>SJOL01007141.1:848679-1158284 GCA_004794785.1 Opisthorchis felineus
GCCCGCCCTTACTGAATGTGAGAAATTAACGTACAAAATCACACAAATGCAGAACAGAATTTTGTGCAAATTACATTCCCCAATAAGAGGACAAAACTCAAAGTGAATAGCTCGAATGAACTCGAGTGAATAAAAAAGAGTAAGTTCCAAACTGAAAACTCTTCGACAGTCCATGACCGGTTTCGCCCTTCTTGGAGCTGTTCGGGTAGGCACAGTTCACAAGTTGAAGAAGAACATCGTAAACGAGAGATCCAGCTGAGAATCAGATAAGTCTTGCAGGAAAACCAAACTGTTATGCAAGTGAGTGTATTCGTTGAGGAGTAAGCTTTGCCAACTATGCTTTGAAACTTCGGAGTATAAAACCTTACTACGAGAGTGGATGAGGAATATCCTGGCTCTCCACAATACCTGCCATTGAATGTCGACCAACCCGCCCACTTTGGAAGTTTTACTTGCTCCTGTTCTCATGCGGCGGGTGAGGCCACCTACAGGATTAGCAAAGCTACTCACGTTTCTTGTCTTGTCTCATCACTGATTTTGGTGCCAAAGAAAAGTCAGACTTCCAATAAAGAACAGATAAAAGCTGGATGTGTACGATCACTACGCTTTCAAAGATTTGTGTGGAAGGTCTCGTTTTTAACCATGTCTACCTTCGTCAGCTAGCTGATGGATCGCGTGTACAGCGCAGGAGTGTAAGCTGACAAGAACCTGTATGATTGTGGCTACCCTCAGAATAAAATTATAAACTTAAGACGTCATAACCATTAAACATTTAATCGCTGGATGTCGGTTATGACGTGAATAGCTTGCGCTGTACGTTGTACTGCCTTTAAGTGCCACTTCGAGTTGATTATGCATGAGAATTTTCCGTTGGACCATGTCCAGTTGACTACTAGCTAATGTGCGTGGTTTCCAAAATGTGGAAACAAACCGAAACTAGGCGTCTAACTAAGGGGAAGCTCAATGGAGACCAGCTCTATGCTGAAATCTCTTATGGTGCTTTGAGGTGTGGGACTTTGGTATACAGACTGAGGTGGGATATGAGTTTACCTACTAAGCCGAAAGTGATTACGAGCCATTTTCTGGCTCATTTGTAAGCAGATTGCACTTGTCGGTTTCCAAGAACCAAATGCCATAAACTAAACTTTTTCAGGTGCGCTGGTTTCCTCACTTGAGAGGTATGTTAGCTGATTTTTGGTTCACTGATGCGATAAACGTAAACCACAATAACTGAGTCCGTCTACTGATCTGTTTCTACATAGATTTGCAGCCTGAGTCCTAAAGGATACCCCACGAGGGCGATAAAGCGCTTGATAGAATCCACATATACTTAGCTTTTGCAGATATGACAAAACTATTGGACAACACGCTCGGTGACTAAATGGATGATCTACTTGATTTGGGCAGTGATCAAGTTCCTTGATGAACTCTGAGGGATTGGCTGATGCCAGGGTTGCCAGAGTTCACAACAAAAGCTTGTGAATGTATGGTAGTGGTGGCGTCGACCGACGCACATCGTCCTCCTTTTAAGTCATTTCTGGTATCTTAAATCCCGCTGGGTCGGCTTGAATGAAAATCACAAGTTAAAAAAGCTTTCTCGAAAACAAAAGTTATCGAACCTTGACCAAACGCTTCGACATGACAAGTGGGTTAACTGAGGCAGGCCCTTCTTCCTCGTAAAGAGTTCAACATATAACTTGAGTTTTACAGAATAAAATGAAACAAGTCACCAATGAGGGAATAGCCCAGAGAGTTCATTGTTGCAGTAAATTGCTGTAATGTCCCGTTTGCGAAGCAACACTAGGAGTTTTAGAAGCATTATCCAGATAGCGTAATCCTTCCCCCAAAAGTGACCTTCAGTGTTAGACCGAGTTTCAGAATAATCCTTAGTGAGGGCTCTCTACGAGATCCCTGGCGATTCCAAAGGCAGCTAATTTGCCCTTGATGGAAAGTTATGAAGCCCAGAAGCTATGGAGAGAAAGATAAAAAACATTTTTCAAGGTGAGGGTGACAACTGTGAGCGACACAATCCAATGCAGCGGTGACTTGCACACTGTACAAAAACCTAGATAACTTGTCAAAAAAACCTAAGTCACATCAATACTACACAAAAAATGTTTAAACTCCCCTCGCAAAACTTAGCTTACCCCTGACTGACTTTATATGCTGGTGGGGAACCAACATCTTCAACAGTAAACTAGAAGTCAAGCTAGGCACACCGCTTTTTTTACAGCGAAGAGGAACTAACGCTTTATTACAGGGTGGAAACAAAGCGGGATGATATGATTCAAAACGTCCCATGTTCTAAGAAAAAGTGACCAATTGCAAGACGCCTGCACCTTCGAACAACATTTAAACGATAACATCTGACTATGTCTTGTGAGTGTTCTGCTGTCACCCAAACTGACCCACAATCCCTTGTACACTGGACTCAACTCAATGAACTCGGCACACAATGACAGACAGTCCTATTAGGAAGAGACAGCGTGCTCGCCAGTACCATCTGCTCAAGAGTGTGTATGGCCACGCAGCCGAGAAGGTACCAAGATTTCACAGCATCCGTTTCGACTCTTCAATTTGTCCCGGTGTATAAGGATGCGTTTTACAGGTCTCAGTTTGATAACCTTAGTTTGAAGCAATAGCAATTCTTTTACTTGCTTGAATACTACTCGTTTATATGCATCCTCCAAACAGGTGAACCTTGCTACACTTAGAGGGTACCGGTGATCAAGTATATGACCCCAGTGAATACAGGTGAGTGCATCAGATCAGCATGCATCTCTTCTGTGCCACGGTCCTGCCTAAATATGCTTACGACGCGATTAGTGTAGACCGCAACAAGATCAGGATTGTGAAATATCTATAATTTTATCATGGAACTACTTGGATCTGGAACGGAAGCTGGTTATTAAGTGGTAGCTACTCTTAAGATGATATTCTGATGAACATACAGGACGTCGCGTGTTCCTGTCGTCACTCAACGCTTATTTTAGGTTACATACAGCTTGTGCTGTGGTAAAGCTGGATACAAATAAGACTCCGAATGAAGTCGCCTTCAAGAGAAAGTCGAAGCAGGAATTTGAATGAACTTGTTGAATATATCTGGGACACTGAACCAGGAACAATCTCTGCCAGAAACTACCGGATCTTTCCGAGAGAAAAAGCACTTTTGGTACGATACACTCGGCCCCTTATGGGTGCTCTGTAGAGAGTTCATCCGCCGTTAGAGATTAAAGTTCTCTTTCTTCCTAATGGCTCTTCTTCAGCGGATAAGATGTTGCATCATTGTCTGAATTTGTTATGAAATTCCTCTATTTCGAAAAGCAAACGGCGGTATTATGACACTGATAAGATGTAGTGAAAAACTGCTTTGTGGCTGAGTTTGACCAATCACCGCATCACTTGGTACGAACTGCGGCCTTTGCATGAAGACTCTTCTGACCACCAGCCGCTATTTCATTGGCTTTCTCTGGTTCTGCTAGCGGTAATGAACGATATTCAAACAAGCTGAACATAACATTCCTCTAAACGGAATCTGTCTCTCTCATTTGATCGCGGTTTAATTAACACAAAAGGAGCATTTCAAGTGCTCCACGGGCTTATCGTGGAAATTTCTGCATTAGTTGTGATTCTCCTGAACAAGACACATTAGATAAAATCCCCTTTCTGTACAAATCACGCGTAGGGCTGACGAAGACTCTGGATAGCCTACTACCATTTTCGTTTTTCTTTTTTTTTGGGGGGGGGGGCATACATTAAATTGTGGAAGAATAAATTTAGGTGGCTAATGTTGTATTTTGACAAAAAATAGTTAACACAGGCTACCGACTGAACCATACTTCAAACCGATGCATCTTGTCTCAAACTGGTGTTACAGGCTGAACCAAAACCAGTTGTGCGTACAATAGGGCCAGTTGATATACAACTATAAGTCGACCACCACATGATACATGAAACCATCAATATCTTCAGCCTGTCCCGTTGGTACATGTGAGGATTTCGAAAACCGACACTAGGGGAGAAGTCCGTGCTCTTCTTTAAGGAACACCATTCATAGCAACAAGTCTTCATATTCTACTTGAACCCAAGTTGTACGAAATTTGCCGGCTACACTCACTTGCAGACCTGTTTGGCTTTTAAACGGAGACCCAACTGAATCTAAGTCTATATCTGAGATATCGCAGGACGTTGTCTCATAAGGTTGGGTTTGAGTAGAACACCATTTTAACAAGAAATCGGGGATTGCAACCACCTAATGAGCCTGAAGTGGAGGGGCGAAACTGGTCGCGGACTGTCGATGTGCGTTCAACAGCCCTATAGATAGTGTTCACTCAAAAAATACTGCAATGTCTCCAATATGGCACCATCTGAAACATTAGGCGGACTGTATGCAGCACATTCAGCTGAGGAATATGACGGACGAGAGCTTCAGTTGAGATCTAATTTAATCCTTCGTAGAACCAAATTGGTATGCAAATGAGTGCATCTTACGAGATGTCTTCTTTTTGAAATGCAAGCTATTTGGCCAAGAACGGGTGCTTGGTCAGTGCGATGCAGCCGCGAGACATCAAATATCAGATTTGTGATTTAAATCGTGCATCTTTGGAAGAGTGGTGTGACACAAAGTTGGCTGTATCACGTCACACCAACTGAAGAAACTTAGCTGGGGAAATAAGTAAACGTATTTTTCCTGTCTATTCCAGAATCATTGCAACTTCTAGCATGTCCCTACAAGGGAAGTCAGCGGAGGTAAGAAATACTCCAGAGTGTGTCGGTTGAAACAGCTTCATAGTTAGAGTTACACTCTGTTATAATAGCTGCCGTCAATTGCAATGCAGCGAAGCCAATGGATTGTTTGTCGAAATAACGGGATAGCGGAAGGAGAGGCTATCATCATTTTCACATCACACGTGATCATGTGTAGAGACGGACCAGGGCGACCTGATATCAAGAAAAAGTCACGTGCTGAGCGCGCGTGCGTACGCGATCCTGTATCGAGCACCGTAAGTCCCCTTGACGAACCAAACGCATTTCCGTTTGATCACCAGGTATGGTGCAAGCCCATGAGGGCATAAAGCCCGGCGATTCTAGTAAGCATAACGGAAGCAGGTTACAGGAAATAAAACGATACTCGCTGAAACCACTGGAAGAGCACCCATCATGGATAAGCGGTTACCAATATACTACGCCTGTATGTCTAATTATTTGAATGAGCAAAACTCATTTGTCTGGTAGCTTTGATGCCGTAATTTTCCATACCATAGCGTGATTCTTCCTCTGTTCGTCTGTTCAACAATCCAGTCAACACTTGTCTCTAAGTGGAAACTAATCCAAGTGATTACAACTCACTGACCATTTTCGGTGCATTTTGTTTGCCTTTTTCAGACAGAATTTGTCGGGCGGAACCGACTAAGTGTTCCTTGAATGTTTATCTACCTTAACCGCGGAATTCTACGAGAACTCACAAAGTTTTGATTCATCTTATAATCAGCGTAAAAAATTGGTTTTATTACTGCAGTGCAAGCTCGAGATAGCTTAGTGGTTAAGGCATGAAATATAATATAATATAATATAATATAATATAATATAATATAATATAATATAATAATATATGTGTCAGGAGTGTCAAGATTCGTCTTGTTATTGAAATTTCCAACACGAAAGCACCAAAGTTTTTATCCCTTCGGCTTTTCAAAATCGATTGAAATTTCGAAATCACATCATTACATTTGAAGTTCAAATGATATGCCCAGAAAACAAAAATACTCAAAAAGTCCAGTGGATTTTTCTCTGGAGAATGACCGCCTTCGTAGCTTGCCGATGCCATGTCAGGTTTTGTGGACTTGAACTGTTGATGGTTCCATGAAACCATATGGAGATATAGATGCAAATCCAACTCAGTTAAATTTCTAACCAATCTCAGAGATTCGGGATGAAACAGGCATACGGTGTTCAACTCATCGGGTTTCACCACAGCCGAGATAAGCGCCGGCAAAAATAACAGGAAAGAGATCACATATTCCTTGATTTCTGCTTAGACGTTCACCAACCTCGACCGAATCAGTCCTAAGATCGTTCAATTCACAAGACATAACCGACCTGGCCTCCAGCCCATCAACACAAAACAAGCACGTGCTTTTCAGCAACCTTATAAGTAGTGTGTTGCACCTAGACATGGCTTCTTATCAAACAGCCGACTAGCGAACGCACACACATGCACACAGAGCAAATCTTCTATAAGTCTGTGACTTAACCACCGCAGGCAAATAGGAGGCAGCTGGAAATCCTGTGAATGGGTTTCGACCTACCTGCTCTCTTGCTAATTGGATTATCACCAGCATTATCTAATGATTGCCACTAGGCTGCTTACCAAAACTGGTAATGGCCAAATTAGATTATCAAATGTTAACAAGTGTGCCATAGATTAACCGGTAGAAGTAACCGCGGGCAATTTGCCCGACAGACGAACTTAGCCTTGAACAAATGTGCGCTTTCGGTGATGAGAGCGATCGTTTGTTGGTTAGTTAGTTAGTTAGTTAGTTAGTTTTTAGGTCACTGTAAGTTCAACTGAATGATTTCGGTTCACCAACAAAATGTCCGTCATATTGTTCCTGGGGTTTTGCCAAGTGGAGTTTTAGCTACCCAGGTGAACCAGGCAGTATCATTTTAATATCCTAGAATAGTGGTATTTACTCCAGGAAAATCACTCTTTAGGGCCAGTTGTTGACGTTTTGTCCGTAAAGCAGAAAATCACAACCATTTCAAGCACACCGTGGAATTTGAGGATTTAGGACCACAACCACGTTAGTTGTACTGTTCGTACACATCAGAGGAAAAATTTCGCCACGGATGCGGTTTGGAAGTAAAGATGAACCGAGCCATTTCCCGAGCATCACTGATTCAGGTATGATTGATCGATAAATCTCTGCACAGTTTTCTGATCTCTAGAATATCTGAATTCTGATAACCCACGCTGGTCAAGTAAATACGACAATATGACAATATAAACAATTTATTTTGTGCAGTATGTGGGAAAACCCTTACGCAACATCAATACAACCACTGTTCTAACTTTGTTGAAGGCGTTTCTCTGTTTTGTATGATTTCGGCGGTTTTTTTCTAAACTTGTGGTTACAATTGATGAAATTGTCTGGAGGCATACAACCAGCATCTGCAACGAGGACAACTGCTATCATGCGGGAAGTTCAGCAAGTGTGTATTCACAATCTTCTGGAACAGTACCACTTGGTTTTTAAGCTAGAGCACTTTATATCAGATGTCTGACAATTATAAAGTACTATCCATAAAAGTACATGAAGCACAACATAACTCTAATGATTACTGTTAAAACGTGGAAAAGTGGAACAACATAAATGACACCCAGCCTTTCTGTGGTCTTGTAGGTTGACAAGGTGAAGAGACTGTTTAAGGCAGCCAGAATAACCTTATCATAAGGGAAACTACTGATAAGGTTTCTGAAAGCTCTTCGACAGCCCACGACCGGTTTCGCCTTTCTTGGGGCTCATCAGGTAGGCGCAGTCCCCGAGTTTCCGTTCTACTTGAACCCAAATTGGACTGATTTCGACAAATACACTCATTTGCAAATCAATTTGGTTTTCAAGGGAGACTCAAGTGAACCTCTCGTTTATGATACTCTTCAACTGAATGTGTCGCACAAAGGTCGCCTCATGCTTCGGTTGGTACGATATTCAAGATATCGCAGTATGTTTTCAAAATTTTCAAATATCGTACCAACTGAAATATGAGATGGCCTGATGCAGCACATTCGGTTGAAGAAGCACATCCTAAACGAGAGATTCCGCTATGTTTCAGGTGATTCTCGTGTGGAAACCAAGTTGATATGCAAGTGAGTCTATTTGCAGAATACTCTTGTGTTTGTGTCCTGATAACGTCCACATGTGGCTAACACTATTTGGAGAAAGGCATTCAGCTTGTGACGCTTTGTGTCATTTTCAGGGAGAAATGCATAGCAAGTTTCATTGTCATAAAGTTCCAGGATACGCAGACGTTGGTTCCTTTAACACGAATTTCTGAGGTACTGCGGAAAGTGATTTATCGAATGGACTAGAAACAGCTGTCTCATCGGTTGTGGCAGGATACCCCGTGCAACGTAAACTGATTCACGGCTCATAACAGAACTAATCGACAGAATTCGAGCTGAAATAAAGCAGAACTGGGTTACTGAGGGCCGGGTGCATTCGGTTGCACACCAGTTTGCTTTCAGCTGGGGACTCAACTAGATGTGCTGAACCAAGGCTCTCTCAGGTCTCATTTGGTGCGACATTCGAGATATGGCAGTATGTCTTCTTGAAGGAAACAGCTCACAAGATTGCTGAAACCTCTTCGGCGGCCCACGACTGGTTTTGCCCTTCCACTTTAGACTCTTCAGGTAGACGCAGTCCCCAAGTTTCCCTTCAGTGAACCTGAGGTTCTACTTGAATTCAAATTGCACGAAGTTATCGAAATACACTCATTTGCAAACAAATTTGGTTTTGCGGGAGACTCACCTGGAGCCCAGCTGAATCTCTCGTTCATGATGTTTTTCAAGCAACTGAATGTGCTGCACCAGGCCGCCCCATGTTTAGTTGGTACGATATTCGAGATATCGTGATACATGTATAGACGCAGCACACTACTCCTAAGTTTGCTGAAAATTCTTCGACGGCCTGGTGCAGCACATTCAGTGGCTTAAAAACATCATAAACGAGAGACTCAGCTGGGTCCCAGGTGAATCTCTCGCAAAACCAAATTGATTTGCAAATGAGTGTATTTTGCTAATTTCGTGCAATTTGGCTTCAAGTAGAACATAAGTTTGACAGAAACTTGGGGACTGCGCCTATCTGATGAGCTCCAGGAAAGGCGAAACCGCTCGTGGGATGTCGAAAAATTTTCAGCAGCCGTATGAGTGGTGTGTTACGTCTGTCCAAAGTGTACGAATTCGTGAACTATAATCATTTGCACACATTCAGTTGAAGACAATCATAAACGAGCGGTTGAGCTGGGATTCGGCCAAGTCTCCCTTGAAAACCAAATTGGTATGCAAATGTGCGAACGCTGGAAGGTTTTCAAATAGCTGGCAACGAAAACCAGAAGCTGTAGTATTTAGGTCAGGTACTGTGCATACCGAATCATCGCTTGCCGAAAAGAGCGCCCACTTCTCACCTGCGCAAACAGAGACGTGGTAAATCTTTGGATTGACAGAGGTGCATGATAGCGATAAGTCTGAGTTCTGCCGCTGAGATTCGTCTTCCAGATGGGTTCCGCGTGATTCCCCATGTTTATGGTTGGAGAAGTTGCAAGATATGGCTGCTAATCGATGTCAGTGGCGTTCTTGTTGTCGGTTTCTACCTAGATTGCCTGACTGAGTGTCTGGAGGTGGAAACACCTTGGAATGATTGTGGTAGGCTAGCACTAAGTCCCTTCCCTATTCACTTTTATTCTTTTCTTCAAAATAACGCTTTCAAATAAATTATGGTTGTACTGCAGCGAAGCATCAGTGTTCGAACAGTGATGAAAATGACAACCTCAAATTGATGTCTAATTCTCGATACCAAGGTCAGGACTAACATTCTGGTCCTTCTAATCAACGCTCTGTCTGGAAGAAAATATGATTTCGAGGCGCCCGCAGCGACAACATCCGCCTCTGAGGCCTGAACTAGGGCAAAGCCCTCCGTAGCCTGTAAATTCGTTCTGAGGCCTCAAGCATACCTTGCACCCACGGAGGTGGAACGTAGTCTAGCTCACTGATTAGGCACCTATGTGAGTTTGTAGAACGCTGGTTTTCGGTAATTCCAAGGTCGAGGACCAATAGGTGGGTAGCACCTGTGGGCCATTGTACATTTTAAATGGATTTTACACCTTGCTTGCCTTTGCTGGAATATCAAACCATAAGGGATGCCAGCGAATCCCTCACAGCTTGCGTACCATCCTTTAAAACTGGAGTTTTAAATGGTGGGTTTTATGTATTGACATTATTCTTCGTTTTCATTATTTTTATTATCGTTGTACCAAATAACAACCGATAAAACCCATTGAGTTGTGGTAAAGAGGATACGTAGAATGACTCCGTTTACGAAAACTACAGGGGGAAAAAATTAACGAGCACACATGCCTAACAAGAGCAAACACGAATCTCACAACGCCTACCGCAGTTGTCATGCCCAAAAATCTCAGTCAAAAGGACCTGCTTGTGCGTGGCTTCGTTCACGTAAACATTCACTGTAAGCAGCTGCCTACCAATCGGTTTTTCCTAGTCATGACCTCTTAACGGTGTGCATCCATTCCTCCACCCACACTTGTCACACGGTCCTCAATTAATCACGGTCAATTGACCATGAAAAGGATCGGTAGAGCACCAGTTACCCGCAATTCGTTACAGATTAACTTCTGGATCATCTGTGTCGCTTCAAAGCATTCGTGTGACACTGATCCTCCTTGATGTTGTGGAATTATGAAAAAGCTTCAAATCAAACAGACAAAAGACCAAGTTCTTCTGAATCGCGGTTTAGTCAGTTGTTAGACTACAAGCCTTAACATTCAAATTACCTGGATAAGGGTAAAAACTCCTTTTCATTAGATCAGGGTTAAAAAGGTGTGTGTCTGTTTGGTGGTTTATTCACGGATTTCTTCAATTGATTATTTTCACTTGTCAGCACCAAGTAATCACTTAGGCATGATTCTGAACGTGGTCAACTACCACGTTGAAGCAAAACAGGTAACCCTTTAAGAAGTCAGTTCACGTAGTCCTGCGGAGCTGATTGACAGCTCAAAGCCGAAAATAGGAAACATGCCGAATCAAACCGAATTCACCGATCAGTTGACATGACTTAGTTTGGTTTGATGTCATTCCTGGAAAAGTAAGGGGTTCTCAAGTTCTTAGAGACCTTTCCAGGCTACTAGCCAACTTAGACCGGCCACGTCATGGTTCACAAAATGTCCATATTAGAATATGGAAATTTCGTTGGGGATTTTGTTGTATAGAAATTTTTTTCTGATGGATCACCTTTCAGTCAAGTGATTAAACCAGTCCTATTGTAGAGGAACCAAAGTTTCTTGTTATCTGAGTTTTGGTTGCTCAGGCTAATTGAAGCCCTGCTTAAAGTTGGGTCATGCGAGTGAGCACGCGGGCACTAAAAAGTTGATGAATTCCAGTCGGTTGGGCAGATTGTGAACAGACTGATCTCCATAAGAACTACAAAGAGGGAAACGTTTCTAGCTGGTAACTCGTAACTACCCCATATCGACCCTCACCTTACATGTTTTGTGGTATGCACTGAGGTCAGGAGGGGACAGGGTTAAAGCACGCGGAATGTCCACTTCATCTCTACGGGAGACTCAGCTGAATCCCAGCTTAATTTCTCGCACATCCTATTCGTCTGCTGAATGTACTGCAAAAGTTCGCCTCATGGTTCAGTTGATGGGATATTCCACATGTTGAGGTATATTTTCCAGAAAGAGCACTACTCAGAATGTTGATAAAAACCCTTTCGTAGTGAGGGCTTCCTTCAAGATGAAAGTACGTTTGAGTTTATGGCGGCACGTCAGTTCTATAGGACGAATTCAATGCAAATAGGAACTCAGACCAACTTGGTATCCTAGGCACACTGTAAAAGTTTTATCAGGCAAAAACAGCTAACAATTAGTTGAACAGAGCTCATCGATAGCATATCAGTGTTCAACACTGATGCTTCGCTGCGATGCAACCATACTTTATTTGAAAGCCTTATTGTGAAGAAAAGAATAAAAGTGAATGGGGAAGGGACTTGATACTAACCTACCACAATCATTCCGAGGTGCCTACACATTCAGATACTGATTCAGGCAATCTGGTTAGAAAAAGACAACAAGAACACCACTGTCAAATCTTGCAGCCTCTCCATCCAGGCGCATTGGAGATCACGCGGACCTCATCCTAGAAGGCGAGTGGCGCTGACAGCACTCATGCTTTTCGGAATCCCTTTCATTTACTACTGCCATATCAAAGGTTGATCAACCCACCGCTTGCGTCACTCTGAATTGGGCACGGAAAACAACACTCTCTTCGGCAACACATGGTTCGGTATGCGGGATACATGGCCCAAACAAAGCTGCTTCTGGTGATGCAGACGTTCTTTCACTGAAGTCCAAGTTGCACAACTGGCTTTCTAACTGCCCACTTAGAACGGCTTGGAAAGCCACTTTCACAGGGCTTGAAAGTGCACGCTCAAAAAAGTGAATTACAGTTGCCAACACAGGTCAGGCTATGCTTAAAAGTTTGTCAACCCAAATAGCTACTTTGGTAATCGGCAGGAAGTTGCTCCAAACTTGCCTTGGTATTCCTCATACTGATGTTTGCAGCCTTGCTCTCATTTAACCCAAAATTTAACTGAACATTGAAACAGACAGTTGTATTCAGTTGGTTTATACGAGCAAGATGGATTGAGCAAACAGCTGTTACATCAAATCTCAAATTTCCACAGATTTCCATAAACATTATCACTTTGCTGAAGTGGACGATTTAGTTTTGACATAAGCATTGTTCGACCAGTCAATTAGGCTCAGACAGAAGCTGTCAGTTTCGATTTGACTTGCTCAGTGTAAGAAAAAAGGCGAAATAGTAATTAGTTCGTTTTTAATTTGGCGGAACGGCTTTGGGTGTTTAGTCCCACGTATTGAACATCTGACTCATTCCTTCAGTTGATGACTGTTCATGTTCTCCGAAGACTCGCAGTGTTTTTGTTACTGTTATCCATTCATACAGTTATTAAAGTGGATATAAAATGTCGGATGCTAGGAAAAGTTCCTACGAAGGTGGATATCCTGCGTCTTGATAGAAAATAGGTGTGTCCTAACAAAACGTTGGTTTTCAATTGAGATATCAGTGAAACCAAACTGAAGTGAAAAGCCAATAAGTTGGTTTCAGCTGCTTCATTCTTATTGGGAATCATCAGCAGTGCACAGCTGACGAAACACCAGTAGGGATTTTCGAACCAACGACCCTCCTACCAGTGGTTAAAAACTCAGCCATTTGGCCACGAGCTGCTGAACAGCAGTGTGATTAGCCCTCACTTAGCGCCACTCATCCCCAATCACAGAAAACATCACGTGGTCACGCATTGACTGGCTCCTCGAGTGACGACTTCTCAGATGGGAGTTCCACTAACCCTGTGAAACTGTTCACCCTCGGACCCATTTATATAAGGATACTAGTGTTATGATTTCTTCCTGTGAGTGACCGACAGTCACTAGAGGATCCGGTCAATAGGCGACCACATCATCTAGCTTCTGAGGCTGAGAGATGAACAGCACTGTACCCTGATCAGATGCTCGTCGTTCGCACCGCTGATCAGTCGCTTATGGCCGAACGGCCAAGTGTTTAAACTACTAGCCGAGAGATCACGGGTTCGGGACCCCTTACAGGAGGTTCATGAGATGCGCACTGCTGATAATTCCCAATAAGGACGAAAGAGCTGTGCAGTGTTCCTTAGCTTTTCAGCATGGATTACTTTCAATGATAAGACAAAATTTCACTTGAAAATTACCAAATCTCCTGACACTACCAGAGATGCTGGCTGCCGTTTCCAACCAGATTGACTCTCCGCTATCAGTTATTGTGTACTTTCTAACGAAACCAACATGTTTAATGTTTGCAATCCAGACGGTATATCACATCAGCATGCCAACCTTTGCAGCAGCTGGTGGCACTCGCACGATCTGATCGAGTCACGTGCATCTGACTTCGCCTCACCGGTCGACTTTATTTATTCGCTCAGCTGTCAACCAATGCTTTGTATCGGTATTGAAATAAAAATAATAGTTCAACTGTAACACCCTTACGGTGCATCATTGTCATACCACTCGAAGGAAGAACGGGGACTGAGATACTGCCAGGTAGCCCAACTTATGCAGGAGCAATCGAGATATAGATGTTGATTTCGAGCCACAAAACTTCGTACACTTACCACTGCGCCATCCCGAGCTCTTGGATCAATATTTACCACATTGAACCACTTTATGTTGACCGCTTCGAGGCACAAACCGAACCCATTTATAAACCGGGATTTCTCACAAGGAAGAGTTTATAACTTGGTGCTGCACAGGTTTTCGAACTAAAAAAGGAAGTCCCATCGTTTGAGCTCTTCATTTCAACGAGTTGTCAACTTTAACGAGATGCGTGTTTTCAGAAACACAAAGATACTTCCAGCTAATTGGATGGTGTTTAAGTTTTACTTGACAGTGATACCCGTTTAAGATGTTACTCTGGCTGATTATATAAACGCAATTTAAGCGAGTGTGAATATTCGAACACAGACAACCACAGCAAATGTGTGCATGACTACTGCGTTCCCTCAGAGCGTTTCAACGAGCTGGAATTCTGCTCCGGGCCTTGATCCTCAACATGCATTTAGCCTTCTTCTTACTAGTTGTCAGTCTTAGGGTCAAGCAAAACAGTTCAGCTTAGATGAACCCAAGGATGAGGGACGCAGAATGATCTATGCGGATTAGTCGGCTTTGGTTCAATATGGCAAGATTTGCACCGACGCTAATTCCAAGCAAGTGTTTACTTAGTTTTTCTCGCTGAAATTCAACACACATCACTAAGGAGAGCTTGACTGGTTCATCAAATAGACGCGTTTGCACACCGATTTGTGCTTCCATTGGAGACTTACCTGAATCCCAGCTGATATTCTTCTTCAAAGTCTACCTCACGTTTCAGCTGGGACTAAACCTGATAGGCATTTTGTTGACAAAGATCCTTGTAGATAGTCTTGAAGACAGTTATGTCAACCATTATCTTACTGTCAATAGAATGCATAATACTAACTATCGTTTAAAAGAAAAGTTTCTCTTGAGGTTGCTGAAAATTCTTCGACAGCCCACGACGGGTTTCGGCCTTCTTGGGGCTTTTGCCTGGAAACATCACAAACGAGAGACTCAGCTGGGTTCCAGGTGAGTCTCTCGCAAAACCAAATATGTTTGCAAATGAGTGTATTTCGCTAATTTCGTGAAATTTGGTCTCAATTAGAACATAAGGTTGACGGAAACTCGGGGACTGCGCCTACCTGACGAACCCCAAGAAGAGTGAAACCGGTCGTGAGCAACAGCAGCAAACTTATGAGTAGTGCATTAAGAATATACATGTATCGCGATATCTCGAATATCGTACTAACTGAAACATGAGGCGGCCTGGTGCAGCACATTCAGTTGCACGGAAACATCACAAACGAGAGATTCAGCTGGGTTCCTGGTGAGTCTCTCGCAAAACCAAATTTGTTTTCAAATGAGTGCATTTCGCTAAAAGTTTCTCTGTTATACAACTTCCATGCTAAGGTTTCTCGCGGGCAGGTGATTAAGTTTCTTGGAACTCAACATCCGCTTTCTGTTCCACTGAACAGGCAGTCCGTACGAAATTCGAAAACTTCCTCACAAGACCAAAGCGAGAACACTCAAGAAAGTAGGAAGGTATACCCATCAATCAACCAGCCAGACATTCAAGATTTCCCACTCCATGGACCCACTTTATGCTCAGTTTCACTTCAGTCTCATTCACGGAAGCGCCATTGAAGATTATGTCATTGATTTTGAAGTATAACCAAAATAATTGAGCAAACTACAAACGCGAGTCTGAAACGGGGAACCTGTACACGTGACGGAAGTGCCGTTTGTCTGCTGATAACAAAAGGACAAAATTTGTGAACACATCAGCCGTGTTTCTGTTTGCTACCGTGTGACAGACAACCTTATTGTTTGATGCCTGACCACTGGGAAGATATATAGCTATGCAATCAACTCGATATTATGGCAATCACACATAGAATCAGGCATCGTCACCATAACCAAAGAGGATCATATAACAAAAACGACTTGGATCACCACGGTTGAACGAAAATTTGTGGAAGATGCAACTTTTAAAGTACGAGATTTTGCTCGAGAAGCAGATGATTAGGAATTATATCTGGACCACATTACAAACGCTTCAAAAGCCTTAGAACTCAGACATCCCGAATGAGGGATTTCCCTAAAAATCTGTAAGATCGATTCGAATCATTCAAACTTCAGCCTGTTATAAAGCTATCCTTTGGATGCTGGACATTTTTGATCCGATAGTGAAACAGTTGCTTACCTTTATGATACATCGTTTTTCACTAGCTGTTCCAGCTGACTTACTTAAGGGCTTTCTACAAAAGCATTCGTGATTTAAAAGGAAAGACTCTCAGGTTTGTCTCTGATTCCAAGAGATCTTTGTACATACAGTAAGTCCCTCAAAGACGTCATTTCGGGCTTTTCTAAGGGATGACCTCTCCTCAAAGGTTCTCACAGTAGGTTGTGGCCATGGGAATGGTTCCTCTTCTGCGATGGCTATTTCTAGGGGGGGTTAAGTTATGTTCTCGTCCAGTCCATGTGAATGTGGCACCAGTTTGTTGAAACTACACAGATAATCGGTCAAGAAAATTCAATATAGAATGGATTGGTTCCCATTTATTTGAAACCCCAGCGTCTATTAAGCTATGAGCGGTACTCAGTAGTGCGGCAAAATGTTTGGAAGTATTCACTAACGCCTTCCAGTAATACGCAACGTTTTTTTACAAGTTACAAGTTAATTTCAACTGCATCCCATTGTGGTTATTCAGACGTTATCCGAATGAAGACTAAATAATTGTCTAATCTCACCTGTATCCAGGCCGGAATTAGTGTCTTTTGATCCAGATTGCAGGTCACATACGTGGAAATCCATTGGTCGATCATCCAATGAATTGGCGGTCAAATGTTCGGAGTGGAGGCCACTCCAGAACGTATGTGACCTCTGTAGTGAAGAAGGGGAGGGCGGATAAACAGAAGTATGGCTGGGCTGCGTTTCTAGTGATAAAACAGGTCCAGATGTTGATCGATAACTCAAGGGAATGCAAGTAGGACAATCATTCTGTGCACAGGTGGGAATGTGTCGTAACAACGAACGTGGAGCAGCGGCTTTGTGTATATGCCTTCCAGTGAATTGGTTACATTTCTGAAGCTGTTCTAGCCATCGAGATTGCGTCTTTCCAGATTCAATTAAGGCAGGATATGATCTGTAAATATTCATTATCGCATACACCATATCGTTATCAGGAGTAGGTGAGACATTCGGTTGTGTAAAACGTTCCATACTGTTGAATAGTTGAGAATGGGTGAATGTGGTGACAGGACTGGATCTTAATGGAGAGGATGGTGTTCGTCTTCTTGGTGTTCGATGATGTCCAGTAGAACTGTCACAGTGCCAGTTGCCCTGACCATTAGGGGGGTATTCTGGCGCCACATTCAAGGTAGGTTCATCTGAATTGAGCACGGCCATACTGTTGGCATCATTATGCTTTATTTCTTGTGAATCTGGAAGTAACCCCAGAAGTTTTTGTATGGTAAATGTCCCAGCATTTAACCGACCATGGGAATTTGTCGATTCCAGCATTGTTGGTCAGTTCACTTGCTGGAATCAAACAGTTAATTTATCTCAGAGTTGCAAACCAGTTTGTATTTAATCGCCCCTCCCTCCTCCAGTCCTCCTTACATTTTCAAAGCACTTTAAACCAAGTATTATTTTCGTCGTCATCAGAACGCTCGAAATATCAGTTAGCTGACAAATGATTGGCTCGTTAGCGAACGGGACGGACATCTGTTAGCTCCCCCTGGTGGAGAAAAATTCGACAAAGAATCGGAAATCTACGATGCATGAAGGGGTGTGTGTGAGTGCGTGCATCTGATTAGCCAGCATCAAACCACACTGGAGTGAAATCGAGCCAATCAATGCGTCTAATGGACGCAGAATTTTCATTGATCACACTGTGGCCGTGCTGGCTGCAAAATGATTGGTCGGCCTTGTCCACATCTATCCGAGGGATGACAAAGTGGTCTCGATGTATGATTCCCAAGTTTGGTTGGCGTCGTAGTGAATAGGGTTGAGGGCTACGCTGGTTCAAACATAGTGATTTTTTCCCCGGAACATGAAATTTGTTCCCCAATCGACCAGTTTTCGGCTGTCAACGAAAGTGTTGTTGACCTCCATATCGTGCACGGGAATCGGTGAAACCTTTTTTAGCTGAGGTATGTACGGAAACTGCCATCAGCTGTTCTCATGAACCATTTAGCACCTTTTTTACGTCGGGTCATCGATGGATTCTGTGCGATGGATTTTCGCACTTTGTCTGAAGTCAGCGCGACCTGGACAAGCTACTGATCAACTTACGTTAATGTCGCAATCTTCTGGCATCTAAGAGCATGCATTTGTTTTGTCGTGGGGCCAAACTCGAAAGGTATCCACAGAACAAGATAATTTATCACCAAGATATAGTCTAATATGACAAAGAAGAAAATGGCCTTTGTTTGGAGCACGATAACTACCAAGTTAGCTCGAGCCGATTTATCCATTCTGACATTTCAAATTTGTTGTCCGACTTTATTGGACAAAGAGATGCGTAAATTTCCCATGACACTGGTAAATTCAGCTATTTTCCGGCTCATACCTCTTAAAATATTTTCCCGTCGGCGCAGCTTTACAATTCGAGTTGGCACCGTGACTGCTGACTGCTCATTGGTCGAAACTCCAGACGGTGATGAGTCCAAGAAGGGCAAAACAGGCCTTGAGATGTGTAAAAGCATTCAGCAACCTTACAAGTAGTGTGTTGCAATTGGACAATGTATAGCGTTATCTAGAGTATCGTACCACCTGAAACATGAGGCGCCCTGGTACAGTACATTCCGTTAAAGTTGATTATGACAAACGAGAAGTTCACTTGGATTCAGTCGACCCTCCCGTCAAAACCAAATTCAGATACAAACGAAAGTATCTGCCCAATTTCGTCCAACTTGGGTTCAAGTGGAGCATCCGCAGGTTGACGACAATTCGGGGACTGCTCCTACCTGATGAGCTCGAGGTGGGAAGCAGAAATCAGTCGTGGGCTGCCAAAGAGTTTTAGACAACTTTATGAGTAGCATGTTGGGTCTAAGGAAAGACGGTAACTGTGCTCGTCACACTGATGGGAGCAACGTTTTGACTAGAAAAAATTTGAGGTAAACGACCAAACAGAGTTATCGACAGTCTAGTTTTGAAATGACTATTTGTCACTCATAAGTGACCTCTCGTCAGCTAAAGAACACACTCATATTTCACGGACAGCAGAACAAAAGAACCAATAAAACAAAATTGCGATAATTTCTGCCATAAAGTCTACCTTGTATATTTTGAAATTCCCAATGAGCATTCCCTGGAAATACGATTACTCAAGGGATTCCCAACGTAACCATATGACCTAGTTTGCTCAGCTCGATCAAAGTTTAATTTTCTAACAACTGCGAAAAATACTCAGGCTGAGAATGGACCAGTCAGAAGCCTAGTCTTACCGAACGGACAACATGCGCCGGCAACTTGGATAGAGTGCAATGTGCACGTTCTGGAAGCTCCGTAAAGCATAGCGGTTTACGGTAAATTTCATGAATGGAAAGCAGAGAACGACTCATAGTTTAAAACCCAGCACTTACAAAGAAACTAACCGAAGCGATAGACATCCTGAGGATATCACTGCTGACATCACTCCAGTCTGGACATTCATCCTCCTGTCTTGATGCACCAAAGTGAAGAAGCACTGGACTTGAGTTTCGCTCCTATCAGAGCTCATCAGCAGTGTATGCCGGGGTTCGAACTCCGCATATCTGACATGCGAGACGAACTTGTTCCCAGTACTCCATCAGCATACACCCGACGCACCTATATTCTCACCTCTGAACAGACCATTTTGTTCACACTTGAGTGGTATGACTGGTTTTTGCCTGGCGCCTTAAACGAGGACTTGCTTGTGCAGATCGACTGGCTCGCTAGTCACTTCTCCCCAGTCATTTCGCGTCTTTAAAGAGTGATGCACGTGAGCATGAGCCAGTGTCGTATCTATAGTGTTACAAAAATATTGACCTGCTGGCTGGCTTTCACCTATGCTTATGTTTCATCCAAACTGGGTGAAACTAGTCCCACTTTTCGGAACAATAGGGTCATGTTTGTCATAAAAACGGAACTCTCTTGTTAACTGTGATATCATTCGGGTCAGACTGGCATCCGTTCAACGGTACAAACCGGTGCAAGCAAGTGTTACTTTTCAAGTTGTTTCTATCGACGTTTCCATATTTTTTTTCATATCTTGCTCGATAGGAAGCTGGTATCACGATAACATCCAGAAGCGTTATGCCAAAATCGAAGCAGTCATTGGATGTGTGAAAAAAAGAAGGTAGTACAATAAATGTTACCTATTTGGAAGAGTATTCTGGCTTCAGTTGGAAACTCAAGTGATTCCAGCTGAATCCAGGACTATGCCTTCATGATGAGCCCAACGTGAAACGGTGAAGCCGGCCTTGGGCTGTCTAAGGGTTTTCAGCAACCTTATGAGTAATGCTTTGCGTCAAGACCGTGATACCTGCTAGATGTTCACCCTCATTTGTGTATTCGGTTTTCAGGAGAAAACACTGTTTTCGTCAGCATTTTTTTGGAAAGAGGACAGTAACATACAATTTCTAGTCGTTGTTCACCATGAAAGCGAACTTTTAAAGTTATGTGGCCAACATCACAATAGTGCTACCTCTGTAGCTGTTGTGGATTGTTCAGGAAATTGGCTGTTCTTCAGGATGGTCCTTCCTGGGTGTGCTGCTGTGCTGACAAGGCAGTTTTGTTTAAAAAAACTCCCGTATAAATCGCAGTTTGTCTTCGAATTGCTTTGAGATTAAATATCAACCGGTTTCTAAACGGAGCAGTTCTGATAGGGGTACAACCTACAGCAGCAAACTAGGAAACGCATCTTTTATCTGACATCAAATAGCTCTTGGATTTCTCAAAGATGACAGATATACGTAGATGACCACCTCTGGTGAGTTCCTTGTTAACAGGTAAGCATACAGAGACAGCAAGGAATTTCGTCAGTGTATGGAAGTTCGCCGGCACAAAATGGAGTTTTGCTAACATCCAGGTTGATAATAAGCAAGTTATACAGCAAGTTCTTCAGATTTAGCTTCTGATAGTGTTTTCCGTTTCACTGCAGGAGGTCCTTTTGCCTTTCTAGTACGCCCCTCTCAATTAATCACCTCTCTACACTCTACTGTGTTTGCACACCCTCTCCCAAGCAATTAGAGTGGAAAATGTTACGCAATTTTGCAGTGTCCCAAAGCACAACTTTCAGACACTGTGTGTGGTTCGAACGGCTACCTGGAGTGCGGAAATCAAACCAATTACAGCCGACCATCAGTGGTGCACAGAAAAACCTGTAACCGCACTGAACATAACACTTTGAAACGTGTGAACCGGAAGCCCAGCATGACTGGACTGCACCGAACAGTGGAACTCCTGCTGAGCATCGTGACGTGACACATTGCAGCTGCTTCGCATAACCAACCACTACAGCGAGTACCTAGCCACTTCACTCCCCTCTGTTGGGACGTTACTGGTTTGTGTCCCTTCGTTAGGCTTGTCAGTATACACTAATCTGACTAGGGCAGACCCCACTAACCTAGCCCACCTTGTAGCTCGGTTGCCTAATCAGTTCACCCACCATTACACACCAATAAATGTAGGGTATTTGTGCGCTAACAAAACTAACGAATAACACCTTACCCAGTTTTGCTACATCAGCAATTGTACCGACTATGCCCTTAGATTACCTTACCTTCAAGTAGTGAATCGTTTCATTCATGAGTCTAATCAAAGACCACTCAACTTGCTGAAAAATCGTTGACTTCCCACAGCCGGTTACGCTTTTTCAGTTTGTGCTCATTAGTTAGGCGCAATCCCGAAGTTTCCGTCAACCTTATGTTCTAGTGGAATCCAAATTGTACGGAATTCGCCAACTGCACTCATTTTCACACCAATCTGGTTTTGACAGGAGACTCAACTGAATCCCGGCTGAATCGTTCGTTTATGATTGTCCGCTTCAACTGAATGCGTTGCACCAAGCCACCTCATGTTTCATTTGGTACGATATTCGAGATATTGCAATGATTTGCTGTTTAGACGTAACACACTACTCACAAGCCGGCTGAAAACCCCTCTGCAGCCAACGGCCAGTTTTACAGTTCCACTTCGGGCTCATCAGGTAAGCGCGAATTCTCATCAACCTTCTGTTCCACTTGGGGCGAGGTGGCTCAAGTGGTCAGAGCGCGAATTTACTGACCGGAAGGTCCGTGGTTCGAACCCGACCTCTGCCTCTCGACTTCCCCTGTCTAGGCTTGGGCATCCTGGCAATATCCCAGCCCTCGTGCTTCCTTCGGGTGGCATGGCAGCCAGGCACCGGAAGGGTGCTACAGCTGGACGGTTTTTTCTACTTAAGCCCAGATTGTACGAAATCCATACATATTCAACTAAAGAATATGAAGATCAGAAGATTCAGATGTGATTCAATTGAGTCACCCATTAGGAAGAAATGGTCGTTTTCGGGATCTGTAGAATTCACGTTCACATCACTCTCCTCCTGGTCTGGCGCGATTATTCTGGTGAGGGGGAACATTGGTTAGGGGAGCATTGAACCCGAGTTTCACTCTTATCAGAGCTCATGAATAGTACGTATCCTTGGCCGTGTCGAGGTGTCAACTCCGTATACCTGACATACAAGGCCAGCGTGCTGCCACTAGTCCACTAGCACACGCTGGAAACTTCCGAATTTTCATGTCTGAACAGTTGATCATGTTCACTCTTGGAGGACATGTATGGTTTGCCCGAGGCTTTGAACGGCTACCCATTAACTCTCCTGGTTGTGTTGATCGATTGAGCCGCTTGTCGATGGGGTGGTGATTACAGTGCGCATTGCACTAAAATCAATCTAATAAAACCCTAGCTTTGCTTATGGAAGCGTCACTCAGGAGTGCTTTAGCATGATCTGCCAATCTTTCCTACTATTTTTCTCCCTGTCACGGATGCTTTTTACTGCGAGTTCATCAAAGAGAGAAAGAATACTGCAAGAATGTATGATCCCCGTTTCGGGGTCACTGGAATTATCCCTGAGTCTCAAGGACCGGTGTATCAGGCCAGGGGTGTTTTGTTGTATAGTTGTGAGACATGGCCATTTCGGGCAACGGAAATGACGTGTCTTCGGATCTTCGATCACTATTGTCTAAGGACCATAGCTTGTGTAGGCTGGTACGGGGGAATCCGCAATGAGACAGTTAGCAAACGAGTGTTCGGTTGTGCACCAGAAGCTGCGGTGGTTAGGTCTTGTACTGCGAATGCCGAATCATCGCTTTCCAAAGAGAGTGCTGTTTTCTGTGTTCCGTTATGAGTGGCACAAACAGAAATGTAGCCAATCTTTGAACTATTGGAGGGGTAGAAAAGAGATTACAAAAAGTCCGGGTACTTTCCGTGATACTCTACTCCCGGATTAGGGTCCGGATGATCCCTCTGTGCACCTTTGCATGCGGTGATAGATATGGCTTCTAACTGATGTCAGTGGCGTTCCCCTTGTCAATTTCTATCCAGCTTGCTTCAGAAAATGTCTGGAGGTGTAGGCACCTCAGAATGAGTGTGGTGGGCTAGTAGCTACAAGTCCCTTCCCCATCTGTTTTTATTCCTTTACTCAAAATAATACTTTCAAATAAACTGCGGTTGTACTGCAGTGAAGCATCCTTGTTGAACATTGATTTTATGTTGTCTATGATGATGGTGATGACGACGATCATGTAATTCATGAACTGGAACAAGAGTGAGCGGTGAATAGGTCCACTCGAACAGTTTGGACGAAAGCCCACAGCAAGAACCGTACTAGCATCAGTCACCTCGTAGCGACTCCAGTCAAGCGGAGGAAAGGTCACGGAATCCCTATCCTGGAAGTTGAACCACCCAAATTTACAACTCTTTTCACACCTTTCTGTCTGGTCACACTCTGTCCACTCCATGGTGACAGTGAATTCTATATGACGGGCCTGTTCAGTGAAATGATCTGTCTTAATGGTGGTCTCGCTTAGTGGAATACCACGCGGATGACCATCAAGACTACATCTTCCTCGTGACTTTCTCTAATCTGGTTCACCCTATGACTTTCGAATTCCGGACATATGCCAAATGTCCCAAGGTACAATGTTTTCGATTATGAGTATCGCTCATCGCTCATCATCAAAAAACGACCCGAAGTTTTTATAAAAAGCGAAGAAAAGCTTTCACCAACAGGTTGACGAAAAATGTATCAGATATCTTGCAGTGAAACAAACCTGATCGGAAAAGCTGGCGAGAAATTTTCTACCGCTTCTACTGGAGCTAGTACAAACGGGAACCTGGGGTTGATAATAAAAACAAACGAACTTTTAAAGCAAAGCTTAATCTGTCTACTCTTCTTGCATTCAATCAGTTAACAAGTATTAAAAAATGGCATCTTAATTCGGATCTGATCGTCAGGCAAGTCCATGTTTGAACATTCGGAGATAAAGAAGGTTATTTGATATAAACATATCATATTACTCATTAGGTTGCTGAAAACTCTTTAGCAGCCCACGATCGATTTCGCGCTTCTACTTCGGGCTCATCAGATAGGTGCTGTCCTCTAGTTTTCCTTCAGTTAACCTTGTGTTCTACTGTAACTCAAATTGAAACCATCATAAACGGGAGACTCAGCTGGATTCAGCCAAGTTTCCTGTCAAAACGAAATACCCGTGCAAATGGGAATATGTGTCGGAGATTAGCTGGTCATTTATCTACCAGGAGCACAATAACAGGTGGACCAAACTTCACATCCCATAGAGTCGGTTCTAAAATATCTCATTAAATCTCGGCAATCCAAACTCCTCAGTTGTTACTAGCACCGCCTGACAAAATGTTGGAGTGAACTGGGAATGAACTGTGATATGTCAATAAAGTGATTCTGCTTGCTGATGAGTAAGTAAAACCTTTTTCGGGGTATACAAAATTTTCAGCCAAACGAGACAGGAGAATCACGTTCAACTGGCGTATATGGTGCCTCATTCTTCTACGAACAATTGGTCGGAAGAGTGACGTCTGACGGTGACAGCGTCTTTGTCTATACTGCTCTCGTGAAGACATTAGGTGTGCTCTACTGGAATACTTAACTATTAGGCTGTCCTACAAACAAACCCGATACGAATTCTCTGGATAGTATATGGAGCATAATGGTAACTCGTTCACACATCACACACAGTAACTACAAAAATCTCAGATTTATCTGTAAGTGAAGCCCATCTATGATGAATAGCCGAGAAGCACTGTACAACTGTTTCCTGCTTATTGTGAATCATCAGTAGTGGATATGTTACGGAAATCCATTATAGAGTCTCGAACCCGTGACCTCCAGGCGAGTAGTTTGAACACTTAACTGTTCGGCCACGAGCGTCTGATCAGCTGCGTGATTAACTCACACTTAGACCAGATATAGCCTTACTGCTGTGATTCCCAATAAAGATGAAACAGCTGTACAGCGCTTCTCGGCTTGTCAACATCGATTAGCTTCGCTCACACAACGAAATCCCTATTGAAATTTAAAAAAAACTCACACTACTAACAGTCTATAAGTAGCTCAACGAAAGAATAATTCCACAAGACGAGTGATGATTCCTATTCAATTCTGGGTTGAAGAAAGCCAACAGGGATATGCTTAAATTCCCTTGGAGCAACCTCCTATGCTGACTGTTTGCTCGTATAAAGTAGGTTACTACATAACTCACGGCTTTTCGCTTTGATAGAAACGAATTACATAAGTTACATGAGACAAACAACTTTTATCGTATCATTATGATGGGCTTAGTCAAAGCTTTCTCATATTTGCAGTACTATGGAGTTTAATAGTCAAGGCCAGCTGATTACTGGTTGGGCACACATGACTTAAGCGTTTGTTTACTCAACATGTGCTTCGTGGAGACTCAGCCTATCGACATCAAACTTAAATGTGTTGAATCACGTCTTGGCTCGTCCGCCAAGTACACGTCGCCAATCAGACAATGACGAAGCTGAAAGCACTTTATTATGATTCATGTAGGTAGCTTCCGTGGGAAGTGCCCAGACCACTGGGCTCAGCAATATTGGATTATTTTTTCCAGACCCTTTATATCGTACCAAAATGGGTACTACTTACAAGTGCCAATGATCGAGAACTTCTGAACTCCGACAACCTCAGCGCTAGAGGGAATCATGCAGGAGGATTGGAAGAAGGGTAGGCTGGTCTATATGCAAGTTGGCTCTTGAACCGATTTCGCATCGTTTTCACAGTGCATTCTTTGATGACAAGAGGAAGATTCTTCTATGTTGTGTGCCGCAGTTAACTTTTGTGGAAAGCTGGCCGTCAGGGAGCATTGTTGAGCTAAAACACTAGAGGGTAGGGTTCTCCCGGTCAAACATCTTCTCTGTGACAAAGAATAGGGACCTATAGCCACAGATGACTAGAAACGTTCCATCTTCGTCATTATAACTTCTGACAAAGCTGGAGAGCAGACTTATCAGTGCGGTTGGATAGCTGTTGTATGCTTTGCCACTTCTGAGTCGTTAATATATGCGTGCTCAGTGCTCTGGGTATCTGAGCTCAGGTAGGCTCCACGATAGATACGTAGCACCTACGGCATACTCGAGTCTAAGCCAAAACTAAACAACTCTGGAAATGTTGACACCCCCATGAAACTACGGTGCCCGCTTTCAGCTTCGAAGATTCTTCGCAATAGGTATGGGTGCTAGTCTTGTAAACCTGATTGAAAAGCCACCCGGGAGCATAATCTTTTCAAAAATCATCGATCCGCGAAGTCGAAAATGAAGATGTAGTCTGAAGATCTAGTCTGTTCGAACGGAATCACCTCGATTTGGTGTAGTACAAATTTCTCGTTGTAAAGAACGGTTTTCCCGCGACGCCCATCGCGCTTGCTAACAGTCCTCGCACCTACTTCCAACGAACTTTTTTGGGCTAGGCATCCGGATCGATAGGTGTCGGTCACTTGGTCATTACCCTCTCTCCAGTATTTTGTGCCATTGCTTGCGAAGCTGGTTGGTGTTACTTACGTTCTGTGGATTTTCGACGCATTGCCTGGATTGCAAACTTGTTTCAGATCCGAGGTGATTCATGCTATTTTGTGCCACATAAGTACCTCACAGGAAGTCAGTGAGACAGCCGTTAAGGTTGCAGTTAGTGTTAAAATGGGTTGTGGGAGTTGTGGTAGTCAAGAAATTCATTGAATTCTACCTTCTAACATCCATAATGCTGCGTATGTTCTAACAACAAGCTGCTGAGTTGGGGGACGATACCGGTTTTACCGTTTTTCAGCTCCGATTTCCGTAGAAATACGGACAACCTCACTTCTTAAGGCGCACTGGCGACAACCAAATAGATTGAAGTCAGAATTTCGATACCGGTGATGTCCGCAGCTACACTAGCTTTTTTGGGCGGTGTGCCTCTGTCTCTTCACAACCAATTGTGACGTGCAAGGTGGTAGGGAATTTCTCATGAAAAGTTGATTGGCACAGCCAACACGGTAGGCGGCTTTGCCAAATCTGCTGGAGGTGATTCTTGTGGAATCATTGTGAAGCCCCCCAATACAGCTAGCCAGTGCACCCTCAGACCCGGCTATGGTACCTATCGAAATTTCTCCCCATCAAGAGAAGACTGAATAGAACTGATACACTAGAGTTTATCCAGTGAAGAGTAAATGAAATTACTCGTTTGTGAAGGCGCTAAACTCCAAAAATGCTGAGCCTTTGGAAGGATTCAACCGTGGCTAGTGACTTAAATTTTGATTTCATTCATGCTAAGATAAACAAAGGAAATTTACATTGAAATGCTGTACTCCATGTCTGTCATAGTTTGCTGCAGGTTAGGCTTACAATCAAGTTAAAAGCGAAGTTCTGATTACTGCAGCAAAGCTGAGTCATTCTGTTGGCTGTCTTGAACCGGCGAGCAGCCTAGTCGTGGCAACGCGATTGAAGCCAGCGTCCTCAAAATCTTTCAAGAATTGCCTGAGTTGGACTATGTAAAAGCTTAGTGGACCACCTTATGTGGTTCCGTGGTGTAGTGGTTATCACGTCTGTCTAACACACAGAAGGTCCCCAGTTCGAGCCTGGGCGGAGCCACTCGTTTTCGCCATACTTGGTGAAATTTAGTCGTAGCGTTCGTCACCTTCAACGAACGTCGTGTGGCGGTTGTCTTAGTTATCAGGAAGCGACCACGTAAAAGTCATTTGCGAAGCTTTACGTCATAATCTATTGACACATTAGTAGTTAAAGTTGCTTCAGTCATTTGGGGCGAACACAAGCAACAACACCGAAAGCAACCCAAACCCCGACGATGCCTTTTCTGAGAGATACGATTTTCAATCTGTGACCACTCCGCATCCCCTGGCTATCAAGTATAGTACAAAAGAGCAAAAGAGCGAAAGTAAACAAAAAAGTGGTTCATTCAAACCACTCTCGCAACCCAAACAGTCCGGCCAAACGGTAAAAGCATTTCCTGTGAGTGGGCTCACGTAGGGCCACAGCTTTGGGACTGCTGGGTTCTGCCCAAAAATTGAAGCTGTAAGCTGTTCACCAAAGGAAAATACATGTTAACTTATACAACCAACATAAGGAATTTTCAATCAGCCCAAACGGTCTCAGCCAACATATCGTAACTGCAACCAAGTGCGGAAAGAGCAGATGGCCAAGA
Source organism: Opisthorchis felineus (assembly GCA_004794785.1). NCBI lineage: Eukaryota > Metazoa > Platyhelminthes > Trematoda > Opisthorchiida > Opisthorchiidae > Opisthorchis > Opisthorchis felineus. The sequence continues at coordinate 877,299 of SJOL01007141.1, forward strand.
AACATGGCAAGTTACACCCAACTACTCATGAGTAGACACGAATAAACGACGAAAAATGCGATGACTTGCTCCTGAATATGACGGGTGAAAATCGCTATTGCGCAATTTTAGGTCCGTCAGAAGTATTAAGGTAGTATAGATACCAAGCATTTATTTTGAAATGGAACATGGTGTGATTTAAGTGAAGCACGATACGTAAGTATTTCGATGAGCTTGCTTTAGGTGGTATTCCATTGTGCAATGAGTACAAAATGTTTGCAGGTGAATGCAGACGCGTTACTGTTTAAATGGGGTAAACAGTTAGTAATTTCTGACCACCATTTCGGTCTGTAAAAAGGGAACAAATGAATTCATGCACTTAGCCTGGAGAATATCTAGCATGAGTGAGTTCAAATAACCCACTAGTATATATATATATATAGACGAAACATGGCACTAAATGTTAAACCGAGCATCCCAACGCTGCCCAAAGACTTAATCACACCTTGTTCGAGTTGCCCGATAGAATGCATTCGTTGGAGTAGCTGACGGCGTTTTTTCATCCTTTAGCACGAAGCTCTTTGTAATGCATCACGTCATAAGGCCGGTGCACGCCGCTGTCTGCTGTCCCTCCAATCTAAGTAGTCATCATTGGATTATAGCGAAAGCCAAAGTACACACCTGTCGGTTGTTGACAGGTGGCTGTTGATCTGTCCGCAGAGCTTCGCAATTGACTTACAAACGTTTTGCACCATAAGAGGAGACATCGTCACCATCCAACTGCGTACTGATGATGTCTCCTGGTATGATGACAAAACCTTTGCAAGTCAATTGCCAGGCTCGGCGAACAGATAGACAGCTACCCGATCAACAACTAATTAACTCACCCGAGCTACCAATCTTTCGACACACTAAACACCCGTCGTTTATTTCAACAAACCTGTGAATCATAGCTCTGTAGTGTGCGCCAGAAAACCAGGATGACCGCATCCCGTTCATTGGAAACGGCCTTTTATCAAGGCTTTTGTCTGCCCACACCGGTTTAAGTTGTAAATTATACAGCCGAAGCACGTGTCGTTGATGCCAGTTTGATGGACTAACTTGGTCACAAAGCCTGTGTGTTCGGGATCGACGTTTAGAAAGCCCTTATGGTTGTAACGTTGTAACGCGTTGATAACAATCAATCGGTTCTGTTAGATAATGAATGCTTTTGACGTTTGTCTTGCAACACAACTTTGGCTAATCCAGAAACGCCTGCTGAAGTATCGGCAGTTCCTCTCCGTCTCGTGTGGTGATCGTTTCCCTATTACTTTTTGCCTTGAGGGTTTAGTGATTTTTGACCTATAGTTACATTTTTGGACTTTGAAAATGCCAAATCCCCACAGAATACTGACGCTATATTTCCGCAAGTTATAAGACTGGTTTCAGGTCCAACAAAGTGCCCTGGACGTGTCGCCCATAGAAAACTGTTCAAACCACAACGTCCTCGAGCTGCCCTTCAGTCATTCCAGGGAAAAATGCCGATTACCGTTTGTTCAAGTAAACTTCTCATTAAGACACCACCTACCTATTCCTGGAAGTGATCGATGAAACTAAAAGAGTGATATGTGTGCACAAAACACTTGGTTCACTGACATGATGAACTAGGACAGATCAATTACTGAAGATAGAGGCACAACAAAGTCAAACGGTTTGGTACGATGAGAGACTGGTGAACATTGGGCCATTTATACTTGAAAAACAAGCTTCCTGAACCTACATTGTCTGTTTTTTTATATAGAAAAATCGCGATGCTTGTAGCGGCCAAATAAATATACAAGGCACATCTATTCAACCAACAAATGTAGCATAATGGTATCCATAAAATCAAGTGTACAGAGCTCTCATATAGCCGTGCTGTTACATGCCAATAGCAATTATCAGACGGGTTCATCCTTCCACTTCTCAGGTTAAAGTACAGTTCACCAAAATTTTTCTAACATCTCCACCCAAACGGATTGCTGTAGGCATTCATGCTTGATTTTGGAACAAAAGTTGCCTTGTCTAAAGACCAAACGGTACTGCAAAAAACGCGACAGCTTTGATATTTCCAAGAATCTGTTTGGCCTGTTCTATACTTAACCCTTCCCCCGTCGTCAAAAAAATTGCATGACGAAGCAACGGATCGATAGACTATGGCTCTGTGAATGGCCGAAAAGAGGAAGAACACTCTATTAGGTTTTGCGAGGAAACAGTTCAGTCTGATTAAAAATAGTCACCGAACCATATTTGCATGAGATTCTGGTGTTGACAGGAGATTCAACTGAATTAATCTGAAGTGGACCATCAGAAACGAGAGGTCCAGCAGGATTTTGTTGAGTCTCCTGTCAAAACCGAATTCTTGTGTAATTGAGCGTATTTGTTGAAATCCGTCAAATTTTGGGTTCAAGTAAAACATAAGGTTACCGGAAACCCGGGGCTGTGCCTACCTGATGAGCCCCAAGGAGGGCGAAACCGGTCGTGGGTTGTCGAAGAGTTTTCAACAACCTTATGAGTAGTCGGTTACCGCTAGTCTGCTTAAGGGCAGTGACTCTTGAACTAGATTCACCCTCCCCATAATGATCTCATCCGGCAGTCAGTCTCTGTTACTGCAACCAATGGGTCTTTTCTCATTTGAATTTTGGTTGTTCGTGCTCGCTAATCGATGATTTAGCGGAAAGAATCAGCTATGCTTCGGCCCTAAAGTGCCGTTGGATCCCTCATTCTCATGCTACCTAGATGAGAAAAATCTCGTTTCCACTGACAGACTTGCACTCGAATGAAAAGTCTAAAACAAATACAGCATTGTCCTTTGGAGGGTCGCGCTGAAGACCGATCAGACCCTAGTTTCATCCTACAGTTTTTATCGCAATTTATGTACCAACGATCAATTTTTTGTGAAATTTGGCCTAACCAGTAAAATTAGGACATTGAGCCAGTGTAAACCCATTTAGCTTGAACAACCCGGGCAACTCGTGCCGATGAGCAACACAGTGTTTTTAATCTGGTCTTCGCGATACATGCCACCGGCACATATGGAAAATTGAGTACTATTCAGGGGTGCTTCTGATCACCAGAAGTGACGCGGAACGGTAGGTATGCCCCAACAGCTGCTCATTTCGGAGCATTAACATTTCACCGGGTTGCTCCAAATACCTCCGAATATGTTCTGCAAAATGTTTAAGACTCATCATTTTTGAGCCCAGTTCTAACGAAAGTAAATGAGATCAGACGATTTCTAATCAGTAGATGAGGTGTACCTATAGAAACCAGAGGCGGAAATCATAAAAAAATTCTTTGAATACATTGATGTAAAATAGAGTGAGATGAAATGAAATGATAAAAAATTGTATTCTTTCGATTCGTTACCCTGTCGCTTGTTGTTCGCATCAAGCACTGAAATGCCCTAACCACAGTCAAGATTGTGTTTTGGAACAAGCTGCTTGATTATCAAGGATGAACATTGTCACGAAAAGGAGCACGCAAGTTGGTAGAGGGTGAAAGAGAGGGCACAACAACAATATTTATTTAGCCATTCAAGTTGCTACAAACCATCCGATTAAACAACACATTAGAAATCCTCAGCTTCTTTCAGGGGAAACTATTACTTCCATATTCACATCACTGTCGTTTGAACAGTTCTCCTCCTGTCCAGGTGCAACTAATCAGGTGAGTCGACACCGAAGAATCGAGTTTCGCTCTTATTATGGCTCACGAGCAATACATATCCTTGGACTTGTTCGGTTTTCAGTCCGAACACCTGACATGCAAGGCGGGCGTGTAAGCACAACTCCACCAGCCCTGGGGAACTATCACATCTGAACAGGCGAACATGTCCACTCTTGAGCGAATTGACTGGCTTGCCAGACGCCTCGAACGACGACTCAGTAACTAGTCTGGCTGACCAGCCTACCAAGAAATCCCAATCTGGTAGTGTACGGACGCTTGAAACCTGCTGGTGCGTCCAGCATGTGTTGGTGGAGTACTGGTAACACTCTTGCATGTCAGATGTCCAGAGTTGAAAACCCGAGAAGGGCAAGGATGTGCTCAGTCCAGTGCTTCCCCCGTTTGGTATGCAGTCACGAGAATAAGTGAGCCAGGGCAGACGGAGGCTCAAACGAAAGTGATGTGAACGTAAATTCTACAGATCCCGCAATCATATACAATTACTCATTTGTCCGAAGTAAACTGCGCACATTTACACGACTTTATAAGTATATCTTAAAAGCCAGGCAGTCGAAACAGTGGACAGAGTGTGTGACTCACACACCATCCTTTACCTTCAGTCCCCAAGTCCATCCAGGCCCACCAGCAATTTTGTCTGGTTGACCCAACCAGGATTGTTTTGAAACACTGGTGTGCTGACGGCCCATTGCACAGAACCATTGATTTGGACGTATCGATCTCATCCGATAGTGTTTATGTGTATGTCATCGGTTATTCAGACGAGATGTAGAAGGCCAGTTTGTCCAACAGGATTGTTTGGCACACTAATTCTAACTTGGAAGATCTTTGTTTATCTGCTCACCATCCGTCGCCAGTTTACCTCAGTTCGTCACGGATTGCACAGGGCTGGTGATGAGCTTTGGATATTAGCGTTATTTTTCTACAAAGATTCACCAATTCATTTAAACAGTCGAGTGAAATGAATAACTATATTCGTAAAAATTGCAAACCTAATGGTTCGCACACCCTAGTCAATGTGTACACATCCGTCACCGATGTTCCGTTTGCAAGCATTCCGGTGCAGCTTACTGCCAATGTACACCTATGTCAGTTTGATTACAACAAACCCAGCTGAAATAGCACAGATCACTGGACATCGTGGATACCAAATTCTAAGAAATTGTAACCATGTGAATAAAGCACTACAGCTTTTGATGTTCGTTTTGGCCTCCTTAGGATTAAGGTTAAGTTGCATTGTGTTATATTGTATCGTACTATATTGGTCATACTGAAATGCATCAAGTTACATTGTTATATTATATTATATTATATTATATTATATTATAATTATATTATATTATATTATATTACATTATATTATATCATATATAAATGTGCAGTACATATTGATTGTATGTTATTAGCATATTAGTACTACACTGCGTAATAGATTGTATCATAAATACATTTAAGAGAAGCGCAATCAAATAGTCTGTGATCGTTTGACACTATTAAAGCCCACCAGTTCATTTCTTCCGGTTCGAATTAGTTTTGAGCCAGATTTCTTAAAGGAGTGCAGCATTATCATTCACTTTTTGGTTCATTTGGTTGGTGCTGTTTGGAGCCGAATCTCCTCCCTGTTGTACCATTTGCGAATATTTTAATTTTGTGGAACTACACAGGAGCGATGTCGGTGACAGCTGTTTTTTCTCTTCAAAACTCTCGACATCACACAGAAAAACGTGATTTTTGTTAACGTTCTTCTGTTTCAATCCAGGTTTTTCTTGTTTGTTTGCCTCAGAAAGAGCTATGTGGTGGCTTACTCGGTGAAAACATTTAGGAAGGTCAAAGTAACGGATCAGGCCTACTTGTTAATAATCGGATATTCATCAAGAGCGAAATTTCAGGGAAGCAAAAGTTCTACACACTGAAGGCAGTCAATTTCATATTATGCACCATATGGCGCTCAATCTTTTTAATACTATCCCAGCCGAATTCGGTATGGCACTCCTAAGGTTATCGTATGTTCACAGACAGCCTGTCCAGAAGTGCTCTCAGCGATTATTGATTCGCCGTGTGTGAGAACAACGACTACATGTCTCCCTCTGCAGAGTTTCCGGGCGTACGTTCATTAAAAACACAAATAGTCTGTATACTCGACAAAGCCTATTCACCTCTGCTTTTCGCGTCGCATCTTGTGATTTTCCAGATGATGCGGCATCCTCGTTAGTACCCTTAGATGGTTCCTGTGGTCGTTTCGGTATTTAGCACATTATCCACATGAACAAAGGTTTCCAGGATCCCAGCAATAACTTTTCGACTGCCTTACGGAATAGTGCTGAGGCACACTGTAACTCGAAAGGCGTGCAACTGCACGCCAACACTGCTTTGCGAGTGCTGGTACCCCTTGGTGAGTTTAGCTTTCTGGGTCAGTTCTACTTGGCTGTACGAATGTTCCAAATCCATCTCCTATCCATCCACCATCTACAAAGACAATTTCGAAAGGAATACCTGTTGACCTTTAGTTTGACAATGAACGCAAACGTGGAGTACTGTTCGGTAGGTCAAATGTTGTGGATTCATCAAAAACATCGTGTGTTGGGTTACATATAGCTATTGGGAACAGGGATACCTCTTGTCTGTGTGGCATACAAAATAACGGCAGGGGCATTTTGTCATTTTGCGTGGCAGTGCATGGAACTGGTCTGGCCACTTCTCATCATCTGGAGTAAATCTACTACCAATGTAAGGAGGAGTTGTTTATTAGAAAACGCCAACTAAACGGTTACAGACTATTGGACAGGAAAGTTAAACTCTCATTTGCATGTTGTTTTTAAAAACGGAATATCCATCTTCTTCTCGAACGCGTCTTCTTGAACTCTTCTGGATATTCATTGACTATCGCACAATTGAAAGCAAAAACTGTAAAGTAGTTCCACAAATTCCGTAATAAATCCCACCTTCCATTAGATCAAGGCGAAGTTACGAGAACACACGTACTACTCGCATGCGTCATCAGTAGTACCCACCGTTACACCAGCAGCTGAAGAGATGGATTGCATCAGAGTGTTGGGGTCGTCTGCATTGAACAGTGCATTTGAATCGCTTATGTAGAGCGTCGGAAACGAATTGTCCGTGCAGAAATCAATTCCCAGTTTTACTCACGTAGATCAACGTTGTTCTTGTGAGGGAGGAAGGAGGGAAGGAGGGAAGGAAGGGGAGAAGACAGGCAGGTTGCTGAAAGCTCTTCGACGACCCACGGTCGGTTTTGTCCTTCAGAAGGTTCACCTGCTAGGCATATTCTTCAAGCTGATGTCAATCGTATGTTCTAGCTGAACCCAAAATGTACGCCATTCGCGAACTACAATCAGTTGCACAATAGTTTGGTTATAACGCGAAACTCAGTCAAATCCGGAAGAACATTGTAAACGAGTGATTCAACTGGATTCATGTGAGTTCCATGTGAGTTAAAGCCAGATTGGTGTGCAAATGAGTGTAATTAGAAAAAGGCCATCATATAATGTGGGATTTTTTGAAGTCAGAACACAGCGAAGTGGAATAAGGTGTTGTAATCCGAATTGATTCTACGAATTCTCGGACAAGGCTGCCTACGTCAACCAAAACTTCGGATTACAACATCGTATTCAACCACGCTGTGTTTTGACTTTAAAAATGTCATATTATGCACCATATGGTGCTCAATCTTTTTATCCGAGCCTAATTCTTCCCGGAACTCCCAGGCATAGTTTATCTCACAAAAATGTAATTTTAATAGCGGTGGAGATATTTGGAATAGCTTACTAGTATACATGTGTATAGTGTTTGCGCCATTTTCACGACGATTTATCACAGTCATGTAATTTCATGACCCTCAGGGCCCAGGTAACTACGTGGTTGACATCGCGAACTTCCCTTTTGGACGAGCGGGGTTCAAGTCCCTTCAAGAATGCCTGCCGGCCTCCATTTTGGAACCTGTGTACCCATGTCGTCAAGAAAAATGGTGTAAAACAGGATTCTTGGCTCATTTTTTAAATTTAGAGCTCTTGGTTCCAGGGCATCTGAAGGTTGAAGTCGGGAACCTGCTCGCGGTAGTATCACTTCAGTTTCTCAGTTGAAAAATTCATGCCCCAAATTGCAACTGCTAGGGCTTCGTTCATCATAGATAAGGAGGATGATGGGATAAAAGTTGCGGTTTGGGTGCTTTATCCCAATCTGTGCACTGGAGACAAATAGAACTGCTTGTCTAGCATGACAGGAAGCAAGGGCTACTCAGTAAAGACGGTAGCTTTGATGCAAGAGCTCCATTGGCTGCGTGGCACAGCCGCATCTGTCACAGTCACCAACCGTTGATTGTCTCGTCGTATTGTTTCCATCCGGGAGAGAGCAGTTTCCAAAGCAAATAATCTGAGTGGTAAGGGTTTTCATGTTCCGTCGCCGATTTATGGACTCGGTCGTCTCCAGCCTCTACAAGGCTGAGCGAATTTAGCTCCATGGGGTACACTGTCTTCTGGTGTGTAAAGTTCATGGCCTGACCAGCGCAACCTGTGGAGTATGGACAGCTGATCTATCGAGGGAGAGTGAACTTTCCCAAAAACCATCTAGCTTACCTCAGTATTACGTATCTGATATTTCAACCAGACCCGTAGCTGTGCACTGAGGTGCAGTGGTTCTTGCTGCTACAGCTTCGTTCACCGAGGACCAGGAGATTAAGCGAATGGGGGCCACACGTTGAAGGTGATGACCCGATAATTTAATTGACCCAAAAAGGTGTTGTTTGCCTGGTGTGGCAAGAACTTGAGGCTACCCAGTAAAAGTGATTGTTCTAATGCAAGAGTGTAATTAGCTGCTTGATACAGCCCTATCTATCAGGGTCACTAACCATTAATGTGACCCGCCCCACAGTCACCATCCGGGGAGATGGCCGTTACCCAAGCGGCTGAGCTGATCGGTAATGGATTTTATGCTTTGTATCCAAGTCATGGACTGACGGAACCTGGATCATTCGAAGAGGATGATGGTGGAGTGCCGCCTAACCTCCATGCTTCCAACATGTAAGTGAAGTCTGAATGAAAGACCTAGCGGTATCTAGGTAAACATCAGAAGCAACAAACTAAGCATGACTTGAGGAACTCAGTTGAGGTAATTTTTTAGTTGTGGGAAAAATCAGTGCAGTCAGTCTACTCGGAAGACATCTCCGTGTTCGGTGAATCCAAAAAAATCCTTCACCGAATCGACTGTCACGGTTGTTTAACTAGATGGAAGCTGGCCGGGTAACCCAAGAGAGAATTGAGGCACTTAAAGAATTACACTGGAGAAACGGTTCCAACGGATCAGATCAAAAGAGCAACTTTCACAATAGGAGATACACTACACAGGTAAATTTCCACCATATTTCAGCCGTTACATCTGTGATGCAACATACGTTTTCACGAAAAAAGTTCGTGAGGCACATCGGGACCCATACTGTCGAATGTGTCCCCAAGTTTGTTCAGCACTCAGGCACCGGTGAATGAGAGGAGGCACCTCGCTACGAACCAAACGATTACAAGCTATTAGACAAGAAGGTAAACACTGTGATTCCCCATCAGTGTTTTCACGTTCCACTTTCATTGCAACGACATATATAATGACAGAGCACAGTCAACCACGCACACGCATCACGCGCACGTCAGAATGCAGTCCGGCTCACAAAACCAGCAAAGCGCGCCTCAACTGCACGTCGCATCGGCTCTTGGATCTAACGTCAGCAAACTCGGGCCACGGACAACAAGGAACAAGTGTGGCGATAATATTGCCAAGAGAACACTTCCTGCATCCGGCCTCTCTTCGCCCAACCTCACCAAGGACCTAACAAACTGACAAGTCCCCCCACTTTCGACTGCAGCAACGTTAGCCGGACTCACTTCACCACACTTCGGCTATATCCTTCGAATAGTTGGATTTTGCTTACAGGTAACACTAAACAGTAGTTTACAAGTAACCGCAGAGATTTTCACTGCCTTCTATGTAGTGCCAGTGTTCTAGCTCTCGGGTTGGTTGGCCCTGGGAACCAATCATCAGTCGGCTGTCTATCTCGGTTACCGACACTACTTAGACCGAAGAAAGCAACAAGCCTTTGTGTCTGGAAATGAACTTCGGTGCTGGTCAGAAGAGTATCGAAATACATCTACATTTAGACGGAGCCGTGCGACCACGGACTTTGTTTGAATTGGCCCATAGCCGGAACATACCCATTCCTTATTCTACACCAGAAGAACCAACTAAGCCGTACATACTAGCTAATTTTTCAAAGGGTTTCCACCTAATATTACCTATTCTCGCTGGTGACAAGGTAAGCTAACCTGTGATGGTATGCGGTTTTATGTACGCGTAGGGGAACAGCTAAATAATTATTATTTCATGATGGAAATAATTTGCCTTACAGTCTGTACCAGATTTCCTAGACAAATCAGAGGCATTTTCTTAGCGAAAAACCACTTATAAGTTTGTTGAAAACTTGCCACACTCGTTCAGCTAGAACATCACTTTAGTGCATTGGTGCATGCCATTAAAAAAGGCACTAGGGCTGAAATGCTGCCAGGTTGCCCAAGCCTAGAAAGGGACACTCATGATTCTGAGGTCGGGTTCGTATAATGGACTTTCCGGTCAGCAAGTTGATGCCCTTCACAGGGTTTAACAGGTAGGCGCATACCCTGATTTTTCGTCAACCTCACGTTCTGCTTCAACCAAAATTGGACGGAATCCAAAAAATATTATCATTAACATAAGAATTCGACTTTTACGGGAGACCTACTTGGAAGCCAACTGAATCTCTCGTTTATGACGGTCTCCTTCAATTAAAACTGCAGTAAATTGTCCAGACAGAACGTACTACTCACAATGATGGATTCAAGTGGAACATAAGTTTGACAGAAACTCGGAGCCTGCGACTGCCTTACGAACTTTAAGAAGACAATGGGTGAAACTGATTGTGGGCTGTCAGTTTTCAGCAACCTTTTGTGAGTAGTGTATTCTGTCTAGACAACTTACTGTATTATCTTGAATATAGTTCCAACTGAAACATGAGGTGGCTTTTTTGCATCACACTCGGTTAAAGAATATCACAAACGAGAGGTTCAGCTGCAGTTAGTTGGGTCTCTCATTAAGCCCAACTTAGTTTGCAAGTGAGTGCACTTCGTGTGTGTTTCGTCCTTGTTTAATGTGTTGCTTTTGAAGAAGTATTGTTGTTTGATGGAAAAGTGAGCTCATCAGAAGTGAGATCGGAGAAGTGAGATCATCAGTTCCTAGTATTCCTTGGATTTTCCGTTTGTAGTCGCCCATGATATAAGACTTCATCGGAGGGGAATGTACGCGGTCGCTATTGATGTCACACAGGTTACTGATTGACTAAAATTTAGTGGACACAAAGCGGTGGTGTACAAATAATGATCGCAAAGCATAGTCTAGACAGTACATGCCTACTCTATTCATAAATCTGGAGTAATGTGTAGTTTTTGGGATTATTTAAAGCAGGATGCGGAACCAGCTGTACACGAATGGATCAATCAATATAATATCGATTGATTTTCAATATACATGCATCCACCAAATGTTTTTACCGAACAAAGGAATGTAACCAACTCACGACAGTTTAAATCTGATTCAAACTAATGAATAGTTATATCCAGCATAAGCCTATGTCTAATTCTATTATTGAAACATTTTGCGGTTCAACTAATAATTACCCGTTAAATTGTTTAACCCGTGCCGCTTACAAGCGCTTGCAGTATCCAGGGCGGCTTTCCCTCCTGCCTGTTCCACGAGACAAGCTGACAGTTCTCTGTCACACCCTGATTGCACACCAAGGCCACCGATAGCTATCGGCGTTCGGTTGGCAAGCTTGGGTTGATTTCGCCACTTACGCTTGTTCGTGCATGCTCACCGATGAATCAGCATTTTTAAGCGGATCGCTTCAACCACGCACCCCCGACCGTTTGACTCAGTTGTACTGGTGAGTTGTCGTTCCCGAGGCACAGGAGACCTGAGTTTGATTGCACTTGTCTGCCACACCTGCAGACCCGAACAGAGTGACGCCTGCCATCTATGATGCACTGATGCGTGCGCCAGACAACGGCGCGTAGGTGGACACAGTCGTGCAAAAATGTAACGTAAGGATTGACTGTCTGAAAAACCGGGCGAAACGCTCGGGCTTTGACGGTACATTCAGTTGCTTGAAAACATCATAAACGGGAGATTCAGCTGGGTTCCAGGTGAGTCTCCCTTCGAAAACCAAATTGGTACGCAAATGAATGTATTTCGCTAATTTGGTGCAATCTGGGTTCAAGTAGAACATAAGGTTGACGGAAACTCTGGGACTGCGCCTACCTGATGAACCCCAAGAAGGACGAAACTGGTCGTGGGCTGTCGAAGAGTTTTCAGCAACCTTATGAATAGTGTAGTACGTCTATGCGTGTATCGCGACACCTGGAACATCGTGCCAACTGAAACATGAGGTGGCATGGTGCAACACATTCAGTTGCTTAAAAACATAAAAAATGAGAGATTCAGCTGGGTTCCAGGTGAATCTCCTGTCAAAACCAAAGTGATGTGCAAATGGGTGTACTTGCCGAAAGCATATCTCACTTTTGGTAGTGTGAAGAGGTTTGGGAAATTTGATGGAGATTTCGTCCTGTTGAAAGGCAGAAGAGCACTTTACGGCTGCTCCATTCTCATTGGAAATCACCAATTGTGCGCAATTCACGGCACTCTAGCTGTGACATAGGGGCGACCCTCTTTTAGCTGTTTGAACACAACCGTTCGGCCACGAGCGACTGGCCAGCAGCGTGATTGGCTGTCACTTAGACAAGATGTAGCACCACTCATCCTTCAGTCAAGGAAATCACATCAAATGGTCACGTGTTCACTGTCTACTCAAGTGACGACTTCTCAGAAGGAAGTTTTACTCGTCTTGTGAATTTATTCTTCCTCTACTTATTGATTGATGGTATTTGGTGAAGATTTGGTAATCACGTAATGTACTATGATGTGATGCAATTATGGTAATTTTCGTGATGGCAATGATGCACTTCTGCCCTTCTTTTTACCATAGCGTGTGGCTTTAACCGGACAGACGGCTGATGAGTCCATCAGGAGGGCTAAAATGACTAAAAGCGAATGTTAACAGGATATCTAAACCGGTGTTGAAAGCGATCTGTTACGGGGCCCAAATACAAATGAATAGGTTGTCCTCCTCCAAAACGGAACTGATTTTTCATAGCACCACCGCCTCAAAACAGCCTGTTTAACAGTAAGAGGTATCCTCTTATACTAAGACACGTTTTCCTGATATTCTGAACGTTCGAGCCATATCTGTGACCTATGGATAGTAGCCAAGTTGCACTCATCAAACGAGTTTAACAATAATCTTAAATGGTAGTTCAAAAGTAATTTCATACTAGGTCAGTCGAGGGTGAAGGAGTTGGATTTATCCGGAACTCGCAAGTAGTATGCTAAATGTAATTCCATCTGCACAGAAGACGATGAGGCCAACATTCAAATGCTTCGGGTTGTCACACCCTTAGCTGATGGGATTAAGCAATCCTGTTCACCCAGTGAGTGTGGCCTGACGGTCATTCCGATTGATACTGGCGTGTCTGGTGTGAATGTTCAAAGCTTACGTGTAGCAGTATTGTGCTATTGTGCTATTCCATCATTATTAGACTAGACTACTCGACAAGCATCAAGCACAATTGTCTGAATTGTTTACGGTGCTGATACGCTCAGGATGCGCGTACTAGTATTGTGCGCGTTTTCGCCAAGTATAATCATTTGCACACGAATATGGTTTTGATGGGAGACTCAGCCGAATCCAACTGATTCCCCCGTTTTTGATGGTCCACTTCACATAAATGTGCTGCATCAGGCCACTCGTGTTTCACTTGGCACAACATTCGAGGTGTCACGATTGTCCAAACGTAACACTACTCATAAGGTCGCTGAAAACTCACCGACAGCGCACGACTGATTTCACCCTTTTGGGTCTCATCAGGTAGCGATAACTTCAATATGGTACCAGATGGAACAAGAGGCAACCTGAAGCAACACATGTGGGTGAAGCGAAACACCATAAATGGGAGATTTAGCTAGTCTGATTTGCGCTTTCTGTCAAAACCAACTTCGTGTGAAAATGAGAGTATTTCTCGAAATCTGTTCCATTTAGGTTCAAGTAGAAAATAAGGTTGAGGGAATCTAGGAGACTGCTTCTACCTAATGAACCCCAAGAAGGGCGAAGTCGGTCATGGTCTATAGACGATTTTTTAGCAACCTTATGAGTAATGAGTTACGTTTCTTCTGCTAGGCATAAAAACTTAGGCATGTTTGTATAATCCCGTGTACAGTGCTGAGACTATGCTGACTGACTGGTTTCAATCTTCTACACCACCGATATAAGCAAGTGATCGAAAAAACTTCGAAAGGTCTGAATACTTGCTCATTTAAATTTCCTGACACGTGAAAACCTCAGCGTCACAAGTGGATATCGAACAGATGAGGTGATCCTCAGAGAAAGTCAAGATGAAGTCCATCTTCGAACTAGCAGAACGGGTTAACAAAGCATGCCACTTGGACTAAGCTGGGTAAACTTAAGCAAGCTGATCACAGTAGCAATTCAGGTCCCTAAATCATGCATCTAGCGCACCCTGAGTAGACTCCTAGTGTTTTGTAATTCACGCGGGGTCTTCCTTACAAACTGTTTGGTTGACAAGCAAGTATTAGTATAGTTTGAGATTGCTTGTTCGGATTGCTTTGGTTTGCCCGCTAACCCATTCCAACGCTGGTTTTTGGCATTCCACTCCCGTAGGTCGAATAAAAGCGCTCAGTTTTTTGAGATGGTCTGCACTTAAAGGTCGTCCATAATTTACCACACTCCAGTGAACGTCCTTCGACAGAAGGGGCGCTTTTTTCATTTTTCAACCGCTTCTCCTTCTGACACTAGTGTGAGGAGAAAAGCCTTCGCTTATTAGAAAACACCAACTAAACAGTTACAAACTATTGGACAGGAAAGTAAACATCTCATATGCACTTTGTTTTTAAAAACTGAACATCCTCACACGTCTTCTTCAACTTTCGTGTTCCTTGATTATCACGCAGTTGTAAACAAACTGCAAACCATTTCCCCGGGTTCCGTAATAAATCCCATGGGGGTGCACCTTCCATTAGACGCGAGGCGTAGTTACGAAAAAACCCACATACTACTTGCATGCCTCATCAGTAGCATCCGCCGTTACACCAGTACTCTTAATGTTGTCTTATTGTCAGCTGACACTGATAAAACCTGAAGCTTGCATCATTCAACTAGGCGTGCAGTTTTACTGCTTCTCGAATAGAGACGTTCTAGTCTCAAGTTTTCTCGTAGCATCTCGAAAGCTACCGTCTTGCTGATGGGCGGAATGCCAGTGGCAAAGAGCAGGAAATTTATAAGGTAGGACTTAACACTAATTATCGGGTCCGCTATTTCACGCACATGAATATGCAAAGGTTAATCACATTGCTGTTTTTTGAAGCAGTCAAATCAGCAGGTGATTTTATCGCGGAAAACATCAAGCACCATCAAACACGGCGGCTCGGTCACGTGCTACGCATGTCAATACATCATCCACCGAGATAAGGGTTGCTCTTCGTGTCTCCTTCGGAATGGCCCAAACGGCGAAGTGAACAACATAAGACTTTGCAGGAGGGTATGAAGAAGATTGCCAGGAGTTTAGGTGTTATTGATGTGGTCCGCCTTCCAATGTGGAGGTCCTCCTTGCAAGGAGACTTTGCAAGAAATGATGGTTCAGAGATGCCAGTAGCGTTCGTGCTCTCAGTTTCTTTACAGATAGTCTGATTGAGCGCTTGTGGGTGTAGGTACCTAAGAATGCTTGTCTCAGTAAAGCGCATGGTCCCTCTTTCACCCCGTTCTATTCTCTGCTTTTTACACCAACGCTTTAAGTATAATTAGATAAACTTTGCGGTTGCATGGCAATGAAACGGTGGTGTCAACAGTGATGCATCTGTTTCTGATGACGATGATGATGGCGTACATTTTTCAGAAATGCAGCGTACGTATCAGTCTATCATGAGTTTGGCAGGCACACTTATAGGCATCGATGTCCTTTGATACCGTCACCAAACAGGAGATACCATTTACAGTGATGTATATGATACTCATTGATGACAATGAAGAAATTCTTCCGCATGACACACTACTCAGAAGGTTGCAGAAAACTGTTCCACAGCCCATAAACAGTTTCATCCTTCGTCTTCGAGCTCATCAGGTAGGCGCATTCCCCGAGTTTCCGTCAACTTTGTGTTCTACCTGAACCCACCCAGCACTCTAAGCTGTTTTTTTACGGGGCGTGCAGCGGAACTTCATCTCATTCACTCACACACATACGTAATGGAATATTAGCGCCACGTGTTTCTCAGTTGTTAGAATCCATGGCAGACTTTCAAGTGGTTGTTTATAATGTTTGCTATTCTATCAAATCCAAAGCAAATTGTCGTAAGTGATGAAACGAGGAAACTGTACTCTAGTATGGGCTGGTTGTTTGAAGACCCAGAATTGTGCAGCTTAAGGAAGCCCTTCCAGCATTTATAATTATTCGTCATCTTACAGGCAATTTCCCCACGTTTTATCCGAAACAATTCGCTCATGTTCTTCGTGTGCCTTAGGATCAGACTGGTAGATCTGTCTGAATAACACATGTAGCTCTCTCTGTCGCTATCCGGGAATCCGGAGCTGAACTGACAGCCGGTGGAATTTCTTTAGCTATGCTGCAGGGAGGTGCGCAGTTAAACCAATGTGATACGGCTAACTTACCCGCTACGCTGATGAGCTGACTAATGATGTGCATACATACGTGCCCATCGTCTGCGCTTCGCCCAGCGAGGGTACACATTGTCCATCAATTTGGACAAGCATTTGGGGCTGTTATGGAAACAGGTAAGCGAGGTATCTGTCCATGAAACAAATGGTCCCCTTTTTACCTTTGTTATGAAAACGGACTAGAAGTTTACGATCGCCAGTGCTTGATCTGACAGGCATGTGGTTTTCGTTTTATTCTGCATAGGTTAGCCGCAAGTAAGAGTTTTGGCCTCCTGATTGGCATTTGAGTGGCCTTCTGCTGCCTCGAGGTTTTTGACTCTGTAGTCCAGGCAAGATGTCCACATGAGATGTTTCCCCCTTCCATCGAAGTTACAAATCAGACAATCCAGCCGACAAGACGTCCAGGGACAAAACGAAGTATATATATATATATATATATATATATATATATATATATATATATAATTATTCATGGGTGACAGTATACTTGGTGTGTTAATGCATAGATCGTGTGCACTCCAGATCCCGGCTACAGTGAAAGGAAGATATTTCAAACCGATCAAGAGGCCCTAGTTTGGGAGAGGTTTGGTAAACAACTGATAGACAGCATTCCCCTTTTGACACAAAAGCTTCGTCGGGTCAGGTGCCCAAGACACCGTTTGAGCAAGGTTCCAAGCAGACGGAAGATTAATCCACAGTTTCATCCTTTCTGAGGCTCTGAGTCTGATATAATCGATCTCCGACTTGAAAAGTGTTATGGTCAAAAGTCTTTTGTTGGACCACTGTTCAAGTTTAAATTGCTGGTACCGGGGACCCAATGAAGTCTCTAGTGGTCAACAGGATATTAGTATCCTTCGGTATGAGCTACAGTGCATCGGCCGTCTCGATGTTGTGAAGATATTCAATTGAGTATCTTTTGTTGTATATGATTAGCATGGGCACTTTATTGGACCTTCTGCAGTTTCGGACAGTCGCCACAAAACTACTTAAAACAGACCAGAATCCATGTGATTTCCCAAATTCAAAACTCGGTTGTTCTTTCGAACGTAATGAGTGCGAAATTCAAACACCCTCTTATTTCGATTCGGTTATTCCTTAGACGGATACAGCCACGAGACCGTGGTCCCCAGCAAGGTCCACCGTCCAGCAGACAATCTTTAAGCAACTAAGTGGCGTCTCCCTACATAAGAAAACATGGATATCCGAGCGCACAAAACGGTTAGGCAACTCACTTGATTTGGATCGTTTGGTAGAATACTTGAAGAGGTCGGGGAATAGGAACGCGTAGGTCGAATTTTACAGGCTCTTCACCATTCACCTAAACTGAATCAAAGTGACACATCGGGAGGGGCTCTATCAAACAGCATGTTACTACGTAGTGCGACAGCCATTCTAGTCAGACTCTGCGCTGAAGTCTTTGAAGCACATAATGGTAAGCCTCTGGAACATTGACACGGGGATTCCGTGTATGACGCAAAGTGGAGATCCGATTAACAAATCATCTGACTGGGAAAGGGTTGTGCCACGTAAATGGGCAACTTCTCACTGCT
This sequence comes from Opisthorchis felineus, assembly GCA_004794785.1. Lineage (NCBI taxonomy): Eukaryota > Metazoa > Platyhelminthes > Trematoda > Opisthorchiida > Opisthorchiidae > Opisthorchis > Opisthorchis felineus. The sequence continues at coordinate 895,356 of SJOL01007141.1, forward strand.
AAGCCACTGAGTCGAGGGGTTATGATTATTTTGGCTGGTATGTCAGGTAGGTTGATGTCGTAGGATGACGTCGCAACGTTTTTTTTCTACGTCGAACAAATTACTTTAGTCCCCCACTTTGGACTGAGAATCTCGTAGACCGACTAACTAGTGGCTTATGTATCTCCAATGATCCCTTCTACTCCTGCAGGTCGTTTGTTTGTTGGTTACTGATTCCGAAGTTGTTTGATGTCATTAGGCACGGATCGGTTTTATAGACGATTGAGCAACGGAGTGTAATGTTTTCTCCGCCTAAATGTTTTGTCACCTTGCCTTTCACTGCTAGCTGGGAGATCGTGGTAAAAACTTTCATGGAAATTCGTAAGAGGGGCGTTGCTGATGATTCCCAGTAGGGATAGAACAGGTGGTCTGTACTTCTCGGGATTCCCGCGCGGAATTGAGTCACGTGTAGGACGAAATATCAATTGATAGTAAATCCTGTTGCACTGCGTAGAAGAGGTTGTGGATGTCCCCTACCCGATGCACTGTGAATGAGACGGAAGAGCAAGCGGAATAATTTTTAGGCATCCAGGTAAACACTGATTGCGAAGATGACCATCTATATACCTGATCAATTATCACCGGAGTGAAACGGATCGTGCGATTCCGACATATTTTTCCGTATTACTTGCCACGTTACCTAAAGGTCTTTTGAATGACGGAACCGTTACCCCTCATTCACAGCAACATATCATGGGAAATGTATACAGTACAGGTGATCAAACAGCTGTCCAAAAGCTGACAGACTTTTATTTTCAGTTTGGTTCGGCTTGGGCTAGCCTGTGTCAAAAAATTGTTGAGAACCCAATTACTAGGATTGTTTTCAACTTTTCCACGGTCCCAAGAAGGGACTTGATAGTTGTTTCAGTCCTTCTGAGCGATAACGAAAGATAAACAGTGGCTGGTCTTGAAAAAGCATCCCACTACAGGTTTTGTTGTGATTCGGACTCATCAATTTGATGTAGCAGGGCTCAATTGTTTGATGTTCTGGTCCAAATTCTTCGCGGGTTACCCCAACAACAAACATGGTAACCCATCCTACCTATACACACGCACGTGGGCATCAGGTGATCAAGTCATGTTGCATCCAACGGGTGATTCTTAATCACGGTCAAAGACTTTTGTACTTCAGCACAGCGTAGCCCTGTGTTTAGTTAACCGATCCATCTAAAGCCCTCCGAGATTTTTCGAACCTTCATAAATAGTTCATGTTTTCTGGAACAGTTGGTTCCCTCACGATTTTCATACATATCTCTTCGACTTTACAGGAACCCATCACACGTATAACCTCTGAATGTATCGAAGACTGTGCACGTCTCGGAGGAATATGCTAAGTGGAACTTCGTTTTTCCCCATATTATTTAGCCGGGCCAAACTTAAATGTGGATAGTGTAATGCAAACGATTGTGGAAGCAACTAAAAAGGCGAGCCAACAACATGGTACTGTTGTTCGCCTCATTCTCTGTATCCTTCGTCATCTACCTGAAACAGCTAAAGGGGTGCTAGACTTGGCCATCAAGTACCAGAAGGAAGGTGTGGTTGCCACTGACGTAGCTGGTGAGTTGATCCATCTTCTTGTTAGATATATGTGAATGAACTCATGAGGGCATGGAGAAGACCTGCAGGATGTCATCAATCAGACAATGAACATATGGTTAAGTTGTGGACACTGTTTCACCGAACTACCAGAATTAGCCTTTTCTAGGTAATTTTCAAACCCGTGCTGAAAATTTTCCATGTAAACTTGACAAGGATAAATTAGGACGTTTCAGAGAGGTTTGGTAAACAATCGGTGGATTTATTGCTAGGCAACGTTTCGCTTTTGACACAAAAGCTTCGTCAGGCCAAGTAAGTAAGCAGGTTGATTGGGTTTTAAGGCAGTCAGGGAACCAATCCGTGAGATTTCTTATGACTAGCCGACTTGATCAGTGCTGGGTGTCAGTCTGATGTTCCCGTTTGTTGGTTAGTGGGGATGACTAATATCTACGATAGATTGGTTAGGGGGTAGTTATGTTCATGTCGAACCCGAATTTCGCGGCCTTGATTTTTCTGTCTAGGACACCTTAATGGAATATTCCTCTTGAGGTCGTTCGCAGATTTTGTTTGCCTGTGTTCGTCAACGGTTACCGAGACAATTGGTTTGGGGTTGGGGGGTGCGGTTGGTTAATTGAAGGATCACCTTCCGGTTGATAGGACTAGGAACTGTACATACAAAATAAAATGTAACGACTGTACGAAGGTTTATATAGGTCAGACAGCCAGGGAATTGCACACCAGAATCGGTGAGCATAAGCGATCCATTAACAGATCACCGAGAAACGTAGATGAATATCAGTCGATAGTCAAAGATTCGGTAATGGCAGGGCATTCACTAGACACTGGGCACAGGATAGATTTGGAAAATGTGGACATTCTAAGACGGGGGTTATGATTCACACCACAGCGACTGGTGACCGAGGCGGTGGAAATCGCCAAGCCTCCCAGCGTGAATAGAATAGAGGGCGTAGAACTGGCAAGCGTGTGGAGAGCGGTTTTAGATCAGCCGAGTTTATATGAGGTGGTGCGCAGTTATCAGCAAAATGGTCTGGGTCTAAAAGTAGAAAATCCAAGCAGGGTAAGATCCAGTTAACTACCCTCACCCCCAACCCCAAACCAATTGTCTCGGCAACCGTCGACGAACACAGGCGAACAAAATCTGCGAACGACCTCAAGAGGAATATTCCATTAAGGTGTCCTAGACAGAAAAATCAAGGCCGCGAAATTCGGGTTCGACATGAACATAACTACCCCCTAACCAATCTATCGTAGATATTAGTCATCCCCACTAACCAACAAACGGGAACATCAGACTGACACCCAGCACTGATCAAGTCGGCTAGTCATAAGAAATCTCACGGATTGGTTCCCTGACTGCCTTAAAACCCAATCAACCTGCTTACTTACTTGGCCTGACGAAGCTTTTGTGTCAAAAGCGAAACGTTGCCTAGCAATAAATCCACCGATTGTTTACCAAACCTCTCTGAAACGATGACTACCCAATCGGTCCCAAACATTTTCCAATTGATTGATCAAATAAGACGTTATTTCGGTGAACTCCTGCATCGAAAGTACAATAGAATTGGATTTCTAAACGCTTCCACTGCAAGGGCATTTATTTTTCGTTTATTTTGTGCAAAAAATTTCTTTTCGGGGCTCAAGGTTCTGACGGTTATCACTCAGATTAAACAAGCAGTCAGCACAACAAGCTCGCCGGATGGATTCATTTCGCACACTCTATTCAGCCTCGAAACGTGTAAAACAGCATAAGATATATAATACAACGCAACTTACAACATTTATACAACCCGGAAACAACGTGATCGATCAGTAAAAGTAAGACAGACTCAGAGTGACCCCTAGGTCCTTCTTAGCGCAGAGACAAGCTTAAAAGGACTAACCAGTATTGTCTGAAGGAACTTCAACCTCTGTGGCCGCCTGATCAGTGCTAAGAGCTGGAACAGTGAGTTGAATTCAACCCTTGACCTGTATCGAATAGAAATCTAGAGGTCGACCATTTGACCCCAGATTCACTCGGCCCAAATGTATTCAGCAGGATATGTGCTCATGGAACTTTACTCATACGTTCTGGGATCAATGCTTTTCATTAGAGCACAGAGTTGTTGGTATTGCGATTGATACCAGGCCGCATCATACCTCTGAATAAGATCCACAGCATTTCGAATAAAAAGTGTGTGACAAATCCTTTCCTCCTAACACAACCAATGGATGTAGGGTTTTCAATCTGGCAAGTAGCTTTCCAATAAGGGTGATGTAGAGACAGCTATGTGAAATACGGGGATTCTTCCTACAAAGGAAGTCTGCTCTTGCTATGTAACAGCGGTGAATTCACTTGTGTTTTGTGTAAAGTATCTGCTATCCGTAAACTATTCAATAACATGGTCTCTTGTTTTAAAAAATTCGGCATTCTGTGGAACACAACCGGTTTAGGCGCCTATGATGATGCATCGTTTACGTGTTAATAAAGAAACCTCCCGGTTCAGAACAAACCAATTACTAGGTTTTCCTTCTGAGACAATTTGGCGGTAGAATGCTAATGTTATGAATATCGTCCAAATTAGCTTCTCAAACTCTTCTCTGTTTCCGACCGTAGGTGACGATTCAACGTGGGACAGAGTCGGGATGCCTGCGGAAATTGTCACCGTATTTGAAAAAAGCCAAGAAGCTGAGGATCCATCGTACGGTGCACGCCGGAGAAAAAAGTCCAGCTGAGGCGGTCCTAGAAGCGGTTGAAAAACTTCACGCAGAACGAATTGGTCATGGGTACGCAATTGTGAACAACCCAAAAATCTATCAAATGGTCCTTAAGAAACGAATTCATCTAGAAGTGAGTCGATTAAAACAAGATGTGTTCAAACAAATAACTGATTGAATGACAACTTTTCACTGCTCCCATACGTGAATGCATTAGTCTCAAATGCAGTTTACTACCAGTAACTAGGTGGTTGCCCTTCGGAAACCATACTGTTTTTGAACAAATACAGCTGAAAGCACAAACAGACTTTGTTCCATCTCCGGAAGTGGTCGCTAGAGTGGTTATTGGGAACGGCGAACGTTAGACCATGATATAACTTAAGGAAATTATTAATCGTCCAACTGTAAAGCTTTTTCGGTGTCTAGCTACTATACCAGCAAAAGGAAGCGCTAGGGCTGAGATACAATCAGTTTGCCTAAACCCAGACAGGAGCAGTCAGTGAACAGATGTTGGGTTCGAACCACGGAACTTCTGGTTAGAAAGCTCGCGCATTAACTACTGAGCTATCTCGAGCTCGTGTTTAAGCTTACCCTGATACTTTTATGCGTTCTGTACACCGTTTCTGAGGTTGTCCATAAGCGTTTTCTGATGAGTTAAGTGCCCACTCAACTTCCAAATGTCAGTCATCCGTATAGGCGAACACAAGGTTTTAGCGGCTGTCATTTCTGACACTCGGTCGAACTTTTTCACTTTTCAAAAGAGATTTGTTCCTGTGGGTAAAGTCAAGAAGCTCTGTACAGCTGTTTCATTTTTATAACAATCATGAGCAGTGCAAATCTTACGAAACCCGGACTCCTAGCTTAGTGAGAGCGAATCAAACTGCTGTTCCATCGCTGGTGAGCGAACGGTTAAGTAGTCCACCATTCGCCGGAAAATCTGAAACCCCCTACTGGAGCTTCGTCAGGTGCGCATCGCTAATGGTTGATGAAACCGCTGCCGCACAGTGCTTTTTGGCCTTTCAGTGTAGATTAGCTTCATCGACAGGACGAGATCTCAATTGTAAATAATCAAATCCCCTCATATTACCACCAAAACTGGAAATGGTGCGAACAGATTAAATAACCGACTGGAGATTTCATTACAGATGTTGGTGACGGCAGCACCAGTTGCATCGATCGTGCGCATCTCACGAAACCCAGAGTTTTGAACCCGCGACTTTTTGATCCGTCGTTGAACAGTTAACCGTTTGGCCACGAGCAGCTTATCAGTAATTTGATTGGCTCTCACTTAGACAGGACACAGTCACTCATTCTTCAATCAAGGAGAACACATCACGTGGCCACATATTGACTGGCTCCTCGAATGACGGCTTCTGAGCTACTTATAGACTGATAGTGGTGTGAAGAGACCCGGTAATCTTCAGTAGAGATTTTGTTCTGTCACTGAAGCTAATCTATGTTTGAAAAAACGAGAAGCACTGCACAGCTGTTTCGTCCTTGTTGGAACTCATCCCAGTAGTCAAAATGGGGTGGTGGCCAGGGGTGAGATCTGTGTCCCACAGGATTATGCACAGAGAGGTACGAAGAGATACGTAGTGTTTTCTGGCGGATTTAGGCAGTTTAATTGCAAACGTTTCACTACCAGTAGAGGTGACATCATCCTCTGTAGGGCGTGCAGCCCAACGATGGTTGTGCACAACCACTCTCTCCGCTTCCCAGCAACCACGGACGATGTTACATCGACTGGTTATGAAAAGTTTTCAACTAAATTACACAGCTCAGCAAACTGAACAACAACCAACTCAGCTATCTGAGCTGTTCACCTTCTCCTCAATAGAAAACTAATTTGTCTACTTATTTACTAACTAACTACTACTTATTTACTAACTAATTTGTAATTTGCGTAATGTGGGCATGTTTTAATGACAGTCGTACGTTTTCACTATCTCCATGGTTTAACAACCGGTACCTATGAGTATCCTAGTGCTCATTCAGCATGCTTTCCAACCACCCAACAGGAAAACCAGTTTCGGCACGCAAGTGTCAACTCTATACTCTCAGTGACTGCCCTCAATTTCAGATACCGTTGGAGGCTGAACCTATAAATGAGTCCCTGTTTCGTCCAGATAAATGAAGAACCAGCTGTGTGCATACACCGATTACAAACTAACCTGAAGGGCTTCAGCTGACGGACTGCATGTAATACTTGTCATATAGCGCTAACATGACAGTTAGGGACAACTGTATAGCTGGTTAAACCATCAACACAGCCTCTAAACTGATCCGTACACAATGGACTACTGCGCACACGGTAAGTAGTCTCAATGTGTGGGTGTTTTCACCTCGCGTCCTCATCATTCGAAATTGGGGAGCATCCAGGTTTCGGATTGCCATGCCTCCCTGTTATCGGTGCACTGGAACATTTTCTGTTATATCCAGAGAATCGTTTTTCAATAGGCCATCTTACGTAGAAAAATCGGCTGCAGGCAAACAAAAGTGCTCCTTTTGGTGAGGACTGTTGCATTTAATCGGTTTCACCAAAATTAGCCTCAACATGGTCATTGGACGTGTGCACAACCGACTTGAACAGGTTGTAGGATATTCGACAGAGATGTCATCTTTCGGTATATCATGTACACTTTGCTTAGATAACTTTCAAATGCTAAGTTTTGAAGTAAAACTTGTTAAATATTATGTAGCATTAGAAATCCACGTAGTTTCTTTTGGGAAACTATTTGTTCCTGATCCTTCAGGAGAGCTAAACAAAAAACGGAGATAACTTATATCACTAACCCTATTTTTGATTGGCTGATTTGTATCGCCAATAGAATTTCGCCGTCAACATCCCCACGCCCATGGACGGAGGCGTTCACGTAGCTGAGTTTTTTGAGGTCCAGCCGCATTTTTTCTACTGCCGTTTTCCTGATATCTCCTAAGCCAATCAGAGTTAACGAAACTGCCGAGTTATTTGAGCCTCCGTTCCGTTCCAATTCTAGACATGCCCCACGTGCAGCTGGCTTACAGGAGCAGTGGATTCAGTTCGACCTGAAAACCATCCAATTTGCCAGTTTGCTGCAGATGGTCTCGACTATTCCATTAACACGGACGCTCCAAGAATGGTGAACAAGTGGATTGGAGAAGAACTCAAATTCTGCCAGGAGTCCCTAGGACTAACAAAGGCTGAGTTAGAGCAATGCAAGCGGAATGCTGCGAGAGCTGCATTTCTTGAGACCGAGGAGGCGAAGGAAGCACTGTTGAATCATCTTTTCAGCTGATCGTTCCAAAGCCTGTAGTTCTGCAATCTCAACATCGTATCAATCATTGGGATACGCCAAGCATGACCATAACATATAACTTTGATCTAGGAATACTGCTTCAATTTCAGCTGCTTGTCATACGGAAAATTTGGCTTCTAATTTAAAATGATATTGAAAAATCGGAATTTGAAAAAGTCAAGGAAGAAGGAGACCCCAATGGGAAGATTTTTCCTTTTCGACATTTGCTGTTGCTTATAGAAGAGCTCAGATATATTCATAAGTACTATAAGTTGCACAATACACAACTTGCTCGAGGTGAATCGGTCTTTTAACTGCTTCAGTTACCAACGTAAAACACTCTTTATTGGCAAGGACTGTGACAAAACTGGGCGAAAAGAGTCAAGTAGATCACCGTTAGAGTTGTGTATTAATGTGGGTGAACCTTTAGGAGAGGTGGATGAGATGTGAACAAAGACCACAGTAAAAGTTGATTTTGAAGATCAATTCCACGCTTAGTGATTCTCGAAAGAAATGGCTTTAAACCTTCCATCGATATCACTTTACAATACTTATAAAATGTTTGAAAAATCCTCAACCGTCGATTTCGTCCTTCTTTGGGCATACTAGGCAGGCGCCTTTCCCAAGTTTCCGTCAGTCAGTTGTTTTACCTGGGTACCAAATTAGACACAAGTGGTGAAACACACTCCAATTCAAATTGAGGCGACTTTGACGGGAGACTCAACTGAATCTCAGTTGAATCACCCGCTTATAGTAGTGCTGTTATTTCATAGGTTAGAAGAGATTTCGAAAAATTATCACAAGATACGTGGAAATAAAAAATTTCAAAATCTGTTTCAAGTAGTTAAATGCGGATATGAAATTCTCCTTAATATTTGCCTGGACAAATAGAGAGACACTACAGCTAAAGTGGGAGGATTTATTCATTGGCTCTCTTTTTAAACAGTTCACGGGGAATGAAAATGCCCCAGATGGGATGAACGGAATCATGGGCATACTAGTTTATGAACAAAAAACTGAATGTATCCGGATGAGTACTAATTTTGAGCAGAGGCATGTTGTTGTTGCACATGAATTGATTGATATAGGGTCTATTCATCCAGATCGACCTTGACCGATCATTGGTCTTTTGGGTAAACATTCTTATGGACCTTTTGGTTGACCTGTAATCTGATTGGTGGATATCCGGGTAGCCTTGAGCCTTGATTTCTCCGGTCCCCCTGACGTTTGCCTCCACATTGTTCCACTTCTTGATCCTTTGATCTGATGCCCGAAACTGACCTAGTGTTTTTACTGAGTTTATATTCCCTGGCTCGTAGCAGTGCTCAGAAATGGTTGATTTCGATATGTGGGTTAGTCGAATCATTAACAGCAATTCTCTCTCTCGTATCTTTTGTTCCCACGAGCCACATTATTCACTTTTCTGGATTAAGGTTGTGTCTTCCCTGATATTTAAGTTTGGAAGTGAGAGATAATGGATCATGTTCGTTGATCACTGCATTGTGTTCCTTTACCCTTGTAAATAGGTTTCTTCCAATCTGTCCAATATAATTTTCGTCGTAGTCTCCGAAGTTGACAGGTACATGGAAATGCTTCTTCCGCCTTCCTTGATCTCGTCCTTCGACTTTAGGCTCATTTTTCTCAACGTGGCGGCCTGTTTGTTGGATAATAAGATTATTTTTGGTTACAGTATCCTTAATGTGAATTCGCATAGGTTCTTGATGTATGCAAGGACTCTCCGTCGGGGAGTTTTTTCTTCAAGTGTTAAAGTTTCCGTTGTTTCAAAATACACAATAGAGGTAATTTTCTGCTTATTCCTGAGTTCTGCTGTAATGAAATGCGTCTCCACTCTTTTGAGCACAGTGTGAATGCATTTTCTGGCAGAAATTGTTGGTGCCTTTTTTATAAGATGGGTCTCTTTTCTAAGAGCATGAAAAAATTGAACACTTCAGTGGAGCTAAAACAGGGGATAGTGACACATTCTACACACAAAGAGAGACTTATCACGTTTGGGATTTGGATAAATTAGGATAATGAAAAATTTGACTGGATCGATAGTGCAAGGAGGACGGAGAAGAACACTGATATTAGTGAAGGGACGAAACTTCCTGTTTAGCAGAACACCAGTACCCCCATTTGACAAGGACATATGCCAAACCCATGGTAATGACCGATTCCTAAAAAGGCTCTTTTTTAAAACAATATAGAAAGCTTTTGAATCAAGTGGAAAAAATGTGGAGCCGATTGAGCAGTTATCGTTTCAAATGGGCTTGGTAAACAATCAGTGGTTTCTGTACTGAAAGATTTCACTTGTCCAGATTCGGGTTTGCTAAGGCGCCAGTTACATAGATTTGATCTCGATCAGCATGCTTATATACACTCTCCACTAGTCACATTTGACTCTTTAATTTCTCCAACCTCCTCACAATACCAGCTGTTATCTTAAGGGCCCAAAACACAAGACAAGACATACACCTTATGTTGCTCGAACAACGCCGTCAACAGGTTAAAGACGGGTACAGCGATAACACTGTCGGAGGACTGGCACGCTGCTGCCTGCAATCGACACTTTGGTAGCTTAAAAAGCCATCATACGAGACGGGATTACAAAGAGGTCAACGAAGAACGTTAGAAACACTTATACGATTACATTAAGAAGGCCTCAACAGAACTACACTCCGTGAAGGAAGTCTGGGTGGAATGTGTGCCACAAAAGTCTGACAGATGGATTAACGATGTGGTACTTACAAAATGTGAGTTTCCTGCATACGACAAAGAAGTGAATAGAGTAACTGGAAGGCGAAATCGAATTCGCTTGCGAAAGGAGGCCACCTCAGTGTGGAGGGCAGAAACACACACAAGCTAACGAGGTGAATGAATCAGAAATGAGTAATTTTATCAAACAAGGGAGGATGTGATATGCTGATGAATTTGAACTACCCACACTGACCACGGCTTTTGTGTGAGTGCATCAAATGCAGTTCTCCCATTGGTCAGTAAAGGGACCTCATTTTTGGAGGGTTCGTCCATACACACTAGCAGGCTTTTAAATCTGTAATTTGAAGCTGTCCAGACGTTGACTAGACAAACTTTTCTGCCGACAAAACGACTTTCCGTGGCACAAGCCGTCTGGATTTAAATAAATTTGCTTAAATATCCCCATGGTTTGAACAAGAACACAGTGACGAACATTAATGTTTTCGGAATCTCGTCATCAAGTCAGTACATATCTAATGGTTAAAATAGGAGCGAAAAATGAAATACGCAGCGAATATTGGTTAGTGAAATGCAAGACGTGGAGACACGAACCACTGGTTGTCTGGGCCCCCACGTCGCATCTAGCTGGATGCTGTGAGACAGTCGAGAGGGCCGTTGATTGACTTGGCCGGTTGATTCGTATCACACGACCAAGGCAGACTCAGTGTTCGTACGAAAATTTTTGACAGCACAGTACCGGGTTTCGCAGAAGTATAGCAACTGCCTCGGCTGTAGTCAAGCCACGCCGTTGGATAGATACTGGCAGTCTTTTGGGTACCCGGTAAATGACATGAAATGACTTATTCGGAATGACTACGTGCCCGGTGTCAATTAGGTGGGACGCAATTGAGCAGTTGGCTGAACTGTTGAGTCTAATGTTATTCCGGTAAGAGAGGTGCTCACGTATTCTCTTAGAAAGTTGCCGTGTCGTGCGCCCAACATACTCCGCTGAACAACCGTGTACCCAATAGACTGCCAGTATCTGTCCATTTTTCGCTCCTATTTTAACCATTAAATATATACTGACCTGACGACGGGATCCCGAAAACATTAAAGTTCGTCACCGTGTTCTTGTTTAAATAAATTTGTCTGCAAGGAGATTAAACGGCCTAGAGAATACTGTTTTTTTATCCATGTTTAACTTACAGTAAAATGGTTGTGTTAGTTACTAGGCTACCGCCTTAGAGTTAATGGATCGCGTTAGAAAACATGTGACTGCATTCGGGACGGCCTAAAAACATGGGCGTTTCCCTCCTCGTGGGGCCTGATTCGGCGGGCACGGACGGATTGTGTGTGTGGTAATTTAGTGAGGGATCCCACCATCGACCCATTGGCGCAGCTGGCGAACTGAGAGTACACATCCGTATCACTCTCATTTGGACAATCTCCCTCCTATCCTGGCGTAATAATTCGCGTGAGTCCACACAAGAGGGACTGACGACATTAATTTCACTGGGAAACAGAGAAGAACTGTTGAAACGAGGGTGATGTGAATCGTAAAAGTTACAGGCACGTACAAGGAAGTGCTTAGACTGGTTACTACTTAATAGTTACCTATCTGATTAGCTCCAGGTCCTGTTTAAGGAGTGTTGAGTTTTTAAATCAGCTTTTTCTCTTACAATGTCAAAACGAAGGATGTAAAGAGAAAAATTTTGCTCTTAGTCAATGTTTTAATTGCGTGCATTTGACGAAATTTGCGTTGTACAATGTCGTAAAACATCCATTTTTCAAAGATTTCCACTTAGAATATGATCAAAAATGAAGTGACAAACGTGATTTTGGTAAGGTTCTCTCTTGTCGCCCGGCTACGAAGTTCAAATAAAACAGTACACTTCTATGCAGTGCTTTAAAATGCTGAAGCACCTAGAGTGGGGCGTAATGAGCAAAACGAGCGAAAAAAATTGGAGATGACGGAATTGGTTATCAGTCAGTTAATTCTTCACTGGTATGGCCTGCGGGCATCGATGAAGGTTGTGTTATGCTTGCCGGCTCAGTGGTGAGCATGTGGACGGAGTACACGAGCAGAGGGTTTTGCCGATGCATAACCGGTGCCGGATAGCAACAGCTCAGCTTGTGCTACCGAGTGGTACCGCGAAGGTTTAGGTTGACCAGCAGGTATCCCATAGAAAAAGCGGACTGAGCAACTACCTACGCGCAGTTTTTGTTAGGTGCTACAACAGTGAGTTGTCGCTTACATGTTCAAGAATGCAGCCAAGTTTGAGTACGTTTCCTTGCTCTTTGACAAGTTGTTTCATCATGTGTCTAGTACATTCTGTGACATCGGCGCAAGAACAGAAGTATAGTGGCATCTTCTGCGCATAGTTAGACACTCTGTCTTCGAGGCGTTTATCGCTAAACCAAGTTTGAAGTGTTGTGGCGGATGAAACTCCGTTCATACTGGTCCACTCTAACTCACTACGTCGGCCGGTATATCACCCATGGCCAGAAAACTGGTAATGACGGGTTGATTCAGCGCTACTTAACTTCCTACCAACATCCTGTTTTCCGAAAGGTTCCCCTCGGTTGATTTAGTGAGCCATTGCAATACATTTATTAGGCAATTGCCAATCAATGACAGTCAGTCAACATATTGAAGGCAATCCCACAGACCCTTCCAGTGAGAACAGGATTAGCCGATTTTTCTCCTGAGGGAACACTACTCATACAGTTGGTAAAAAAACTTCCACAGACCACGACCAGTTTTGCTCTTCCACCGCGGGCTCTATTTTGTAACACACAAAAGTAGCGAAAGGTCACAGAATGTTAGTTCTGTATTCGAACAACGATTCGTTATATGGACGGATACTTTGTACCAACTGACACTGCGTCGATAGAACCTCCATTTAAATTTGTAAGGTGACAACACCTGCCCACTTGCTTCAGGCAGAAACAGGACTAAGAGGGATCTATCTCAAAGTTTTGTCAACTGAGGAGGCTTTAAAATAAACAACTGTTATTATTGCTCAGTCCGAAAAGGAAGTGTTCCACTGACATGTTCAAAATCGAACCAGTCGATTTGGGCTGACCTGGATGATGTTTGTTGTCAGAGGGAATTACTGTCATGTGAAACCAGGGTCAGTGGATGGACAGTCGGCAACAGTCAATTACAGTGAGTGGTAAGTGGGTGCACATATACTCTTCACTTAGGGGCTTTTTGTCTAGACTACGTTGATTGCAATGCGGGAAATATATCATAAAGAACTTTCTCCATGCCAGATAAAGTCCCAAACGTTAACTAATTCAGAGGACTAGCAAAAAATGATGTAAACACAAAGCTTATACACAAGGGATTTAAACATATATGTCACGCATGGATCAGATGAGAGATAGCTGAACTTCCTATGGTTTTTAGCTGCAACGAAATTTCTCAAAACATTATAGCATTGCCAGCAGATCGACAAGATTCTTTCTTGTGGACTGATTTCTCGTATTGTTGTTTGATTCTGCTTTTTGAGTGTTAGCCTTTAACATGGTAGTCTTTCCAGAGATATGCATTCAACACACCTGTTGACCTAATCGACCATTTGTACAAGGAGGCCGCTTTGTCTCTTTAGGAGCTGAGTTTTGAAAAACTGCTCCACAAAGTACCGTGCTCCGTCAAATTACTTTCTCACTTGGCTCATTGACAGATTCATCGGACAAACCAGCGACCTAATCCGTGAGAGGTCTGAGGTCACTTAATTGCGACAAATACCTCTGTGAAAAAATCAATAGTGTTCAATTTTTCATGATCGTTCATCGAATTAGCTTCGAAAATAGTCACTGCCTTTTTGTTGAAATCGATGGCCGAAAATTAAGAACCCAGAAACCGAAGCAAAAAAGACCTCTCGCTTAAGCTGGCAAAAAGTGTTTGGATAATGCAATTCTGGTTGTAGCTACTGATGGATGTTTTCGTATGAATACTCTGTTTGATACATCCGCCATGCGAAATCGGCCAACACTGATGTGTTGAACGACTCATACTGATTTTCATAATAAAATCAGCACTACAACTGTAATATTATGAAAGTCAGTGAGACTTATGTGCAGTTATTTCTCCCTTTCCCAAATTCTGATGAAGTCCGACAATCACGCAAGTACTCACTTCATCCAGATAAGCCACTACCACCAACATTTGCATTGAAAGGTTGCATTTTACACAGTAAAACGGGAATAGTAACCGGAATACTCAAAGAGAGTCGAATATGAGGTTCACGAACCAAGAAACAAAAAACTCATTGGAATCAGATCAACGAAGATCATAAATTGGAACCCAAAGAGGTCAAGGACGGAGGTCACTCCATCACCGACCAGAGTACGACAGCGGTAAGGCCAAGGTCAAAGGTCACGTGGTCACCGACCAATCAGGACATAGGATAACAGACCAACCCGCCCGAAATAACCGATCGCGATCGAAGTTCAGCCTCGGGTAGTACCACGTATATTAACACACGCGCAACGCCACTTAGCGCATAACCACCGACCCATCGCTATGTTCCACTACGCTCACAATGCACCCTATGATATCACCTCGACTGGTGATGAAACGCTTGGAATCAAATTGCCCAGCTCAGCGAACAAACCAACAACCAAAACGGGCATGGTCAAACGGGTTTGTGCAGATAGGTCACTTAACCAGAAAATGATTTACCAGTTTCAGGAAGCAACTAATTTGAAAAGTCGATGAATCTTTGTCGTAGAGACACAGTTGCTTTTATATTATATGGGGATATCCCGGAGAGTGCACGCCTTCGGGATAGGCTAAAATTGGCAGCGCAATCCTTTGAGAGGTATGAACTTCCGACATCACTTAGCTGTCCTGTAAAGAAATAATGGGTGCGAATGGAAAATGCATGTGGTTTTTGTATGATGTACGCAGACCGAAAGGTAGTATAAACCACAATGAGGTGAAAAATGAATCTATCGTTTGTGATTACATGAATTAGCCGGCTACAGTGGATGGTGCGCAAGTTGGATAACGCTGCAGGACATCTGAAATAAGAGGAGCCATCTGTGAGGGATAATCCCACTGTTTTTTCAGCCACTCGAGGCTGAACTGTCACGTTGTCAAACACTGTCCGGAAGTTCGAGGGTTCGAAACTCTCTGGGTTCCCTGAAATATGCACTGCTGATGACTTTTAAAAAGGATGAAACAGCTTTTCAGTGTTTATTGGCTTTCTATTATAGGTTGGCTCCAATGGCGGGACGAAACCTTAATTGATACCCACCTTTTCATTATACGAACCTCCGAAGATGTTTAGGCGCAGCACTTTTGTAGCCTTTTCAAACAGATTTTTCCAGCATGTTAAAAGACGAGGTATGGATTTGACGTTGGTATTCTCCGATGCGAATGTAGTCGGAAAGATTGAGCGATGCGTGGAACAAATAGTGTCGTCTGATTATGTGGAATAAGACTGCTTAAAATACCTAAGTTTATTGCCAAACGCTAGTGAGATAAATGAAAAAGAGCCACACTGACAGATAATGTTACAAGGCGCTATGTGATTGGTCGAGGAGATGTGTCCATGTTTGCGGTTTGAGGCTGAAGTTGACAGATCACGCACCCGATGGATCTGATTATTGATTAATCCTGACCGGTCAGCTGACAAGGACGGACTGTTGTTTCGGTTGGCACACTTTCTGTTGTCTACGCTAGTTCTGGTGCAAGAAACTTTCGAGCCCAATGACTGTGAACAAATTACTCTGCTGTGGTGTTGACGCAAAGCAAATTAGCTCCGTTACCTCCTTGAAAATTAGCAAATGCGTAATAGAAGGTTTTCTACTAGTTTGAGCAGATCATGTTGATCATGGAAACCTTGCTTTGACAACTGGGGCAAATGCAAGTTATATTCACATAAAAGTTAAAACTCACGGTTCACCTTAGTAACTTGAAGACGAGGCCCTGCTCTCTATTCAACTGTTATTCTTGCCGATTACCGCTTTTCCATGTGCCCTGCATTTATCTTGTTCACTTTCACGATAAACACAGATGGGAGGCTTGCGCATTTCCACCATGTAACTTGTAATTTGCATTAAGATGAGCCGTTAGTGGAACTTCAGGGTTTCTGTCAGATCTGCCATGAAATTCGTAGTTGGCATGCATCGGTTTTCGGATTCGTCTGTCCTATCGAACCGCGCCAACGGACTCTTGTGTACAGTAGGTAAAACTCTGTGGGGTGTACGCCGATCCGCATGTGCAGTTGCATTCCCCGTACTCAGAACAAACCTGATGGACCAAGGAAATAGGAGGGATAGCAATCAATACCCTAGCATTCCGTAGTGACCACCCATAATTGTCGAGTCACTTAACGACATCCAAATATTTGAGGCCGCCAAAACAGCAACGCAGATCGGACCACACCACTCATAGAGCACAATCGAGGCACACATCAAATAGCGAAACGCTTTGAATAGAACAGTGGGCCGATCGAAAATAGGTGCGGGGAGGTAAGTTTAGAAATGTTCGCATCGTCCCTCGGCCTAAACGCCTTGGGACATTTCACTGTCTCCTTTTTTGTTTGCTTATGAGTAGTTGGATGAACTGAGAAAAGTTGAGTTTCTTGTTACTAAATTTGTGTCAAGGCAGAGTGAAGACACGATATGTCGACATTTCTTTTGTTAACTTCAGTGCGGGAAGTGAAACATACAAAACTATGTGGCAAGACGAAAATTGTATCTTGAAAATGGTTAGAATCAAGAAATTTCCCAAATATTTTGGCCATTAGATATGTACTAACCTGATGACGTGACACCGAAAACATTAATGTTCGTCATTGTGTTCTTCTTCAAATCATGGGAATAGTTTAGCAAATATAAAATGGCACCAACACAGTCGAACTTCAGTTTGCTGAGTCTAAGCTCCTCAGCGCATTTGGGAGTGGGCGTCTTGTAAGCGAATAAATTTTTCCTTTGAGTCGTATGGAATCGCTCACATGAGACCTTATAACATCTTGTCTATACCTAATCAACGTGGTGGTTATCAGCAAACTGAAAGTACGCAGTCAGGTTGTCGCTTCATTAATCTTCCGTTCAGCGTCGATGGGCTTGGAGAATGAGAACAGTATTTAATATGCCAGAGTTGCGAGGTTTTATCGCTTTCGACAAGCCTCTAGCTGTCTTGCACACCTAACTTAGTTATGAAAGGGCTGGGGACACAGACCCGAAAAAAAGCCGACTGGCATTGAAGAATTCACTGAAATTATCTCCGTAAAAATTACAAAATACTCCACCGCATTGCGATTAGTACAATGAATCAGGCCAGATACAGGTTGTAATTGAGATGAGCTGGAGGAGGGATTTGTGTTTAATCGATACAGGGGCAGGGGTGTCTCTGAGGCAGAGAAGGAACGAAGTTCAATGTGAACTGTGAGCGCTAGTAGTGAGTGAGGGCAGTGAGTGCAAACAGACCGAAAATTGACGGCTGGTCATTGCACTCAATGTGTGAAGTAGGAATTCTCGATCAGCTCAGAAAAATTTTTGGAGCAGATTTTATCAAGAACGTAGAATCCCTGGTGAACATAAACCGGGTTAAGATGATGACTAAGTACGGCTTAGCCAACCTTGAAGGTTACCCCAGCCCTTCCGTGAGCGACGTGCGTATCTGGAAGCTTCCTTTTTGTAATGTTCCGTCAGTACAGCTCATGGGTTCACCGCCACATGAGCTGGCAAGATTTCTGGCAGGTATCCTTAAATCGCTTGCCAGCAAGTCACCCACATACATCCAAAATTCGTATGACTTTGCTAAAAAAGTAGCTGGGTTTCAGTTAGAGCCAGACGAAGTCCTGGTTAGCTTTGATGTTAACTCGATGTATACCAATGTCCCTAAAGCGGACACTGTGGAAGTAGCGAGAAGGCTTTTACTGGCAGACACAACGCTGCAAGAACGAACGCAACTCTCCGTAGAAGAGATAGTTGAAGGCATGAAAGTAGGCCTAAACCTCAGTCCTTTTGTTTTCGACTCAAGTATATACTCTCAAGAACAAGGCCTAGTGATGGGACCACCAAAATCCCCGATTTTGGCCAACATGTACATGGAAGACTTTGAACAGAAATCTTTCAACGGATTCGAGTGTCGACCAAGGGTTTTCTGGCGGTACGTAGATGACACGTTCGTCGGGATAAAGCGGGACAAGGTAAACGAATTCTTTCAACGTCTTGACACTTTGGACTCTCACATTAAGTTTAGCATGGAGCTAGAGTCCACATCGGGTACACTACCCTACCTTGACTGCATGACACATAAGAGTGGTGGGAAATTGAAAAACCACCATTTACCGGAAATCGACAGATAGTGGTGCGATCTTAAACTACCCGTCAGCACATCCAAAAGCAGTATATGCTAGTATAGTTTCAAAGATATTTAGGAGAGTAAGAGCACCGTGTACAGAGGAGGTCGACCGGAGAGCAGCACAACTGAAGGTAAAAAAGAGACTTCAAGATAGCGGATACCTAGTGGGCTTAATTAAGCGGCAACTAAGACGGGTAGTGGTGCCAACACCAAGGCCCAACAAGGAGTGGATCGGGACAGCAGTCATTCCATACAAAACAGGGACATCTGAAGCCCTTTGAAGGGTACTGAATACGGCTAACATTAGAGTAGCTTTCCAGAGGGGAAAGACTTTACTCTCGGTGTTGGTGCAGTTGAAGGATCGCCTTCCGGTTGATAGGACTAGGAACTGTGTATGCAAAATAAAATGTTACGACTGTACGAATGTTTGTATAGGTCAGACAACCAGGGAATTGCACACCAGAATCGGTGAGCATAAGCGATCCATTAACAGATCACCGAGAAACGTAGATGAATATCAGTCGATAGTCAAAGATTCGGTAATGGCAGGGCATTCACTAGACACTGGGCACAGGATAGATTTGGAAAATGTGGACATTCTAAGACGGGGGTTATGATTCACACCACAGCGACTGGTGACCGAGGCGGTGGAAATCGCCAAGCCTCCCAGCGTGAATAGAATAGAGGGCGTAGAACTGGCAAGCGTGTGGAGAGCGGTTTTAGATCAGCCGAGGTAACATGAGGTGGTGCGCAGTTATCAGCAAAATGGTCTGGGTCTAAAAGTAGAAAATCCAAGCAGGGTAAGATCCAGTTAACTACCCTCACCCCCAACCCCAAACCAATTGTCTCGGCAACCGTCGACGAACACAGGCGAACAAAATCTGCGAACGACCTCAAGAGGAATATTCCATTAAGGTGTCCTAGACAGAAAAATCAAGGCCGCGAAATTCGGGTTCGACATGAACATAACTACCCCCTAACCAATCTATCGTAGATATTAGTCATCCCCACTAACCAACAAACGGGAACATCAGACTGGCACCCAGCACTGATCAATTCGGCTAGTCATAAGAAATCTCACGGATTGGTTCCCTGACTGCCTTAAAACCCAATCAACCTGCTTACTTACTTGGCCTGACGAAGCTTTTGTGTCAAAAGCGAAACGTTGCCTAGCAATAAATCCACCGATTGTTTGCCAAGCCTTTCTGAAACGATAGAAGAATGACGTTCATTTTCCGTCACCTGATGTTTCGTTTAACGAAGGGGCTGCAGACGCTGCCGCGTACAGAAGCGTACAGCGATTTAGCAACTGAACATGCAGTTTACCTAAAAGTTCTATTCAAGCGTATTCGCGAGGCTGGTCTGCGGATCATTGAAGCCAAGACACAGGTCACTTGAAGTTCGGTGACACTATTCGGTCATAAATTTGGTCAAGGTGAGGTCAAGGCACTTGAAGCAAAACTGGAAAAGCTCCAGGAATCTTTAGTTCCCAGTTCAATGTGGACCTTACGGCGGTTTCTCGGACTAGCAGTATACTACAACCGGTGCGCCAAGGATTTTAACATGACCGCTGCTCCATCATATGACTTGCTTCGCCAAAATAGGAAGTTTGAATGGAAAAGTGAAGCGTACGAGGCCTGTGAACGTGTCAAACCGTGGACGCTAGATCAAAACCTCACCTGCAAAATGCTCAAGGTCGTGGAGATATTTGCTGTCACAGCGGACTCTAGTGACCGGGGTACCGGTGCTGTCTTGAAACGGAAGGACGGGTCATCTGACATGCCCAGTAGTGTCCTCAATAAAACCGAACATACGTATTCAACCACCAAGAAAGAATGTTTAGCCATCTTCTGGGCCCTAGATAATTGGAGACCATATTTGCTGGGACAGAGGTTTCACTTTAAGACCGACCACAAACCCCTAGAGTGGATAAAGACCACCAGAGAAAGCTCGCTCACTGGGCACTCTGAGTACAAGAGTGTAGCTTTACATCCTGGTAAGTATCGGGAAATGAGAACCAACTGGCCCATTGACTTAGAAAACGAGAGGTTGGAGATGAAGCCCCAAAGATCATGATCGGTGCCCACAGTCTCGTCGAACTGGATCCTAGAAGGTTGGTGCGACTACAGAGGCCGGGTTCTAAATTACAGAATGTTGCAGCCGCCTTGTTGGGCGGAACAGGTATTGAGTTAGTGGGGGAAAACAGAGAATTGGAGGCATTCCGGGAGCGCTTCGACAGACTGAACCTGAATGGGACTGGCATACTTTCCTAGAAGGCCAGCAATTCGGATGTCATACTGCCCGTGATACCTCATGACTTCAGTTAGAAGCTGAGAGTCAAATGCCACGAGACAGCAGTGAAGTCTCAGAGTCAACACTGATGTTGCTGTCTCTGATGATGATGACGCCACACAGGATTCACCGCAACATACGACTTACTTCGGCAGGCGGCATACTGGTCATGGACAAGAAGTGGTGTTTCGGGCTGTGTTGTGGCCTGTAAGCGATGTCAACTGATGAAATGGATACAACAGAGGCAACTCACTGCATGAAATAAAACTGTACACCAGAAGTCGGAGAGTAATGGTCCGTTGATGTCATGGGGCCTTTTCTGGGAATAGCTAGTGGCAATCGTTGTAAAAATGACATAATACCTGAACGACACCCTACCACCCGCTGATAAATGGTCTAACGGAACGTAACAACGGAACGATCAGGGAATGGCTGGCCGCCAGGGGAGTGACTGGGACATGCACCTGCTGAGTGTACTGTTGGCACATCGGGCGTCGATCCAGGCAACCAAAGGCAAGTTCCCATTCATGTCGATGTGCGGCCGGCATCCATTCCTCCCAGTTCATCAGAAAATCTGGTTGTGACCGACGACACCAAAGAGATGGGACAACAAAGGAGTAGAGAGCGAGAAAACTTGACAGCCGTTCGGGAACGGACTAAACATAAAACCGCAGGTAGGAAGACGACTATTCCCTATAGGTGTGAAGGTCAAAGGGAAAGGTCACCAAAATTCTGGAAGGAATGGAGTGGGATCGCGGAAGTTGGAAAGTTGGTGGCAGGACGCGTTTGCCGTTACTGACTTTCAAGAGAACGTTCATACGACACAGGCAGGTCGAGGATCGGGACGAGTAAGCGGTAACCAGCCTCGAAAGTGGCACGATGGGCCTGAGGAATTACCGAATGGATCAGCTGCCGAGGCTGACCCAAGTGCGCCACCCAACGCCATACTGGTGATGATGTCTTCTCAAATGTTGACCAAAACGTTTGCAAGTCAAGTGCCAAGCTCGGAGATCAGATCAACAGCCATCGAATCGACTTCCAGTTAATGGATATTGGAGATATGCGTCAGAAACTTGTCATCGAATGGCATCAACTAAATCGGCCTATCAAAAGGCTTTTATCGTTTGAAAAACAACACCACATGTTTTAAACCCCTGCTCCACTGGATCGACGGTCTGTGTGACCAAATGGCATAACGCTGTTAGCTGAATTTATCCACGACTGTTTGGCATATGGTAGTTTAGGTGCTGTCAGGTCGCCCATGAAGACGAGATGCCGGAGTTGGGTACGAACCACGGCCTATCCTCAACCATTGAGCTGTCTCGGACTGATCTGTTTTTTAACTTGGGGTCATTTTTTGCTCAGAGGTTTCCGTAAATTTGGGAGTGATTGCACTAACTTCATGGGCTGTTTGGGAAAACATTTTAACACATCAATACTGATCACATGATGAAACATTTCGGTTGAATTTCAGTTAAATTCATCACAAACTCGCTTTCACCGGTTGATTATGCGAACGACAATGTCCAGCCTCAGCAGCCTGTTTCGAAAGTTCAAGCGAAACGTGTATTTTTCCATGTCACCGACTGATGTACACTGCATGGTCCATTTGTGCCATGTTTTTCCGGGTATGAAGGCCTTTCTGACCTCCTTTTTCCGTGAATTTCGGGAACTTAACTTAGAAGAGGTGTTATAGTCTGCTTGAGAAATGAATGGCGTGAATTTTGGCCAGTTATCAGCAGTACCGCTCTTCTAAAACCGTCGGTGGATTTTCGGATGGAAAAGTTGAACAAATTTCGATCAGACTGATTTTGTGGTTAGCAGTGCAAATTAGTGGTGATACTCAAGAGCTTTATTTCTGAAAGCCTTTTAAATGAATATGCTGAAGATATCGTGAACACAACCAAAAATCGATGCGCACGAACAACCGAATCGGGCTTATTTTTCACTGCATTTTCAAGGTACAAGTTTCTCACCATTCTCCGTGGCACTCCAAAGAACCCACTGAAGACATGTGACGGTATTTGCACTGTTCGGAAAATCCCCCCAAAGGAAAAATCATTACAAAAATGTTTACTCGCCAGATACTCTTTTTTGCGTACATAGTTGGTTTGGACAAGGGACTCAAATAAATCCAACCAAATCTCTCGTATATAAAGATTTACTTCAATTAACTGTGCTGTATCATGCCAGTAGGGGCTAAATGGGTCGCGAGCTATGGAAAAGTTTTCAGCAACCTTATGCGTAGCGTGGTATGCCTAGACAAAGTTTCCTCTCCTTATTACAGTTTTGTATAAAATCCTCTGATGAGCTCTCAGATCTAAATGAGTCCCAGTGGTCAAGGGCCCGATGCGAATAGAGTGCAAAAGTTCCTTTCTGCCCGACAGTAGTCCTTTTCTAGCTAAACCTTGTTCGAGAAGCGGTCTTTCAAGATCCGATTTAAAGTTTGCCGTTTTCTAGTAAGTTTTTATGCTTGCCCATTCAAGAGTAGTTTATTGTATCTTTTAACGCAGGTTTGTGGTTGTCTATTGTTAGCTCCATGCTCAAAGGTTATCATTGAGTGATCTGCCTTCCAGAATGCACCAAGGATGTCTAATGGCCAAAAAACGACTGAATTGACTGTAATGGCTTTGTACCGGTTATAGCCTTGGGAAGAAAAAGGACGGTTGTGTCTGTTGTGGAACAGCACCAGCGGCAACTCGGGAGGTGTCACTTCGTAGGATCATCTGTGTCAAGACTGAAGAGTGTCGATCAAGGCAATTTTGGCAGCACGAAGTGCATCGATAGACAGTGGAGTCCGGAGACAGACGTTTGGGATTCGCTTGTAGTAGATCAGTCAGAGTCCGCAGGTTGGGTGAACGGTTGAAGATGAAAGGACAGTAGTAGTTGACGACACCTAAAAATCGCCGCAAAATTTCGACCTATTGGGGGAACAGCGTAATAACCCATTATAGCAACTTTCTGGTGGGAGTTTTCGACACAATCAGCATTAACGAGGAGACCAAGAAAGTCCAGGTTAGTCACGTCCAAAACTCATTTGAACTCATTGATGGTAAGGTTATCATACACGAGTCGATCGTTAACCAATCGCACGTACAAAAGATGTTCTGGTCAGCGTGCCTTCGATGTATAAAGTTTAAATGGCGAAGAATGAAATGCCGACCTTCTGTTAAGTGTTTCGAACACAACCTCTGTATCCTGACTGCTCCTGACAGTATCTCATTACTCGTGCTTCCTCCGGGTGGCCTGACGGCTAGGCACCGAAAGGGTGTTACAGGTGAACGTTAATTAGGTAACCTTTTAATTTCAACATCTCGGTTCAGCGACAATTGTTTCGCCTTTTTATGATTCTTTCACATATTAACGTGGCGGCAGGAAAAGGAGCCTAAAAATCAGCGAAATATACTCATTTACAAATAATTTTGGTCTTGCGAGAGACTCACCTGGAACCCAGCCGAATCTCTCCTTTATGATGTTTTTAAGCAACTGAATGTGCTGCACCAGGCCCCGATATCGCGATACATGTATAGACGTAATACACTACTCATAGGGTTGCTGAGTGTATTTCGCTGATTTTGTGCAATTTAGGTTCAAGTAGAATATAAGGTTGACGGAAACTCGGGGACTGCACCTAATTGATGAGCCCGGAGAATGGCGAAACCGGTCGTGAGCTGTCGAAGCGTTTTCAGCAACCTTACGAGTAGTGTTTTGGGCCTAAAAATCAACCATAACGGAAATACGCACTGGATAAAACTAAGATTTCCGGTTTATTTTGGTCAGTACGGTTGTATGTAACAACTGAGTTATGATCAAAGCTGAACTGCCTGGTTCAGTGCCCATTTATTTTTATTGACCTTTATTTTCACAACAAAACAAATACGCCTCCTCTGGAAGTTAGCTTTTTCGTGAATGAAACAGTAGTTGATGCATGATAACAACACCACACCTAATCTATATTCCATTACAATTTTTGTTAAACCCTCTGAAAGAAACCTCTCTGTCAATACCAACCTCAAAGGACAAAGTCTAATTGTATCCTGAAACGACCTGATGTTCATACGAAGATCAGTTGTTTCTTTTTGCTCACAAATCAGGTCCAAAGTGAAGATGTAGAGGTCATACATTGACGGCTAACAGATGACATATAATCTTCCGGCGAAACCTTGTCGGGTTAACTGACCTAACCAATTGACAAGTGGACAAAGACTGTAACTTGCCTCTCTGGGGATCAAGAATGACCTGGGTCGTTGTTGATGGTTGTGACATACAAAGCGACCTAGCTACAGCTAGGTTTAACCTTGGTCAGCTAAGCTGATATGCTCCCATGCTAGTTTAAATGTATTCTATTTCGCCATAGTTATATGTATACAGACCAACGCGACTAAAGTGATCGACCCTGTTTAGTGCCATCCGATTGCCTGTTAACACAGAAAACGGCAACTACTTGTTCAAGCAGAGCCACGGTTTAGTCCACCCTATTCATAGGATTTTAGGGTATGACAACGAGGCTCCAGCCAGCGTGGAACCAGATTGACTGGGTGTTTATGCACTCTCTGATGGTGATGAAGAGATTTAGTGATCTCGTTGAGTCAGTCTACACTGAACAGCCGAGAAAAACGGTACAGCTGTTTCATCCTTTTTGAAGAACATCAGCAGTGCAAATCTAATAAAACCCAGAGAGTTTCGAACCCGTGACCTTCGCCCACTGCTTGATGACTTAACCGTTTGGCTACAATGTTGTAGGAAGCGTTTGCAAGATTGACCTTGGTTCCTGTAGAATGACGGAAACTTTGTGACCAATCCCCAAGGTCTCCGGTACTGTTTAACAGTTTTGTTGATGCCCAGAAAGTACAACGGACGTTACACGCAAGTTAATCGAATCATGCGTATTTCCGCAACAAATTGAACTACAATCCAGGCTCTCACACCTAAGACAACGATAAGTCTGCGGTCGGTAGGCACAGGAGTTTACCTACCTGACTGGCTCACATTGTCGCACGTTATTAGTTGGATGCTTTGGGTTGGATGGAGAGAGAAGCCTTCGGGGTTTAGGACTTGTGGGGATGGATCGATGACGACTTGCATTGAGGAGTGGATGAAGTGATTTTATAGGATTCAGCACCTCAGTCCAATAAATCAACCCAAAAAAAACTTTACCTGTATCGTTTATCCACACCTTGAATATCACTGGGGCATATGAACCCTTTTTAAATCGGGCGCCATATACGTGGATATTCTTAACAAACTCATCCACACTCAAAACACTTTCTGTGTCATCGCCAGTCCAAACTTAGTCAGTTTGTCAGTTACTATTTGCAGAAAGTACTGGGTAATACCTCATAAGTAACCTCGTTTTCCAGTAAATCAGTCGGAGGCTATCTTTGATCGCGATCTCTCTGGTTGCTGGGGTGTGGCCAACCCCATGTCCCTTGTAATAAGTTGCGTCTTCAGGTGTCTCTTAAATTTTGCCTTTGACGCAAAAGCTACTGCTTTTCTGATAAATCACTTAGCGAGTTAACAGACCTTGGGAACATTTTGACGGAGGTATTCAAAGGAAGCAGCCTAAACAAGTGCACTTGTGTTGGCCACCATCAAGCATTGAAAAGTGCTTCTCCAGCCCTTCTTCCAATATGCCATTTAGTATTCCTTATTTTGATGAGATCCAACCAAAAACGGACTCGATTTCTTTAGAACCTCACAGGAGCGCCGTGTCTCCAGACCTCTTGCTGTATCTTTGACTCAGCTGTCGGGGAATTGCGGAGCACTTCTGAAAGTCAGTGGATAGACTTCTCATCTGGTGTCACAAGAACCCCCTAGGTCTTTGTCCAGTGTCATTTCTCTTATTAGGTAGCCAGCAATGGGATAATGTCAGGTGGCTTTGAAGGGCCAAACAGAAACATACAACATTTTGTGAAGTTGAGTAGAGGGTTTCTTCGGATAGACCAGTTGCGAAGTGCGTTTAGAGACGTCTGGAGAACCCCAAGGTCAATCTCATTCTCAACCACGATCCAGATCTTAAGGTCATCGGCACAAGTCAGACTGGAAAAGATAGCTAATAAGGTCATCCACGTAGACTTTGACGAATTCCAGCCCAAGTACTGAAGCTCGAGAAACGTTATTCTTTTATTGACCCAAGCTTGCTCACCTTCACCCGCTTCGTACGTCCAACGATGAGGCCTCGAATCCTTATATAAGGCTCTCCGTTGATCGTCTAAGGAGCTAATTTTATCAACGACCGCTCGTGAGGCGATGAATCAAATGCCTTGCTGACATCAACAAACACGACCAGGCCGCTGGTTTCCACTGCCTCAGCCCACTTTGGCTTCAAAGAGAACAGATTATTAGTGCAAGAAGTTTAATTGAGTTTCATGCTGTCCCGTTACACAGAGTCCATTCCTTTGAATTCGGCGGCCCATTCCTTCTGTAACTGACCTTTCCAAGAAGAACATAAGGCTGAGGGAAACTCGGGGAGTGCGCCTATGTGATGCGCTTAAAAAAAGGGCGAAACCGGCGGTGGACTGTCCAGGTAACAAACTTTCCAATACTTTGCCTGGAATGGTCACAATTTTACCTGGACTCTAATTAGTTGGATCTCCTCTGAACAGTGGTTTCCCAATTCGCAGTTCTCGATTTCTTTGGTGGTTGACAGTCATTAACAGATCCTTAAGCATGTCCTGCTAGTTGCTTGCGAAAATGTGGGTCAAGTTCACCTGCTTCAGGTGAACTTGCTTCCTACCTGTCAGATTGCTAATCATCAGCTTTGACCTAATCATGTGGTGATTACGGATGCTTACCGCTTTCGGAGCACACCAACCACCCGTCTTCTCTTAGTGTGTTAGAGCAGTGGTGAAATCCCAGTCCTTTGCCGTCCAAGATCGTTTCATGCAAGGGCCTTTGTAGATGACACTGCTAGCCTCTCCTTGCAAGGCTATCGTTTCTCCTTTTCTCTTCCCAACAGAAAAATTTCTGCAGCATTTATATCTGGCGTAGTCTTCCGGGTTCAGTAGATGGTTGGAACAGTCCTAAATCTTTTTTTGGAGGGGGGGGGCATTAAGTTATGGGCACCCATCAGCATCTGCCCAGGGTGTTGCTGTTCGTGTGTATCGTGTTGCGCACGGGAAGGTGGACTTGTCGGTAATTTCACCAGATTTGCATCTTAAAGAAGATCACAAGACTTCAAGGTCATCTGGCAAGAAGTGTTTCCGGTCTGTTCTCGACGCTACTTATGTTAGACCACCTTCGTGTTAAGCTCCGTTGATTTTCGGGGGACTCGCAGTAAATCTCGCTTTGATTGCATTTTGGGCGTCGAAATTCTGTCGTACACGATGGGATAAATCCAGTGTATAAATCAATATGCAATTAAGGTAAACCTTGGATTCCGTCGAAGAGTGGTCACTTCAATGACCTTCCGGACCAGAATCCACCAACTAAGAAGAAAGTAAACGTCGTCTTCTAATAATATCTTGTTTTTAAATCTTTTTGAGACGCTGCCCGGGAATATTGTCTGAGTTTGATGAAGGTCGGGTGGATCTTCCGTTCATAATCGTAGGCCACTTAAGGTAACCCTGAGACGTGACTATAGATACGCGCCATAGTTTTATATGACTATGTAGTATGCGTATAAAATAATTACGGCATATGATATGATAATATGATAACAATATAATATAGCACAAATGATATACAATACATGACCATGCAGCAGTACATGGGATATACTTTACAAATATGTTTTTCATCTCAGTGGCTGTGGAGTTATCTAGACGTATATAATACAAGGTTAAAGGATCTGCCATCAGTAGCTGAGACGACTGTTCCAAGACCGCGGACGATCCACTGTCAGTTTCGTTGTACTCGAGGCTCACCTGGCCGGTGTAGATTCCAACAATTCCGCAGATCAATCTCTGACATGAACAGCAGTTTGCTTTGAATGTTTACTTTTGAGCTCATATGCTTGTTGAAACTGACGAAACTGGAAACTTGGTGGAGGCCCTTTTAGTCAACAGTACGTCGATATTCTTCTCTATACCGTGTGGATTGAAGTAATTGTCCCGTTATACTTATGCCACACAAAAGCCTTTAGTAAATATCTTTGAGGAGGCCAGTGTTCTGCAGAATATGCGGAAGGATATTGCTATATAAGTGATTACAAATGACTCCACCGAATCTCTCCCTCCGGTAAATTCATCAAGCACATGACCTCAGAGAGTAGGAAGGAGCTGAGTCCACCCGTAAGCACTGAGTCGAATCGCCACAGAATTCTTCCACTAATCGATTGTTATTGAAGAGATTATGCTACATTACCGATTTTCGTGCAACTAGCCTCTTGTATGCTACGGAGAGCGCAGTGTGATGCAACCGAACATCTTCAACTGTGTACAATCTCGTGTGACCATAAATTCTTAAGACCCTATGCGCTACCGCACGAAAAGGTTTTTAAAGAAATTTGGACATTACGCGCAAAATCTGATGTAAAAACTCCATCTCATTTGTTGCACACAATAAAAAAAACATTAAAAATATCAGGATGACGAGTTTTCAGCCAACTTATGAGTAGTATGCAACGTCCGGCAACCTAACGATTTTGCCACTAAGCGCTGTCAGCGTTCAGCAGTTATTTACGAGAGCTAGGTAAAGTGTAGGCGATGCTGGATCACGATAACTGAAGAAATATCTGAGTTGTCATGCCATATGAAAGTTATCCCCACTAGGGTAGTGATGGTGATGTGATTTGTCTGCAGAGCAAAAAAGCGATCTGCCGGTTGTTATCAAAATTTATCTGACTGTTTGGAGTAACTTTTTGAGGTATTCAAGGATCTTCCTTGAATACATTCGTTTTATCTCCATACTGTTTGTTATTCATCTCAGACAAAATCTGCTAATTGTAGCTGGCCAATCAGTGAGACATAATTTTTTCGTCAGGTGTGAGCTGGCTTTTAGCAGCAGTTTAGGTGTCAGTCGGCTGAGAGGACTGGATTTTCATCTAAATTTCAAGTCCCAAAGACAGACCATCATGCGACGATGGGAAATTCTGCACGCAGGAGTACTGTGCAGACGCCACCACCCATATAGGATTGACAGCGACGTAGAAGCCTTACCGGAGGTAATAATTCTGGACCTAGAAGAAGGACAACCTAGAGGGGTGCGTCATCTTCCTGAGCCTCTGTGCGTTCCCGTGCTGGTGCACGAGATACCCACATATCAGAATCCCTCCGCACGATATAACGAGTTCCTTAGCCCCGAAAGCCTCAAGAATGATTGGAAAATGCTGCAAAACAATCTTATACGTATGTCTACTTCACTTTGTCGGCTCTGTGGTACTGATAAGAAAAGGAGACTGAGAAGTTACGACTATTTTTTGACTGTCGAAGGCTGAATCATATCACTCGACATGTCGCGTTTCCACTACCGCGGGTGGACCATATATTTGGAGCACTCGCTGGAGAAATCGATAAACCGAAAGTAGCTTTAACGTTGTCTACGGAATTATAAAAATTTTAGACAATGTTATTTGGGTTAGTAAACCCTCCAGAAATATTTCAGCGGACTATTGAGAACTCAATACAAGATCTCATTCCCCACAAGCGTCTGGTATACCCAGATGACGTCATTTTTCATAAGGAGCCTTCTCATAAGCTCCCCACAAACTCAGAGGGACAAGCAGTTTGTTGTATCAAGAATTCGTGTTTCTAGGACATACGATTTCATCAAAAGGCGTCTAAAGTGATTCGAGCAAAGTAATTCACCTCTCTGCATTGACCAAAACAACAGAATTCAGAGGAAACAGGCAGCTTTATGGAACCTGTCTGATATTATAGAAGATCCATAAAGGATTCTGCTTTGACTCAGAAGGGCACTTCATTCCATCCGGATGAACAGTGTGAGCACGCTTTCTAGGGGGCTGAAGCAAGGGCTATATTCGTCATCAACTATAAAACCTCAGTCAGTGCTTGTCTGATTTATTTATTTGCATCTAGGAAGAGAAGGCTGCTCCAGACGACTGAGGAAATTCAATGATAGTGCCCATTTTCAAAATAGTGGACAGCAATGTGTCTGATAATCACTGGGCGATCAGCTTGACTCCAGTCGTAACGAGACTCTTGGCGTAAATTGCCCTTTGTTGCCTAATAGCGGTTCGTGATACATTGACTCGAGTGTAGCAACCGGTATTCGGGCTTGCTAGTGGTTGCGTTGACCAAATCTTCCCACTCTGTCAGCTGCCAGAACGGCGCCATAAGTATAAACGAACCACACGTTTAGTAATCCTGGATTCCCAATGTGCAATTAACTCACTTGACCTGTCTGTTTTCCTTATCAGACTTTTTCAGCAAGGAATGCGCCGAAAGTTTGTGAGCATAAGTTGGACCTCGTCTTAGCAGACTTCCGGGCTTGTGGGAGTTTACGGAGAGCTCTCCAAAAGCTTCCGTAAACAAGGTGGTGTTTGACAAGGATGCTCGCACTATCCACTCATATTAACTTTCGTTATCTATGAGATGATGAATCGAACGCCCGGAGGTCTTCAGAACTCTGGTGTTTTGGTAGCTGCTGATGGGAAGCTTGTCGATCTCCAAGATGCAGATGGTATCGGTCTAGTCCTCGAAGAGGAGAGGAAGGCACATATGTTTCTGGATGAACTGAACTCTTCCTTTGGCATGCGCATTGAACCCATAAAGCGTAATGTCGTGCTCTTGCACATGCAGTCACTGAACGTGCCACTTACAATCCAAGGAGAGGTTGTGGGGCGTCTTATACACGTTGGAAGTTGTGTTAGTAGTGATTACAGTGTGACCAGTGAGGTCAGTGCACGAATCCCTAAGTCTCAGGTCACGTCTGCTAAATTGAGCCACCTATGGCAGCGAAAACGAATACCCCTGAATCTCAAGGAATGTGTGTATCGGGCTACGGTACGGGCTGTTTTGTTGTATGGCTGTGAGACCTGGTCTGTTCAAGCAGCGGAAGTGACAGGTCTTCAGGTATTCGACAACCGTTGTCTCAGAACCATAGCTCGTGTGGGCTGGCACCGGCGAATCCGTAACAAGGCAATTAGCAATCAAGTGTTTGGTTGTGCAGTGGTGACTTCAGTCGGAGAATGTGTCCAGCACCAGAGGCTGAGCTGGTTAGGTCATGTAGTTCACATGCCGAATCATTTTTTTGCCGAGGAGAGTAGCATTTTTCATGCCCAGTTCAGGGTGGTGCAAACATAGACTTGATCAGACTTTGACGTGACAGAGGGTTATGAAAGAGACTACGAAACCTCTACGTGCTGTTGCTGTGATTAGTCATCTCCAGTGTTCATAGTTAGAGGCAACACCAGATGTGGCTACTAATCGATGCGAACGGTGTTGTTGTTCTCAATTTCTATCCAGATTGTCTGAATGAGCGTCTGGAGGTGTAGGCACGTCGTAATGATTGTGGTAGGCTAGCACTAGTTCCCTTCCCCGTCCACGTTTCCTCTTTTCTTCACAATAAGGCTTTCAAGGAAACTATATTATCATTACTATTATTATTATTATTATTATATTGTTATTATTATTATTGTAAATGGTATACTGTGAAGCATCAGTGTTGGACGAATATGCGAAGTTTCCTATGATGATGATGGTGATGATGATGATGATGGTCATGCTGTGTAGTTCCTGAAGATCTTCAGTTACCTCATTCTTGGAAGGCATTTTACCGCCCAGACAGATAGTCAGTCGCCCTGATGACTGCGGAACATTGGACGCAGACGACCTGACAGCCTGGTGTCGAAAAATCCCCCAGAAGTGAGATTTTGAATGCACCCACCCAAAGAGCACAGCAATGCCAACTCATTTAGGACCAAAAGTACCTACTCGTGTGCTGATAAATCGTTTAAGAAAGAGCTATAAATGGAGATGATGCTGAGGCGCTCATTCTGCGGTCAGCACAGATCACCTGGCCAACCTCACTGCCAAGCCCTGAGGTCACCTAAGCCACTCGCAGACTACACGGTACCAAGTAAGTACCATCGGTCTCGTTTGGCCTGGTCATCTCTTTACCACAACCTGATAACACCATCATGGCCTCATACGAGTCAGATGTAGACGCGCACTTTGTTAGTGGTCATGTATGCATGATATGTTTGATCTCCAGTAATTTCAGTTATCACAAGATAAAGGCAACCATCGGTTGCCACTGGATTCAACTGAATCAATCTGACTTCGTTAGTTTCTATACTGGGTGACTTTGATCAATGCTTAATCCCTGTATTCGATAAACCGTACGCACCCCCGCTCCAATATTTCAGGGATAGTCGCGCTTTGTAGGTAGACAGATTCGGCGAGCTGCACGAATATCTGAACAACTGTCGCTGACAAAACTACTGTTTTTGGGAAAGAGGGTCTTTCGAACTTCCACTGAAAGCATTTGAAACATTGCTGATTGTACCATCACGTTCAATGCCTGATTATGCCTCTCCTGATCTCCAACTTCTTGGCTTATGACTGCCAAACTCAATCGGACTGAAAAAACACCACAAAAAACTATTGTTCGTGTACACAAATGAGTCAAAGCACGTATAGTGTGGGTAGTTAAATTGGTGATTATGAGTCTACAAGGCTAGCCAGCAGAAACAGTATCCCATAGTCATGATAGTATATCACATTGACGGAAAGAAGTCATCCATACATCCGTATCATTTGAAAACGGCCCGCGGGATTACCACACCGGAACATCTGGAGTAGCAAAATATCCCTGTCTACCATCATGTGACATGACAGTTTTGTACAGCTATTCCCTACATTCTCCGGCATCATAGAGACAATCCAACGGCATTTTATCAATCTAATGGCATGCCCTTGAATCGGCACAATGCAGTGTTTACGACCCCTAATATGTGACTCACGCTAATCACCGTTTGTTCCTTCCGCAATGCAACTTCTCCTTTCACTCCAAAGTGATTTTACAACGTTATCTTGTGAGAGTTACTCCATCTCGAAAAGTCATTCCGATGTTTCGGAGAACCCCAACTGTTCTTCCATGTCGGCATGTGCAATTAAGCATTTCACATTTCGAGCAATGTTCCCATTTGATGATATGCTTTCAGGTATGTTTTGCCTTTTCCAATGTATTTCAAAATTATTACCTTCATGACCATATCATTCCAGTTACGATAAGTGTTATCTGAGAAGACCGCTTGCAGCGTGCTTCTTGGACCCTTACTTGTGGCGGATTTGTTCCACTGAACGGGGAACTATTTCCGACCGTTTCACTCCGTTTAATGAAAATAACTCATCGAACAAAAACGTGATCTGCATTAATTTATGTATCCCAGAATGAATGCTAGTAAGAGACTAGGTTGGTAGCTGATAACAGTATGAACATTTTGGCTGCACTCAGCCACAAGGAGAGGCCAGGTAGCAGGATGCCTGTCACTGCTGCTGAAGACTAACTGTTGCTCAGCGTATATTTGAAGAAGAAATCAACCATCATTGTGCTCTGCCTCCATACAAACCATATACCAATGAATGCGTCTGAAGAACTGAGGTGCTTTGATATCTTCCGGTTATGCCGGAACTCTTGGTGTGGGACAAGTCAATGATTGGTTCTCAACAAAAAAGGTCTTTCAATAAACAAGGCAAAACAGTAGTGCAGAGTCGGACGGCAGTTTATGGGAATCCAGTCGAGTCTTGAAGCCTCAGACCGCAAAATTAGTACTGTATCAACAACTCCAACAACAACAACGCAGCCCGACTTTGTTACACAAAGTTCGTGGTCGATAGATAGAACGAGTTCTGTGAACTTAACCATTGTAACTGGGTCTTGTGTGATAGATTTAAGCATCAAGGGTAAATTGACAAAGAGAGAGAAAGAGAGTGACTTATTAGCCACTTTACTTAAGGTTCTAAACACAAAATGTCTGCAGTAAAAACGGGAGAACGAAGCCTGATTATCCAACGTAAAACGACGAATTCGATCGATGGCGTGCAGTCGGTTACTTCCCTGGATTCCTGACGGATGTGTCAACAGTAATGACCCACACAAGGCTGATGAGTAGGCGGGATAGCAGAGGAGTTAGGGAATAGAAATACAGACCGATTGGGGGCATCATCGACCGCGCTGTATACAACCAGTAAGGTAACCCAATTGATATCAGTGTGCGACGGCTGATGTGACATGAAGATGTATTCGTTTGTGAACTTCGTGTTTGGGGTGCTCATTGCGTACTCAAACTTAAAAAGGTGGACAAGAAAAATCTAACGAAAAAGCCTGACCACAAAGCAAACGCGGTCAGGGCAAAACTAAGGGGACAAATTTGCTCAGTTGTTCCAACTCACAACCTGGTTGACCAAGAGACTGTGTTTGTCAGACCTCTGTTCACTGACCAACCTGAGCATTCTGCAACACAGCAGAATGGGTGACCGCAACACAAAACCCATCTCACGGCGATACGGTCTTTTCACGACAGTAGTGATGATGCGTTTAGAGTTGAGCACCATGATGGTGTGCGCTGAGTTCTACTCCAAATCATTATAGGATGTGTTTGATATTGTCTTTGATTTGAATAACAACCCTAATTCTAGCGTCTTGCGGACGTATTGGCCCGATGAATCACTATGTCTCACTCTCTTGCTGAGCAGTTCACTCGCGAAAGATCACAACTGAGACGGTATTTTGCAGCTTATCATGGCAAAGGCTGACATGAAGAACAGCCAACATTTAACGCACCTAGTTGTGTCAATGAAGCCATTTAGCCTTACAGCAGATGAATGACGCTCCACTGACATTCAGTCGACTGCGATGCTCCAGAACTCACCGCACAAATACGCCGGTTTACTAAATCATGATTAGTAGAGAAAGGTAGAATAAAACTAAATTTATAAAGGGAACTACTCACAAGGTTGCTGAAAACTCTTCGACCGCAACCTTGTGAGTAGTTTCCTTTATAGAAATATACTGCGATATCTCGAATATCGTACCAACTGAAACAAGAGGCGGCTTTTGTACGGCACATTCAGTTGAAGAATATCATAAACGAGAGTTTCAGTTGTCTCCCGTGAAAGCCAAATTGATTTGCAAACGAGTGTTTTTGTTGAAAATTAAGTTATTTATGTCTTTTCTGAGTGGCGTAATGCGGGTGAATGAGCTGAGGTTAGGTTCGATCTTGAATCTGTAACTTGCATCGACACAGAAGACGAAAGCTGAAAGATGCATTGCGAAACAGGTCCACTCATCATGGCCTTGTTTGGGCGGATTTTGCATAGTGTTTTCCTCACTTTGTCTGACTGTTGACTAACTTACTCTATAGCCCGTTTCTGTTTATTTTATATGACTTTCCAAATCTTTACATCCACATCCTTACACTGGCAGACACACATCCATACACCGGCGCTCGCGGTCTGGCAATTTGCTCAGTTCCATCATCGCTCACGTTCGAACTCCGTCGTTAAGTGACTGTAGTTTTGACTAGGTAAACTGTTGTCAACTGCTGTGCGGCCTTGGTGGCTTCGGATTGAGCAAATTAAACCCTATGTAGGGACAACTTGGAGGTGTACGTGCCTCATGAGCTGCAAGAGGAACAAAACTGGTGCTGGGCTCTCGAGGAATTTTAAGCAACCTTATGTATGTTGTGTCAATACAATGCATCGCGAATTCTGTCTGTCGGTGGAAGTCGGATTGCGATCATCAGCTTTTACAAACTAGATATGGAGATGAACTGTGTTCTCATACGTGGTGGACATAAACTCTGTTTACTTCTTATCACACTGTTGAAATTCCTTGGAATGTTTTATTTTTCGGCTGAATTGGGACTCGAAACTGTTATTTTCATCTTAAATCCACTGCAACTGTACAGTACAGTACCTAACGATAGGGAGTACTGAACACGCGCGGAGAGCGGCGAAACATGCAGTCAAATGTCCCAGAACTGACAGCTGTCTTTGAGTAGAGTCAAGTAACCGGTAAAAAGTAACAAGTAAATAGACGGCAGAAGCTACAAATCAAGGTGCGTATGATCGATGTGAGACCAGCTGACAGTGATGGATAATTTGTTGTTATGGACTTACCGGATTGTTGTTTCACAAACTATTGCACTTGAGGTGTTCAGAAAGCCACCTGAAACGAAAACTGGGATTTGCTGGCATAAATAAACGAGAATACACGTGTGGACCGTATCAGTGAAGTGATCAGTGAAGTGGGGAACGTCTGCAACTGATATTAACTATGCAGACTTCTCAAATACCCATCGCGCTGAAACAGAGCACCATTTCAAGCCGATTACCCGAACAAAACGGTGAAGGTTGATATCAGAGGACAAACAGGGTAAAAAAAACCAGACGAAGCTTGTGTGTGCTCATATCAGTGAAGTAATTCAATAAATGGTGCTACTTTCTCAGGTCAACACAACCAGTGTGGCAAAAGCGGTCGGCAAATGCCTGATCTGTCACTAGGCACACTCAGTCAGCTGCGTTCAGATCGTCGATAGGGCTGTGTAAACACTTTGCTGCACAAAATATGGGAGGGTTTGGCGATCGGTAAATAGCATACCACACCCTATCACCCGCAATATAACCGGTTGGACAAACAGAGTCCTCATGTTTCTTGAATGTATCTGTTGTAGGTGGTCTCGGGAGTGTTAGAATTCGCGTTCACATCACTCTCGTTTGAATGTATTTGCCAAAAAGCACCGTGTGCGTGGGGACAAGTTCTGCCAAGAAGCATTTAACATATAGAATTTTGGTCCACAGCCCGTCGCTCAAGCATATTCTATCACGTGAACAGGGCATGAAAGCGGAGTACTCAGTGGTATGAGACTGCCAACACTATCACCAAATCCAACTACAGCCACAGGCTACTTCCAACAAATTGTAACAGGCCTTCAGCAAGCACATTAGATGGCTCGGAGCTTCCTCAGAGTCACACCACGATATCAAAAGAACTATTGTGACAGGAGGACATTTAATACTTTCGTTAAAACCGGAGATACCGTTTAGCTGCGGAGCGGTAGAACTGACTCAAATATTCCAGACAATCTATAATCATAATAGAAAGACTAGTTGCGGCAGGAAGGCTGTATACCGCTCAAATAACAGTTTAAGCAACGCTAGATTTACTCATTTCAACGAACTCAAAGCCTGCAGTGAGAAAACTGAGGTGACTCAAGCGAGAAGCCATCAGAAAGCGCCCTAAAGGTTGACATTTAGGGTAGGGCAATGTACGGTGACAGCAAAGGCAGAGTGCGAACCTCTTTGTACGCTAACCTATTCTCTACTTGGTTAGCAGACTTCTTGGGTGGCGAACCACCGGTATATTTAGCCGAATGATCAGCACCAGCTGACCTGCATGCAAATTCCCATTACTATTCCACCAAATTCCTATTTTTATCAGTAAAGTTCTTTTGACTGAAACAGTTCTCTTCACTTGAAATAGAATGTTCATATTAACTGTAAATCTTTAATTCGTCTCGTATCAATTGTTCCAACTGTTTGATGGTGAAAATAAAAAACGCCTATTTGTCTGCCAGAAGCTTTTGTAACAGGAATTTGAAATTTTTCACTAAAACGTGCCTCGTAGAGAGCTCTCAAAGAGTACCGTCTAAGAAAGTGTGAACACCAGTAGAGTTCGATAGATGGGAGCTGAACTTCCAGTCTGTCCCAATTTCAGAATGCGATGCAGAGAAGCCAAGCCATAAAGACAACAGCACGTGGTTTGTTAAAGAAAACCGTTACAGTACCAAGCACCTTATTCCGATGAAAGGTTACAAAACACACAAAAAGCAGCTTGGAACCATGAAAGTGGATCAGTACCGCAAAAGACTCCTATGGATTACAACAAACCGAGAAAATGTGATTGTATTTATGTGAGAGTCTTCTATTGAGGAAAATGTTGGTAGCTCAGGTAGCGTAGACGGTCGTTGGCTTGTTCGCTGAGCTGGGCAATTTGATTGCAAACGTTTCATTGCCAATCGAGGTGACATCATCAGTGCGTTATTGGGGAGCGTAGTGATGCGTAGCGATGGGTTGGTGGTTGTGCCAACCAAAACCACCAACAACCAAAAACCACAACCACCACCACCACAACCACCGACCCATCGCTACGCATCACTACGATCCCCAATAACGCACTGATGATGTCACCTCGATTGGTGATGAAACGTTTGCAATCAAATTGCCCAGCTCAGCGAACAAGCCAACGACCATGTGAGAGTCTTGTTGTGAGAATCAACGACGCGACCTGGTACATATTAGGGGTAGCAAATTTGAGGGCGAAATTCCTGGAGATAACAATCTACACTAGGACCCGGTGTAGAGTTGGTCGATGCTAAGTTTTACACACTTGAGTGCACTCAAGCCCGTTAGGATAACGAGAAATGAATACACTCGGTTTGCACCAAAATCGTGAAAAAACCCTCAGCTGATACACACGCAACAAAGGTCAAACGAATATTCACAGCACGGGAAGTCATTTGGAAGTCTTGACCAACCAGTAAACACAAATGGTAACCGGATAGTTGTTGCCTGCTTCTCTTACGAAAACCACGGCAAAGTCACAGTGAAAAACATCAGTAGCTGGTCGAAATTTGGCCAGCAAGTGGACTGCTCAAATGCATTTTACTAGGTTTGGACAAACTATTCCAGGGGATTTCCTATAAGGATTTTGTCAACAGCTGAAACCAGAATTCATAAATTTGGGACCTGAGTTTTTCCGAAGCTGATAGCCGATCTGATCTTTTGCCATGGCCTTAGGACTGCAGGGAATAGGTACCAGTTCACTGTTACTGCTTCCCATACTGTGGAAATTTCCTACCTTAATGGCGCGTTTATCAGCTGAGAATTTTGTTAGAGCTTTCATTGAGTTGATTGGCTGTTCTTCTTCAACGTGTTAATTGCCACTGAGTTTCTATAGCCAACCTGATCCCATGTAACAGTGTTCTGAATGAGTTTCATTTCCTGAAGTGAAACTACTTCACTATCTCCGCTTCTTTTGTTTGACTATAAGCTGAGAATGTAGTGGTAGAACTATTCTTCACTATTCTGTAATAGAGCAGGAAAACATAAAAGTTCGAACCACAATTTTTACAGTTTCATTTAGTGCTGGCAACACCTCTTGGTCTCCACCGATGATAGTTCACATGAAAAGTATGACATATATTAGAGAATAGGGAACATACCTGATGAGCCCCAAGAAGGGTGAAACAGGTCATGGGCTATAGAAGAGTTTTCAGCAACTTTATGAGTAGTGTGTTACGTCTACACAGTGTATTGCGATATCTCAAATATCGTACCAATTCAAATATTCGGCAGCCTGATCCAACACATTCGG
Source organism: Opisthorchis felineus (assembly GCA_004794785.1). NCBI lineage: Eukaryota > Metazoa > Platyhelminthes > Trematoda > Opisthorchiida > Opisthorchiidae > Opisthorchis > Opisthorchis felineus. Next base: position 935,517 of record SJOL01007141.1, read on the forward strand.
TAGAAGAGCAGCATTAGAATATACACATTCAGGTGGGGTTCAGGTGAGTCTCCCGTGAAAAATTTGGTATGCAGATAAGTGCAACCATCGAATTTCGTGCATGATTGCATGGCAACGAACCTTCATTGCTCAACACGGATTTTTTGCTATATATGCTGCCCGCGCTGTTGCTGCTTGCGATGATGGTAACGACAATGATTAGCATCACCTATACCGCTGTTGAATGTTCGTCAGCAGACTACCTGATAAACACTGGGTAGAACCTGACCGATATTAAGCGGCCGCTGTTTTAATGATCAACAGCATCGACAACGGAGAAATCTTTGACGGATGACCCCTTGCTTCAACGTCTATCTCTGAACCGGTTCTAGTTTTTACTGTACCACTTGGTGTTTTTATTGACTTTTACAACTATCGTTCTCAGGACTGATAAGAAGCCGGGGTTTTTGACCCTTAGGTTGTGCGCTAAACCATCTAATCTCGGACTTGAATCCACCGTGATTTGGACCTATAAGTTTGTCAGTGTAGGTCACTTGGCGACTTGACCTAAATCACCAAAAGTGTCCTCCCATTGGTCATGGTCAGCTCGTATAAAATGAAACTTTTGTAGAAAAGCGGACTTGGATGCCTAGCAAACACTCACTTGCTGAGTATGATATTCTGGTTGGTGTTCGCAGTTTTTCTAACCGTTGGTGAGTCGTTTCATTTATGCATCCACAACAAATTTGTTGATTTTGGAACAGTTCTTGTTGGCTATCTTAATCGTAGGGCTCGATTCTGCCAAAAATCGATTTCATTTTTTTCATACCAAAAGGCGTTCCCATTTCATGCTCCCTACAAAACAAACACCGAAGAGATGGTCATTCAGACAGAGTGGTCGCTTGGGGGGGGGGATGAGTAAATTAAATCCTTCGTGTGTTTTCCAGTTTTCTTGTTTTCACTTGTGCACAAACCAGACTAGCAGTTGGTGATGTGATTTTGGAATTTAAAATAGAGATTTCGTCCTGGACTAAAGCCTGTCTATACTTAAAGGCCGAGAAGAACGGAGTAGTTTCTGGCTCGAACGATTTCGGTTCAGGTGAAAGAAGAATATACTATTCGTTTCCCCCGATCCTTAGAAAAACCTTGACTGATTCCTCTCACAAGCTTACATGATATTACTTTTTACATAATAGTCAGATGTTTCGGTATTTCGCAATTCCACGTCTTATGAGAACTACCTGCATTTTCATACCTTTATTTTATTGTATCTGTTCTTATTGAACTTCCCCTCTCCGCACTAGAAGTTGCCCAATTGCTTATCCTAATAATCTGTGCCAAACAAACATGTGAAAGTAACTAGACCATTTTCTTGTGTTGTTCGGCGAACCTGTGCTACAGACAGTTATCAAAATTATTAGGCAGCCGAGTGGGGAGCCATGAATAAACTCTATTTACCGGTGCCATCCTGATCCTAGCATCTTCCAAGAGAAACCATCCTCTGGATTATGAAGGAATATCGTTGTTTACATTCAACGCGCTGCACATTAGGTTACTTAAAACTTTACGACAGCCCACTACCAAGCCATTATAAACGAGAGATTCAGCTGAATTCAGTGGAGTCACTTGTCAAAACCATATTCGTGTGCAACTGAGAGTACTTGTTGAATGAATGTCATTTAGAGTGACCGTCAATTTTAAAATTGAATCGACACTGCTCTGTTACCGAGTAAGTTTGACTAAATCTGGCCTCCTTGTTCTCATTGTTTTAGCCAATTCGTTGTCGTGGAAGAAGTGTGAGTTTTTCGGTTCTGTTTTATATTCCTACGTGTATGAGGAGAGTACTCGCATACACCAACGGAGTGATTTTACAAAGTTTTATCGGTTACCACAGATTGTATAAGGTCCACGTCTAACATCTTGCACCCAGTGTATCCGATAATATTTTCGCCAGTTTTTCATCGACTCTCTAATTCCCTCTCACCTCTTGATGGTAGTCACACCACATTAAGATAGTCCTTGGAATAGCCCCTTCACATGCAGCTTTCCTATAAAGAACGGAAGGACGAACTACGATGCATCATGTGGCAAAAAGCTGAGAGCCTCAAAATTTATTGACCGAACACGGAACTTGATATCACGTCACAAAACATATTATCTTGGTTCATAATAGTTGGTCCATAAATTGTGTTTCTTCTGGAATGTTTATCTTCCGGCTGTTATACAGATGGCCTTTCTTAATCGACTGCACTGAAGGCAAACAGCTGTAAATTCCGTCATTCTTGTCGGATTTCACAGGGCAATTGGAACATGGATGAAGCTGAGAAACTCCTTGTCAAGCGACCTTAAGGTCATTCATCACTGCAGAATCTTCAACCCATCAGATTCTCCGTTTCGGTTGTAATTTGCTCCCTGTTTCAGTGAACAGTAAAAAGATGCAGCCTGTGAAGAGAATGCCCCCCGTGTTAGCAACAACCTGAGGGGGTGCGTGGCTTTCACAAAAAAACAGGTCACCCTGAAAAGAGACTGAATACTTCCTCAAGCTATCTCCTCTTTGGTGGATTATTCCCTACGATTCTCTATTTTTGGAGGTTTCGCCAGCTGTCGTCCAACAACATGACTATATATATATATATATATTAGAGAGCTTAATGAAGCGTAGCGATGGGTCGGTGGTTGTGCTATAACAACGCACTGATGATGCCACCTCGATTGGTGATGAAACGTTTGCAATCAAATTGCCCAGCTCATCGAACAAATCAACGACCATCTATGCTACCTGAGCTACTAACATTCTCCTCTATAGCAAACGGTTTACTATAATGGAGGCAGATACTTTTCTACACATTGTATCTTATTGAAAATCCCAGAGTTTAAACCGAAAAACAAGGTCTGTCAACCCAGGGCAAGACATTTATGTCGAATGGGAATCAAACTATCTTGAGTATGCGTATCCCGAAAAGATTTCTTGCTACGTTTGCACGTAACTAAAGTTCAACCAAAGTAATAGTGTGACAGTAGTGCGGTCACTGAACGGGACTTTTGTTGAATAGGTCACTAATTTATACCGGTGCCTGTTGTACAGCCAACACACACCTGCATTATACATAAAAAATCACGTCAAACGCATTCTGAACCTAACGGAAGCGTGAATTGCTCACTAATTGTTTCGGATACTCATATCTGCAAAGCATCCGGGTGGGAACTAGAAGCAAACGCCCCGACCAGAAAAATAAAGCTTGGAGTTCGCGAAGTGCACTCTAACGGCAGGCTTAGTTAAATCTCAGCTAAATCCCTCTTTTATGATATTAGTCTACCAAATGCGCTGCGTTATTCATACGAGAGTGATCTGAACGTGAATCCCACAAACGTTGCGACCACCCACAAAGCTTCCGGATTCATTCAGTTGTAGAAAACCATAAACGGCGGATTCGACTGGTATTCAGTTGAGTTTTCCGTAAAAGCCAAATCGGGGTCCAAATGAGGGTATTTGTTGACTTTTGTACAATTTGGTTCATGCAGAACATGGGGTTGACTGAAGAGAAGCTCGGGGACTGCGACGAACTGATGAACCTTAATAGGAAAGAAGAAACCGATTGTAGGCTGTCAAAGAGTTTTCAGCAACCGTATGAGTAATCTCTTCCAAGAAAGCATGAAGTTACCAGGGGAAGCACACATACTCAAGCGGTGGTTGAGAACTGAAAAATATTCAGCGAGCTACTTCGTAAAATTACCGTGCATTCACTGAAACGAAGCTTCTAGTCTGTCATAGACTCAAAGGATACTATAAAACTGCAGATATCTTGAGAAAGTATTCATACCTTTTTAGTAGATAGATCATTTTCTGAGGCAGCTCTTACAAGTAGACAGTGTTAACTGCGTTCACAACACACGTCTGACATTTAGGGCTTTACGAATTAACGAGAACCAGAAAACTTAGTCCTCCATGTCGAGAAAAAGTTCTGCTAATAGATCGTAAACTCAGATTGTAACTTTGATCCGTGTTTTGCTGGGTTTTTAAGAGGATAGGTTTTATGTAATAAGCTTATGGATAGAACACGCCCTGTATTGTTGTATGGGTGAGAGGCATGGCCTCTGCGAACAGATGCCCTGTCTTCAGGTTTTTAACCAACGATATCTCAAAAGCATTACTGGTGTCAGATGGCGTCAACGAATTTGTAAGTAGGTAATTCGAAAATGGGTATTTGGTTGTGAAGTGGGCTTTTCAGACATAAAAAATCCAGCCTCGGCTATCTGGTACACTTGTTGAAACGTTGTCTACCGAGAAGGGTGTTGTTCTTTGTACCTCGTCCAGAATGGCGCAAACTGCGAGGCGGACAACTTGTGTCTTGGGAGGAGGGTGTGAAAGAGATTATGAAGAATTTTGACTTTGTTGATTTGGTCGGCCTTCCAGGATGGTGGTTCAGTGACCCCTCTGCACATGACTGGAGATACTGCAAGAAATGACAGCCAGTCGATACCAGATTGTTTGACTAAGTGCTTGGGGATGTGGGCACTTCAGAATACTTGCGACAGGCTAGCACTAGGTTTTTAACTCACCCACCCTCTTCGGTTTTTTCACTTTAAGTCTTTAAGTGTAGTTAAATGAACTTTGTTCTTGTACGGTGATAAAGCCTCAGTGTCAACTCTGATGCTCCTATCTTTGATGATGATGCCACGTTGAAGTAAGCTATCTAGTCTCCACTGAGAGGAGATTCCAGGAACTTTCGAACTAACTCCTACCTGAAGGGGAACCCTAATTTTCGTCTCCATTACGAAGTTGTCCTTCTTCGAAGGGAAATCTCTGTCGGTGGTATCACTGTATGTTTTTACATTAGCTTAAATGCAAGATTTATCTCATGTGTCCTTTGAATTTGTGATGAACAAATCGCACGACGGAAACGTTTGAGAAACACTAGTGTGAACTGAGGCATTCAATAAAATCTCCGTTTAAGAGTATACACGACTCAAGTACTACTTGGCATCGTTTCGCGAATTTTAGGCGTCTAAAGACTACTGTGTTCCTTTTGGATTTGTTTTTAAAATAAGCGCTCCAAACCGGATTGCTATCTGGTGAAAATTTAAGTGAAAGTTAGCTGAAATCCAACTGAGTGTGCAAAAGACCGTCTTGTTTGTCATTTGTAACTACAGTCGAGTAGCCTCCGTTTTAGGTAGCCACTCTTGTTGCGTTTGTGAATAACGCTTTCTTCACCTTATTCTAAATAAAATCTTCCGCCAGCCGTGCCTATTGATTAGCGGATCCAAGTTAAGATTTTAATTTTTGTACTAATCACTATTGAAGTTCGATTATCTTGATGAGTCACGCATAAATTTTGACAAAATGTTCCGTTAAAAATACACTTGACATTTCTAGTTTCATAGAGATTTAGAAAGATATCTGGTTCGGTTCCAACAATCCTGTTACATAGCAAAATGATATCAGGTGCAGAAAAGTAGGGGAGCATTTCTGCAAAATAAGTTCATTTGGCTTCTTTAAATCACTTGTGCTACCCGGTTTTAAAGCGAGCAGGTAACCATGGAAACTGACACGCTTGTTTCAGTTAATGTTTAGTTCGCTTACATATCTTTTAGGAGGCTAAAGCATCGTCTTCATTTCATTTGATATGATGAGCAATTTGGTTGCCAACCCATCACCACCAAGCGAAAGTCCTTTTTTCGCGTGACCTTCCAGCATTCTGCTAAACGGCCATTTCATGAGAATCTTGCATCAAAGCCCAAAGATTAGGTCTGGTGACAACGATTAGACGTCGTAAAATTCTAAATATCTCTTCGTTTTAGTTACTGCTAGCCAGTACTGGCCAGTGTAAAAACAATTACTAATAACTCATTGATCCGCTGCCTGATCAATAACTGCGGTTCAAACGAAAATCCATTTTTCCGCGTGCATTCATTCACGCATTCTTAGCCCGTTTATGAATATTTGTCATGGAATGACACGGATGAAAGACTTTATGCCAAAGATATTTTGTACTACTGTAAAAGAGAGGCTACATAATCCTTTATTCGCATTGAATGGACACATCCAAATGTGGCTTCAGGGTTTGCGTTGTATCGTGGAGTGGGTATGCCGGTAAGTTTCCGTTGAGAACTAGCAGCCGTAACCACAGCCGCTTTCTAAGTTGGTGAAAAGTGTAGCCAATAAAACTGGAAGAAATTATGAGGAAATTTTAGTCCACATTACAACTTATATTATATGAATGTCTACTTTCAGACGATTCTATTGGTCATAGCAGAAGTTAACGGACGCTCAGTGTAAGACAAGGACTTCCGTACGGTTTTGATTCGACTATTTCTTGCTAATGAGAACTGAGTCTTTACACCGTCACATGTCATCCGAAAATTTACGGTAGTTTTTAGACCCAAGGATATGTTTGAGAACAGGGAGAATTATAGATACAAACATTTCATTTTGTCTCGTCAGCCAGAAAAAGGGAAGAGGATGGGCTTTATGGCAGCTTTAAAAACAGACATTTCCATGTGAGTACAGATGGAGTAGGTCCGTTTTGGGAACGGGACGACCATACAAAATGCTTATATCTACCAGTTCCCGTGTTTTCCTTGTGTTATTCAAACTTCTGCCGGAGGAATGGCCGTCTTAAATTTCCCAAATAGGATTAGCAGAACACGCGAGATTTGATCGTTTCCTCTGTAAATTTCGGTTACATCTTCATAGAGGTCAAACTATTTTGAGCTGTAACCCCAAGTCATCTGAACAAAATGAATCTTGACAGCCCGTTCAGGTTGTTATCGGATGATCAGAGTTCTCTGTTCTCTTGATGCATAGATAAGCACGGTGTTCTATTACATCATCATTTTTACCGTCTTTTTATTTCTTTCTGGAGGGCAGCCAACTGCTCCTAAAAATGTGCGAGACTGTTAAAAGGTTCGGGTGATAAAAAACATATTCAGAATATGCAGCGAAATGAGGACACACGGAAAAATGACTCTGGTGAACAGCTACCTATTTTGCTTGTTGGACCAAGTAGCCAATGGACTCCGCGTAACTAATGAGTGTACACTCGAATCTGGGTCACAATAACACAGAATGCTGACGTCTTCAGCGAACGCGTAAAGGAGTGGAGTGTTACACTAAACGACGTCACCGGGTGAAACGATTATCAGGATATTTTCGCAAATGAAACTGTTCACAAGGACATTGAAAACTCTTCGACAGCTGGCAACCGTTTTCGCCCTTCCTATTCGGGCTGACCAGGTAGCTGTGGTCCCCTAGTTTCCCTTCAGTCAACGTTACATTCTGTTTGGACCCAAATTCTACGAAATTCTCCAACTACGCGACATTTGTAGGATTCACGTTCGCAACACTGTCGCATGAACAGTCCTCCATCCATCCTAACGCGTTGATCAGGATAGCCTGATGTAAAAATGAACTGCCATTCCGAACATATGCTCCGTGGTCGTGTGAACATGTAGTGCAGGTCGCTTCGGAGCAGCAACGTGGAGACATCGGACTATTGAATACTGCGTTGTTAGAACTCTAAGCAAGTGTGTATTTGCTTTCTATGCGAAGCTACAGTCATTCACTGTCAGAAAACCCCATGTCATTTAGGAAACCTTGGTTCCGCCACGATATCGATTCAAAAGATGATTGGAGACTGATTAGTCTTATCTAGGTGTTCAAAGTATTTATGTGATTAGTCCATTACTGCAGTACGTTATTGTCTGCAATGTGTCTACGATCTCCGCTGGACGTATGGAACGCATTGTCGATCTAATCCAGCGGCCACACGAAGTTAATCATCTATTTGGACTTTTTGTGGCGAAGCTGTTTATCTTGGTAACTGTCGTGTGGGCTGAACTGGTAACTTGCCTGACATTACAATGGAAACCGCTATGTAGCAACGTAAAAAGGCGTGAGGCGAGTCACTCCTTGGTAGCCTGCTACTTGTGTAATTTATTTCACCTCCGTAATGTAGACAGGCCAGATGTAGTGAACTTGAACAGCTGGAGGGCAAAATTATCTCTTCAAAGTCCTGCACCTAAAACAGAAGACAGCAAGGATGCGAGTCAATCAAGTTGGACGGATGGCCACAAAAGAGGAGACATAAATATCAATCATCCAAGAGCTATTAGTGAGCATATTGATCTCAGTGTAGACAGTTTTGCAGCTTAAAAAAGCTGTTTTCAACTGCTCCTTATATTGTATTCATCTTGATCCGATTTGTTGACCTGGTGTTCACATAAATTCCAGAGAGTTCAGCAATTTGTCTTTCAATGAGCCAAGCGACGGAGCACAACACCGAAGGCGATCACACGCTGGGCAACTGATCACGATATAACTCCAAGCTAGCCATTTTTCAGCGGCTGTTTCGGTTTACTAATCACACGTCACCCTACCAGTGAGTTCACAACAGGCGCCAAAGTCAGAAACATTTTACCAGAAAGTTGAAAATGGCACCTGTGGGATAATACACCTGGTCTGACGAAAAATCTATGCTGGTTTGGATATTCCGGTACACTCCAAAACGATGCTGTACAGGTCGCGGAATAGAAATAATTTTTTAAGCTAGTGGTGGTCCTGGGCCATTTGAGGCAAGCTCAAAAGATCAATTAAAAGGTTAGAGAAGAGTTGATAGAATCGTCCAATTGTAACTATTGGTGTTAGTTAGTTCCGTAATATGGAGATCGCACCTCCCTTACGATAGGAACATCTGGCATGCTTATTCCTCATCTTACCCCTAAAACCATCTTACAATACTGTTATGCTTGGTATTTGGCTTGCTGTTCCACCCACTATGAAATATGAAAAGATCTAATGACTTCGGGCAGTCCTCAATGAAAAAAATTGCCGTAATTTGTAGAGCGATCACAAAATTCTCCACAAGGTCAAGCCAGAATCCTCGTGACGGGTCGAAAGGCGCCGAGTTGAATGTTCTCGATTCTGGTTGGCTCCTACTTTGACCAATGAGAGCATGCTTTCTCCTTTTTCGCAGCCGGTTCGCGACACACCCGTTCAAGCGACCTAATGATCGCTTATATCGAGCGGCTAATCTCCGGACAATTACATATCATATAATCATTCAGTAGTGCTGAGAAATCATCTAAATGTCGCCGTCGCATAGAATTCCTCAAGATCTTTCGCGGACAACACAGTACGGACGTTCGACTCAAGTAGTCAAGTCTAAATAGTTAGCAATTTTTCAACCTGCAAAGGATTGACGATTAACTAAAGCTTGAGTGTATAGAAGTATTTTTTCATTCGCCTTACTCATAAAGTCAAGGAAATCACTACCAATTGTTATGAAATTCGGAGACCAGGTCTATCAATGAGCTCCATAAATAGAAACACTGATGATTGGCTGTCCCGAGTTTTCATCGGCTTTAAGAGTAGCTCGAACATCCAGAATTTGATCAGAATTGGCTCTCCTGGTGCACGACAGAAAATGTGATGCCACATTTATTCCACGGTAAAGTGGCCATGAATTCATCGAACGTCACAATTAAAAGTCGGATTTACTGGCTGCCACTGGCGAGTTAGGCTTTCCTTCAAATTCAGCGTACCTGATCTCGTCTGACACGAAAATTTGAAAAGGTCATGAAATAAATTAAAGTTCAAGGATATCAGTCTACTCCGAAAAGTGAAGATACACTTCAAATCACATTAGTTTTTGTGACAAATCTTTAAAGCAACGTTAAAATTTTGCGGAATAAGGAATGGTAAGAGGAACAATCATATTAATAACTGGCCTGGTACTTAAAACCCTTTTGTTTAAAGAAATACGGAAAGTTGGGATGGAATCTGTAACAGACGAACATCACCTAGACATGCGGCTTACCGCACAACGGGTCCCTTTCAAGGTTCAAATAATATAAAACATTTCGAAGTCGACTGGCCTAGTTGAGATCTATAGCTGTGTAGGCCAATTCCAGGCATGCGTAAATTTCACTCTGCTAGGTTGGATAATTCGACTCACTTGCGCATGGTGAGTAGGTTCTTATATTAGAGGTGACTTCGGAGACCATTGTTCATGAATACACTTATGCATACATATGTTGTATCAAACATAAAATAACCCTCTAAACAGTCAGTTAACGTGCCATGGAAGACAAATTTGAAGGTAAAGCACATTCTGCTGTATAGTGCTATACACTGCTATATACTGTTAAGCATCCTTCCAGACCAGAAACTCCAGAAATTACACGCAAGGCGCATCTCATCCTGGAAACAAAAATTTCAAACATACATACTTCAAAATTACCAGCAACTGTGTGGCAATTTGTCTCGGTGACGCAAAAAAAACTTGTTATGTTGGATGTACAACACCCATTGATTAGTCCTGTCTTCTTCAACTCCTGTTCAGCTTATCTAATTGAAGGAGTTGTCAAAAAACACGATGGTTCTCCATACTACTGTAATGATGAACGATCAAAAGCAAACGCAATTAAAGAGTTGCGGCAAATGGTAAGTGACTTTATCTTTTTGTACTTTTGTTGTTTTCGTCATTTTTTTGCTTTTCGAAAAGAATATTCAACAATTTGAATAGTATATTGAGTTTTCCATCAAGATCCACCGCTCAGTGGTATGTGGTAGCGTTCACTTTCACATTACTCTCGTTTGAATAATCATCCTGTTGTCCTGGTGCAATTTTTCTCATGAATCCACACGAAGGGGGGAAGCAATGGTCTCGAATTTCACCCATACTCGGACTCATGTGCAGTGCACATCCTTGGCCACCTTGGGGTTTTAACGCCGGATATCTGACATACAAGGCGAGCGTGTCAGCACTACTTTGCTCTACTAGCGAACGTTGGACGCACCTGAATCCTCACGTTTGAACAGGCAGCGGTGTTCACCCTTGAGAGATGTGATTGGTTAGCCCGACGGCAACCCAATAACTGCTCTGATAGTATGGATCGACTGTGCCGTCTGTCAAGATTTCCCATTTACAGACTTCCGCCACGGACGCCTGATATCTGCTGGACAATTTTTGATAAGTCGTTGGTGGTTTCCCGTCAGGTTTCGAGCTCCCATGGTGCTACCTGACTGAGAAGTCCTGACAAGCGAGTCAGTCGGCTGACACAACCATTTATCCCAATTAGGTAGGCCTTCGACTGCTAATCTAAACGGAGACCAAACACCGTTTGAGACGCCTAAATCAAATAGACAGTGATGTTGCCACGAGAAAGGTTGGGGATCATTTTATAATTATCCTAACATGGAACGACTGGAAGCGATCCCCATAGCGGCATGATTAAACACACCCATTCGGCTGCGGGCAGTCGGTCAGCAACCTAAATGGTTAAATCGGTCGACTCGTTAGGTTGTTATCTGCTTAGAAAAGCAGATACCGTTCAATAACATGGGTCTTACATTTGGAAATTTATCAAGGTAACGGTCGGCTAACGTCAAATGGAGTTGGCCAACACAGGCCCACCCCCACAGTAATACACGCTCAAGCCTTCGGGCCAGACTAGTCTAACAATGCCCGTTGCGTTGACTCATCATCTGACTAGCAGTATTGTCAAGCTCTCCACTGAAATTAGCAGTTCAGTCAGTCTTACGTCTTGGTTGGCTGACATCAGACAGCTGATCGAATTAAGCCAGATGCCATCACAAGCCGGAATCACAACCTCGTGCAAGTTACAACAACTGGTTCTAAAGAGGCCTAAACGTTGCTTTGCTCAGCTGATTGGGAAATAAAAGTATTTGCGAAGAATCCGCGCTTCATGTACCAAGAATGTGCGAGTCAACGAATTGTTTGACAAGTCTATGCTTCACCGGGCTACCGTTGATGCCTCCGACAATCTATGGCATAAAATTGGGTCTCTTACACGAAATTCGAACCTGGATAACATGTTCTGTTAAAGGTGGTCACTGAAGGATTGTGGGACGTCCTACCAACATCAAGGCTATCCGGAGTAAAATCTTCGCCACACACACGACTTTCTGGTTCTGCAGCATTATACACAAAATGGGGAGAATCAAGTCCATCGAGGTTTGTAAAACGTCGAGCCTTCCAAAAGTTCCATTCGTTCCCCGTAGATTCGGAACCAAGCCAAGCCTGAATGAAAAGAAACCCTAAAGAGAGTTTTCGACAATTCTCAACACACTGGCCATTCTCATTCCTTGCTTGGGCCACTAGTTGGTTTAATATTTGGTCATAGCTCACAAGATAAAAAGGATTTGATTCTACCTACATTGTTAGTAGTGTGAACAGATTTGAGAAATTTACTGGAGACTTCGTTTTGTAAGTGAGGCCAATCTATGCTTAAGAGTCGAGAAGCACTATACAGCTGTTTTATCCTTATTGGGAATCAGTAGCAATGAACAGCTCACAAAACTCAAACATTTTCGAACCCACAACAGTCCGACCCGTGTTTGGATACTTAACCGTTCGGCCAGGAGCGGCTGCACAGCAGTGTGATTAGATTTTACTTGGACGGGATAGAGCGCTGCTCATCCTCCAACCACTGAAACCAGATCTCGTGTTCATGCATTGATGGGCTCATCGAGTGGTGACTCATCAGGCGCACATCGCTGTTGAGTCCCAATAAGGATGAAACAGCATAGATTGGCTCCACTGACAGGGTGAAATCTCTACTGAAAATCTCCGCACATCACCATCAGTCTATGATTAGCTCGGAGGAAGAATAAATTCACAAGATGAGTGAAACTCCTTTCTGAGAAGTCATCATTCGACAGGCATGACCACGTGATGTGGCTCCTGGTATTGAAGTACGAGCGGTACTTTATTCTGTCTAAGTGAAAGCTAATGAAACTACTGATCAGTCGCTCGTGGCCTACCGGTTCAATGTCAAGATATTGAACGTGTGGTCTTGAGTTCGAAACTTCCTACTGGAATTTTGTGAGGTGCGCACTGCTTATGGTTCTCAATAAGAAGGGGAAACCGTTTCCTGCTTGCCCAATCTAAGATGAAACTTGAGGATTCTAGGCCAATGGACAATGCTGGTGATTTATTTCCCTTCAGTGAAATTCTGAACATTTACAATTTACAGATGCAGTTGCAGAACACTTGTCTCTTTCTGAAGGATTGAACTTATGTGTAATGATCAACAGACGTAATGTGCCACACATAGGGTTGGTGAACACTCTTCAACAGCCCACAACAAGTTTCGTCAATCCTATTCGGGCTTATTAGGTAGGCGCAGTCCCCGAGTTTCCGTCAACCTTATGTTCTATTTGAACCGAAATTGCACGAAAGTTGACTGATACACCCATCCGCATACCAATTTGGTTTTGACGGGCGACTCACCTGGGACCCAATTGAATCTCTGTTTTAGGGCGCTCTTATTCAACTGAACCTTATGAGTGTGTAACACTCAAGTTTTCCTTGAACTGCTCGACCAAAATCCTTTAATTTACGCAAGGACTAGTTATATGACGGATAGATAAATGCGGTAGCCTCATACTGACGATAAAAAGGGCGATCCGTTCGTTTAGTCAAAATGAAATGCTTTACCAATGCACATCGTCAGGGACGGACCAAAGCGAACGAGACTGAGCGACTGTGTCCAAGAAAGCTCTTCAAACTGCGATAGCACCAATTTTTATTACTAAAAAATCAAGGTGCTTTACCCGGCGATATCCTGTCTGTCCCTGTTCCATGACTTTTGAAATAAAGGCTCTTAACTAGCCAAATATGCTAACACCATGAGGACACAAGTGCGCAGCTTGATATTTGATTGCCGAAACTTGAAACCGTGGGTAATCAAAGCGATGCTGATAGAAGGGATCCTTCCACCGACCTTCAAAAAATGCATTTCATGAATAATTATGAAATGCGAGTTAGACTCATTACTGGTCAGCCGAACGGTTTAGTGGTCTACTCCTAGTCGAAGGATCGCGAGGTTGAAAATCCCTGAGGTTTTGTAAGATGCCGTCTGCTTATGATTTTCAATAAGGATGATACATCCAAACGAATATACCCTTCTCACTTTTCGGTATAGATTGACTTCGATTACAGGAGGAAATCTTGACGCAAATTAGAAATACGGCCACCGGCGGTGGAAGCAGTGCGCTGATTGATAGGTGCACTTCGAAAACAACAATGCGAAAAAACATCACTGCCATGTCTCACATCTTTCAATGCACGATTTATCCTGGTTAAACACTGTTATATCTGACTGCTGTCCCCCGCTCCAGTGTCTGATGCCAGAAAAAGACTCGCCGACAAGGAACACAACAGCTTTATTGCGAACAAGCGAGTGCGAGAGTGTGAGTGCGAAAATACAACGGCCCCAAGCTGTTTTATTGAAGGGGCACTGTCTGACCTTGGTCCAACACTGACTCGCGCTATCTGGCTTTGATACAAGACTGTCGCGCGCTGCATATTGAGGGGGCGTTGTCTGTCTGGCCAGCATCTAGTGGAGTTGAGGGTCTCAGTAGATTTCGGGCATTTATTGGTTACTTTCAGGAATCTGACCTTCCTGATAAACATCTACATTCCGGATGAACTGCTTGCCCTCAGACTTCCCACTGGTCCAAGTGGATCGAAATTTAACTTGAAAGAAAACTACTGATGTAACATACAAGTAGATGCTGGTCAGGTGTCAAAGTTCAGATGGCTTAGTTTGTGTTGGTCAGTGGAAAACTCATATTTTCACTAGCAGTGGCGTCCTAATGTATCTAAATCGGCGGTGATCCTGGGGCTGAAAGGTTAACTTCGTTGTTTTTTCCTCAAGTATAGGATCTGTCTATTTTGTTAAGGTCCAGGTTCTTCAGCACTGTAAATATCTGCCTTAGATCGGAGTGTCCCCGCAATCAGTTAAGAGGAACTTCCGACGGTTTTTTTAAACTTTAGTCTATTACAGAGACTTTGTGCATTCCTCTGGTTTGAGGTAACATAAATCAAATTCGAGTACTTTTTACGGGGGCTTATGGGACGAAAGGACATTGTAAATTTTACAGCTAAGGGCCAGGATAATCTTCACTAGGCTTTCATAATCATGCTTGTCTTGTATACTTGTAGACGGAAGACATATTTACTTACGTCTGACCGCTGCGTCATCCGAGTTTTACGTACCTGTACTCTGAAGTGAACCGCCAAACACCAACGAACTAAATAATGTTGAAACCGAAGGCGTATCCTGATTATGAATAACTTTGGTCACCACTAACGTCTGGTGGGACAACAAATTCCACTGTTTATAAAGGTGAAAACCTGTTGATGCAATAAGACGCGCTTTCTTGTATTCTGGAGTTCTGTCTGGACTTAGTGTTGCCCATGAGCTCGGACCGTTCCACGCCTGCTGCACGAATGACATTCACGCGGTGCAAAAAATACACAGAGACGGGGATAAGACTGTGATAAAAGTGTTCCATTAAAAAAAATGAGATGCGCAAGCCGGACATCCTGTAAGCAAAAGTTTTGTTGCTCTCAAGTAATGGAAATAAATTACAGGTGATAAATTTTATCGCAACTGCCACACAGATCTAAACAAACTCACTGGCACTTTCCTCGCGAGGGTTAGTAACATTTCGACAAATACACTCATTTGCGTATCACGGGAGACCCAACTGAATCGATTTATGATATTCTTCAACTGAGTGTGACGCACAGAGCCTGCTTCATGTTTCAGTTGGTATGATATTCGAGATATCGCAGTATATTTTCATAGAGGAAAGGTCGTAATATTATCCGTTTGGATGCACACATATCCACGGGGACCAAGTCTCCGACTGAAGACACCATTCATAAAAGACGTTACTTTGAACTGGCAGAAGCTGCCCGAAAGGAGCCAACAGTCCGCCCAAGGCGCTTCGGTTTATGTTAAAGTGCAGTGTTCCAGAAATCTGTGTTCTGCTGCATGACCTGTTCAGCCGTCTCCCAAATGATCTTCAATTGCCGGTGAACGCACGACTGTCGGAATAACTTTTGTACCCCAGGCCTGCCAATTCAACAAAATTTCATTAAGTTTCATCAACAACCATTTTGCTGGCAGTGCAGAAGCCTCACTGAGCACTTCCGGTGACGTACGCCGATTCACGTACAAGGCGCATAGTTCCAACGCAGGTACAGTAGCCTGCCCGCGGTACACAGTTCTGAAAGCTTGACTTGTCAGAATGCAATGATTCTGGGTCTGGTTTTGCAGGATTCAGCAGTGCCTTCGATTCATCTGACCGCAAACTCCTGCTGCATAAACTTTCTCACACAACTAATTTGCCGATCGAAAGCTGTTGAAGGCTTATCATCAAAGCTGGCTCTTCTACAGAAGCTGTTATGTCACTGTTTTTATTCACAATATGCATAGACATTTCGTAACTTGCCACATAATACACGTTCAGAAAATAACTGAGCCACATTTCTGTTGTGCAGCATGCCAGATGTCTGATTTTTTTAAACAGGTAATCAGAACCTCGTGTCAGTGGATTCAATACACGGCGCTACAAGTGAATCTTTCCAAACGCACCTAGATTGCCTAAACATAACACTGTACTCATAAGGTTACTAAAAAGATAACCTTCGATGACAACCTTATGAGTAGAGTGTTACCCTTAGAGTCTATTGCGATATCGCATATATCATTACAACTGGAATATGAGCAGGCCCGCAGCACACCCAGTTGAAGTGGGCCATTATAAACGAAAGTTTCAGCTGGATTCAATTGGTTTCCCTGTCAAAAGCAAATTTGTGTGCAACTGGGTGTATTTGTTGAATACCGAGACTGTATTCATACTGAGCTAGGCAAGGTAGCTCGAGTCGATTTCATGCTAATCGCCTTTTCTGTGTCAACTCGGATGAACTGATAAAGCTCTCCACAAGCATGCCAGTTCCACGCCTATATAATTCACGCGGGGACGCTTAACGATTCCCTCTGCCGTGAGCAACAGCTGTCGTAGTATGAACTGCAATCCTTGCCTCGAAACATTTCCAAACAGTTTCCGGATCTATTCTGGGTCTGATGCGAGGGTTTAGATACCGCGCGGTTCAAATGAGAGAATTCACCTGCTTCGAGCACGCACTGGTGCAGTAGTGGTAAGACGCTCGTCTCTCACGTCTGACGTCCGGAGTCCGAACCCAGGAACGGCCAAGGATATGCACCGTTCATAGGCTCTGATAAGAACGAAACTCGAGTCCAGGGATTCCCCATGTTTGGTGTGGACTCGCCTGAATAATAGCATCAGGTCAAACAAAAGTCGTGTTATGGTGAATTCTAAAAATCCCACAAACACCAATCACAGGATATCCTCAGTTCGCACTGCACTTCGGTAGACATCTTCTGTGCCTATTATTAGCATTCAACCTAACTTTGCCTACACCAAACCGGTCATTTTGCATCGGGCTTGGCAACGAGCGACTTAACAAGCCGTCGGTGTAAGTTCGTTTCCGGAAAATCTCAATTATTTCCCTCTCTTACTGCATACGGCCCAAGAAGGCAGTGCACCAGTAATGGGCTCTAAATTCGTGCCGATTCTAATTTGGAGATGTAACACTAATAGAAGTGGTTGATGTTGTCCCCTTTTGGACACAAACGGCTTATTACCCCTAAATAGCACATAATCTCACTAAATGGTTTGTCTTCATCTCTGTTAGTATCTGTTAGTATCTGGCAGTCTCTGGCAGTATCCCAGCCCTCGTGCTTCCCTCGGGTGGCATGGCAGCTAAGCCCCGAAAAGGTGTTACAGCTGTCATGCAGAAAGCTTGGTTTAAACGAGGGAAGCCTATTATGGCTAAGGAGATGAACCGTTAAAGTAGCTTCTATCGATCGACAACCGGTACATGTCATTTCAACGATTATGACAAATTTTCCCTATTTCAGGCAGGTAAAGTGATCTTCGGCTCAAGCTTCAAGAGCGTCACACTGAGAGAACAAAGTGGGCAGTGCCGTGCGTCCCTTGAAGTGGCGGTGAATATGCTAGGTCGGGCAAAGCTGAGGATGCTCAAGCCGGGTCAAGATGTTGGCGCGTTCATCGCAAGAAAATTCCAGGATTACATGCCAAAAAGTGGTGTGTTATTTAGAGCAGAATCTCCTATGTGTAAGTCTAGCAGTTATAAAAGATATTTTTCTTAACGTGATCAAAATTTGGCTACAGGGATCATTTGAATACACGTTAGAATATTATCGATCTGAAAACCCACGAATTGCTTCCAGTGAAACATGTGGCTACGGTGGATTTTGAGCTGAATCCAATACATAATTACCAGCAGCAGGCCATTATTGATATTGTTGCAAACTCATCAGAAATTTCGCCTGCCTTAGGTTTTTACCTCAAAAATTACCACAACGGAGAGCTACCAATAGTTCACTTGTCAGCGTCTACAGCGCTCCAGCAGCCTATCTTCGGTGCTGTCATGATCCTGCGGGCTACGCTTGCTGAAACTCGGTCCTTTAAGTTTCAGCCATTCCTGAAAGGTCAACCAGGAGCACTCCGACGGAGAGAGCAGCGAGTCCTCGTACTACGCGAAATCGTATTGTAGGGCGGTCCGGGGTTAGAGTCGCACTTTTCTCTACGAAAGGAGTATGAGAACGGTAAGATGTTTTCACTAGGCGACCATCACCTCTATAGTTATGGAAGCAGCGAAGCTCCCTACTTCCGAGGAAGGACGGGTTAGGAAGATCAGCCCTTAGAACCGCACAATCTGGTCGATTAAAAGTTGACCGTGACAGCCTCCAAATTCTCCAATACGATCGAAATACTTTTAAAAATAAAGAACTTGGTGCTAGTTAAAAGATTTCTATTGTACGCAGAGGCATTAGGGGTCAAACTTCCAAGCCTCATCCCCTACGCCCTTGGGCTGGGTCTGCCCACAACTGCCCTTGGGATACCAATATAAATCCCCCAGTTCCAGGCTTAGCAGACTAAAACTTGGAACTTGATCTGGAATGTGAAACCTGCCCTGGATAAGGAGGTAAGAGACCAGCCTGAAGGACCATGCGGCGAATGAGACCAAATGCTACAGAATGGACCTAGGTGCACTCAGTGAGACCATACCAGCCGTTCAGGTGAAGCTCAGGTATATTTACTTTGGTTCTACCTCCTACTGCCTAGGGAAAACATAAGAAAGCTAACGTGGACACTGTGTCTAAAAGATGAATACTCAATTTCAGCTGTGGATCGCAAGGTTTACCATATTTACCAGGGCCAGCGGCCTCACAGCGTGTCACCCAGATGAGGAAAAGAAGTTTTTCCATCCGCTGTGGGACCTGGTAAGGGCTGCACCTCCAAACTGCCTGCCCTTCTTTTTGGGCGATTTCAGTACTCGGGTTTTTAAAAAGTATGAAATCCGGAGAGAACTATTGGGTCCACTTGAAATCGGATCAACCAGCAAGGATGGCGGAAGACTACTGACAATGTGTGAAAAATCTGCACCCTCAAACATTTAGTTTCAATGGAATGCGCATATCGCTCGCTACGTGGGCTCATCCAAAAAGTGGACGTGGATACCTAGCTGACAATGCGCAGAAAAGTACCTCAGTAAAATACTGACCACAGAAGTGCTACCTGGAGCTGAGTGCAATATGGATAACGCTCTGATGTATTCCATACTGCGCGTCACACTTGGGGGATCAGGTGGAAACCCGTTCACATAGGATGTAAGAAAACTAATGAAACCCGATACTGCATTGAATTGGATAACCAAGTTCTAAGCACATAAAAACCAGTGGACCCTGAACAAAAACACATATCCAAGCAGCTGTTGTAGATACAATCGGACATGGGTTCCAGCTGCTAGAGTTTCGATCATCGGCAAACGGGAGTGTGTGGGATCTACAGCCAAGCGTTGGAGGTGATGGCATATCTGCCTAGTTCGGAAACTGAGTAGCTAACGTATTGAAGGCGATAGCTTTGATGCATGAGCGTCATTGACTGCGCGATTGGACCATTTCTGCCAATGTCATTAACCATTGGTGAGGTGAGTCCCGGGGTCCCCATTCAGGGAGGCGGCTGTTGCCGACCCGACTAAGTTTACTGGTTAGTGTTTTCGTACTTCGTTGCCAGGTCATACACTGTCCACCTCTCAGTCTCTTCCACCCAGCTTGGGGACACAACTTTTCAGCACTAACCATTCAGCCAGGAGATGTTGATTTGGGCCATTTGTTTCAGTGGCCAACTCAACTCTGAAACAAAGATATATTATACGACTTACCCACAAGCACAGAACTGTTAAAGCCCAAAAACCGAGTGCAAAGTGAGGAAGTAGTGGAATCCGTTCAAGCAGGAAGGACTGATATTGCAGTACGAACTTCCTCACCTGTTATGCCGAACTTGGGAGGAAGAAAGCATTCCGCAAGATCTCAAGGATGAAACGATAGTTCCTCTCCATAGTAGGATTTTTCCTACCGATTGTTCCTACGCTAGCTTAGTGAACCTACTGAACCCCCAGGCTAGTGGGCGCCTGAAACAACCCCATCGATACACTCACTACACTGCGTGTAATTGGACTGCGGCACATACAAAAAATGGCCTAGGAAAATGCAGAAATTTATCAGATTCCGCATCGCTTTTTGAAATTGTACATTACATACCTAACCGGTTCCACCCCTTTGCTTTCGTAGTATAGTAGTATGCTGTGAAGTCAGCAAGGATCCAAAGCTTGAATCCTGCTACGATCCTCGGATCCGAGCGAGCAAGTTTCAAACTCAGAGACTAAGACTGCTGTCACAGTTGACTTACCCTTCATGTTCGTTAAAAGCCGTTTCATATGCCATAAAAAAAGCAAGCTTACAAACGGGACAACTGTACAGTCAAGTCTCTGCACAGACAAACAAACCAACTAATAAACTCAGTTTCTTCACCCGGATGTATCTTGTTGAGTAGGAGTATGGTGGTTTGTTGGCATAATTTGTCTGAAACTCCTCGTTGTCCCCAAAAAAGTCCAAACAATCAAGTTGAAGTAAAGCACATTTTTCTAAACGTTTCTGAAAAAGACGATTGAATACAGACGAAGCCTTTACATCTGGAGACCCATAAGCGCGACATTTTACAGTTTTGTTTATGTGGACATGGACAAAAACGAAACGGATGTCAAGAAATGGATCAGAATGAATAATACTACTACTATACAATATGAGTAGATAGAGTGTCAGCAATCCACAGTGTTGATTCAAAAAGTAAATACACTGGAGCATCCTCTGTGTATTACCCACTGCACCGGCCTCATCTGGTTCTGGAACTTGCTGATTCCAGCAAGTTCTTCCTCCATATTCTCACACGAGCTCGGAATTGATTTCTTACAGCCATGTTTGCGAGTAGCTACATCTCCTAGTAACAGCAAGTGTCAGCGACCTTTCAGAGATCCTGTTGTCAGTATTGTTCACTCACAGACACTGCATGCAGAATTTCTGACGTCACCTATATGAAGGTCCTGTTATCCCATCACAGTTACTATTAATAATCTTACGTAGTACACATTGATATTTCTGCTTGGCATTTGTCTCAGAGATCCTGTCTTCTATTAAGCAAAACGTTTTTTCTTAGGTTTACACGGGAGATTCCATGGAAATTTCGGTCGGTCAAAGACGTCACCTGAATCAACAGGTCCATTCCGAGTATTGACACTCCGGATGGACTGAGGTGTACTACTTGTTGACTGAGATCTCCAGCAATGAGGGCTATATTCGAAGTTTTGCTGCTGAAGAGTAGTGTGATTAGTTCTCTTAAAAAGCGTATTTAATGAAACCAGACATGAAGCTGGTTAATGCACAGGCAGAAACCACGAAAAGCGATCAACATCTGGACTGGTACCAGTCTCTGTCGAAGCTGACAGATGATATCCAGATATCGAAGGTACCACAATCTCAAATATGAGTTTGAAGATGAAAGAGTTCAGGAGGCGTATTTTTTGTTTCGTCGTAAAAAATACGGATGACTACATAACGGGTATATTGAATGAAACCCTCCGAAATTTCGAGCACCAAGATTGCATTTCTAGTCATTGATCTTGTTTGTATTCGGGTTTCAAAACTGAGACAAACTTTATTCAATAATATATCAATTGTGTGCGAAAAAGCCGCTTGTTGACCGGTTTGCTTGTAGCTTGGAACGTCAATGGCTTCAGTAAAAACGGGAAAAGTGGTCTTATCGTAAAAAATTGAGAGGTTATGTGTGGGAAGTGATATGCGGTTAGTCGCAAGGCCTGGATGCCTGACAGACTTGCCTATAACCGAAATCTAATTATGATTGTTTATCAAGCTGGACAGGAGGAGAAGTGGGAAAGACAGCAGTGAAGAAAGATGTGAGGCATCAGTAATCGCATGTCTTCGCTCACGCGCCCTGCTGTGTTCAGCACGTAATCCACCCGGATGATGTCACCACGCGAAGCCAATGTAGGATAAAGGCCCCTGTTCTCGCGATTCACTGTTTTATGTGCCCTGAGATGCTGTCGGGGTTCCCAAACTTATGGAGGAAAAGTGGGATCATCAGCCAAATCCTTTGGTTCAAAATCCTGAATGCAAAGTAGCGGCAGTCGACGTAAAATCATCGCAGTAGTGTAAAGTTTACTGAACAGGCTCCAACACTTATTCCAACCACTAACAGTCTGTTGACCAATCATGAGAGATTATGTGGATGCAGCATAGGCATCACCCACCATAACTTAATCGGTTGCAAAGGTAAGCATACGGTGATAGCACAAAGCTCCAATCTTTTCGCGCGCATACTTTAGTACCATTTTGACTCAAGCAGAACGAAAAAAACAAAACTGCAAGGGACAGAAACGAAGTGATGCAAGGAGAACATAGAAAAGATAAAGGGTACGGAAAAAAGCGCACCATCAATAGTTTTGTCGGTCGAGTTAAATTATCTTCGAGGTGGGTAAGAAAGGGTCATGATCCAGGAAGTCGGTCAAGAAAAAGCCTTGGTTCGCTCCTGGAAACCCCTTTATTTTATTAAGGAAAATCATTATGTTTTCGTTATTGTACAGTCATTCTTCCCGGTTGCCGTTCAGAATTCTCCATTCGCTGCTCGAAGTCGCTTGATTGTGATTGGTACGGCTCATGATTGGTTGTATCAGGCGACCGCTGTTTGTTTGCGCCAACCCCACTTGTTTAACTGCGTTGCTGAGCGAAGCAAATGAAGACTGCTGACTCGACGACCTTGTCTTGTGTTGACATTCAAGTGTACACAGTGAAATACGGAGACGATTGGCCGACAGGTTTCAAACCGGTTTCGGAAATTTATCGGCTGACCGTCTTGCTTTGTAAACTTTTGTGGGCTCCTATCGTTACAGAAAGTTTGACGCAGAAACACTCGAGGAGAAACCGGAAGCTGAGGAGATGACAAACAGTGTGCAATGCTCTACAAGGCACAGAAATCGCTGGCCTAGTAAAGACTCACACATCAAGCACCAAGTGTTCATCATACAGCATCAGGTGTGAAAGAAAGAATACTCAACCCTATGTATTGAGCATAAAGTATCGTAAGTGCGGCGACAGCCAAAAAAATGACGAGTATAGTGGTTGACACGATGGTACCGATACAGTGTAACTGTTCGAACGCGTACTTATCCACGAGACTCTCGCTCCGATCAGAGATCAAAAAGCCACTGCTGTGCGGACGGAAGTAGCAAGACGAACCGCACGGGACCATCCACTGGGAAAATTGAAAAGCGCAGTGACGCTATTCAGAATACAGCTAAACGAAGATTACGTAACGAAACTCGAATGGAGATAAGCTATAAATTCATGGTAGAAAGCGAAAAAGGTCGGCATGTGCCTGTACACAAAATAAATTAACCCATAGTTTGTCACAAGGGGTGGGAAGTTTGAGGATGACCACAATGGATTTAGAAACACCCGGTCCAACAGCAACAGCCTTGGCGGATTGACAAAAGCGGATATCTAGATCTGAAGTGGTCGATGGTTTGTGAACCAAAATATCAACATTTCAGTCGATGACACACATAGCTCAGCTAATAGCGGCAGAACACTTACCATCACCACACTTATGCATTTTCTCACCCCACGCAGCCATTCCGATTCTACTCAGGAGTATTTTGACGTCTGTCACCGTCATTGGTTGTTGATCAGGTGGCTGTTGATCTGTTCGCCGAGCTTGGCAATTGGCTTGCGAACGTTCTGTCACCATACGAAGAGACATCATCAGTGTGCAGTTGGGTGGGTGTCACCGTTGCTTGACTCACCCGAACAGCGATCGCTTAAAGTATGACAGGAGAAGTCTAAGTAGATGCTGTCATCAAAGACGGTATATTCAGAAGACCGAGAGGTTTTTCGAGTTCCTTTGCAACACGCAGGAGTGTAGACTATGGACCAAACTCCCATACTGACCACAGCTTTCGTGATAAAAGACCGTATGTTCACGAAGACCACACCGGACGTTGCGTCGGCGCTGGGTTCGGAAACACGCGTTCCGAAAACCTAATCCATCAATCCGAAGGAGGCAGTGACCAACTCTTTTAACCCACGACCATCAATGCTCTTGTGCAAACCGTCGAACCAAGCAGCCACAAATTCTTCCTTGGTGTTTGCGCACGTACGCTGGACCCGGATTGGAAGACTGAGGTGCCGAACAGCCTTGCCAAATGCAGTATCATTAACCGGACTGCTTGGTACTCAGGACTGCGTCGACAGGAACTTCTGCATCGGTGCAGTTTGCAGTATCAGGATATTTGTACTCAAGATTAGGATATAGCATCCTACACGTTGTTTGTCGGCGTGGGTTTAGCTGATTGGGATATACTTTGACAAACATAGCAAGCCACAAGTAGACGGCTCGAAATGAGAATCCAATCTTTTGGGAGTACTACGGTGCATCTACTCAACTGTTAGCTCACCCAGATTGACCTCTGAGCTAGCCAGTTGGTACCATGAGGATGCGGTTTAGCACAGGACTACTAATAGTTGTAATGACGCATACACTATACAATATACTATACTATAATATACTATACTACTATACTATACTATACTATAATATAATATAATACTATACTATACTATACTACTACTATACTATAATATACTATACAGTACAGCACTGTACTATCCTGTACTGCATCATAATACAGTGTAATTAACTAAGCTATAGTATGCTTTACTAAACCATAAAATATCTTGCTAAACCGATATATATGTGATTCAGGACCCCATGCAGTTATCACTCTACGATTTTTGAAACCTCTACCACCGACCAAATTTGCTCACAATAGCTTCAGCGTATATATCGCATTGAAGCATCTATTTTTTTAAAGCCGTACTCACCTTTTGGCTGCCCAGGTCCGTTCAAAGGTAGCCTGACTGAACATCCTATTTCCTTCGATAAACAAGGAGAGTCTGTAGAGTTTCGGGCCAAACTCGCCTCGGATTTTGTTAAAAAGCTTGAGCGACATGTGATCTAGAATATGGAACCTTTTAAAGTCAAAACACAGCGTTGTGGAATGAAATGTTAGAATCCTACTTTTCGGTTGCCGTGGGCAACCTTTCTCAAGTATTTCTACAATCAAATGAATGTTTCACGCACAAAATTAATGTACTTAATAATAGTGAAAATATCAATTTTACCTAAACTACCCCCCCCCACACACACACACCACTTATTTTTCAGCACGGGCAGGTCAAGAAATGGTCAAATTCTCCCCATCAACGGTGGCAATATGTTTCCCTTTCGTACTTCGTATTTTGGATTTGTGATTGCTGGGATTCGGGATAGGTAAATTGTGTACACAACCAAATACTTTCTACCTTTTTGGTTTTCTAATAAGAATTGATGATGATTTGCACATTACAACCGGGTGAGATACCCCTTATTGAGTGAAGAAAACCAAACTTAGCCGAGCAAATGAAATAAAAATGACCATGGGATGGGCGGGACAGTCCGTAGGGTTTTGTTAAACGTGACCGGTGTAATCTCATCATAGAATTGATGCCTTTATGAGTAGAAAAACATCCACCCAAATGGTTGTACCTATCCTTCTATCCCTCTCTTTGTCAAATGGAGGAAGACTGCTGAACCATAAATCAGCTACCAATTACTGGGAAACAACTAGCCTGTGCAAGATGGCCATCTACCGTCTTCTGAAAACTGACAAAAACAGACAAGGCAAAGGGTCTTTCCAAAATGACTGGTTGTCATCTTGGTACTCCTACCTGAATTCCGACAGCTGCTCATTTCTCGTGTTCCTCGAACACTGCGGGATTTCTCGGAATTTTACACAAAACCTAGCATTCACACATGAAAACGGACTTAGGACGACTACACACCTTCTTTTGTAAAGTTTGGAGTACGCGACTTACGCAATTAATGCTCTGTGCTTCAGGTACGGTATGCCTGTGGTTTGTCCTCGCTATACACTTTGTGAGCAGTAGAAAGTGCATAGAGTGGTCCTCCTGAAGAAGGCCACTTCCGGGGAACGGTCTAATCAGTCTCAGTTGGAGGGATTTATTTTACTTTAAATGAAGGAACAGTCCGATCTATCGGCTGTGATTAAGTGCAATTTAAATAATAATGATAATCATAACACCGTAGTACGGCCAGGCTTATGAAATGAAATTTTGACCCTTTTTTATATAACACACGCTACGCAACAAACATATGGTATGTGTTGAACTCGAGATACCTCAGTGACTAAGGTGCAAACTTACTGGCTGGAAGGTCTGTGGTTCGAAACGAACCCCGGCATGACACCTGCTCCAGTTTAGGCTTTGGCAACCTGGCAATATCTTATCCCCCGTTCCACTTCGGGGTGAAATGATAGCCAGGAACTGAGAGTGTATTATACCTGAACAATTCTTATTATTATTACATAACGGACACTTTCTATGAAGATAAAGGTGTCGTGAAAACAAGAGCTAAGACATCTTCGCTCCAGACACCGACTGGAAGGGCGACCGTTTAAACCATGGGTTGCACGATTGGGAACTTCAGATATCAGAAAACGGCTGTAAATGGGTTTTCATTAAATGAAGAACTTATCGTGTCAACAAGGAACCATAGTTTTTATTAAACAAGATTGTAGCTGAATGCAGTATGTGAATTTGGCGCGGAAAAACGACGACAACACTACCAAGGTCAGTCCATATGGTTATAGGCGTATCTGCATTGTTTTAATCCCCTTCAAAACGCAGCATAGTAAGGCCGGCAAGTCCACTCATGTGACCACCACAGTTCAAGAAGTCCGACGTCAGATGTCACAAGTGGTTGTCACAACTGCCTCTTACGGAGTGACTTTACCAGTAAAACACGATAGGCCAGACAGTACAGATCCTGTCGATCTGTTTCAGGCGTTGGGCGAACTAAGCGTGAACAGGTTAACCCATTCAGAAGTGATAATTCGGGTGTGTCCAACTCGCATTACCCATCAGCTGCCTAAATGTCAAATCCCGACATGCACATACACTGCTGATGAGCACTCACAGCAGTGAGACTGGAGTGTGGTGCTCTCCTTCTTTAATGTGGAATGATCTGAAGGATTGTGGTAGGGCAGTAGGAGACATTTTCAACTTACAGTAATGTCAATGCGAAGTCGCAATATTTTGGGTATATCTAACGAAGCTGAACCTTTCGGAAGATTGGTCCCATCTAGGAGAATCGTGAATGTGGAAAGAAGTTTCCCTAGACCAATCAAAACAGGTCCTACATGAGAAGTGGCTGCTAGTTGGGGGCTATCTCTACAAAGAAGAATAAAACTAATAGCGGGTCTGTCTAAATTGATGTGTTAAGTCTGAAGTGTTACAGCTGACTTTCATTGGGTGATGTTGATATGAACAGCACTGTGAAATCCTGCAGAAACATTGTCGTTTTTCATAACGTTCCTTAGGGGCAAATTTGGTGGTTTTGTCGTTTTTGTTGTTCCATCATAAAGAAGACATCCTCTAGTTGGGTCATTTGTGTTCAGCACGTGAAGCACAAATGAGTAGCTAGATCCCTTCCAGAAGAATCTGTATTTGGTCGCCTAGTTGATTTGTTCTTTTCAAGAAACAGATGTTCTATACTGCCACTCGGAATCAACTCTGTTTTGCTGTTTCCCAACAGTTCATTATTTTTGGGATTTTACTGGTTTAGTGAAGTCTGGTGAATGGAACAACAAGCCCACTGATTTTGCACTCCCTGGTCAAAATAACTTTCCCGGTTTTGTTTTCCTCGGAGCTTGGCAGCTTACTTGAATAAAAAGTTTTCTCACTAATCGGGGAGACATGATCAGTGTGCGAAGGGGCCCAGCATGTAGATCAGCACAATGTGAAATGCTACTCAGTCGCCTAGGAGAACAACTTTGTTTTTGCTAATGGTCAGGTACCTCAGTGATGGCCGATTACGTGCAAGTCCAGCTCACGAATTTCGCACGAACAGATTTAGGGTGGCATTTTTAGTATCCAGGAATCGCTCCCCACAATATATCCATTTCTAGTCATTTCTGGGTGACCTAGCCATCAAATCGATACAGAAACCGTACTTAGTCGTGAAAAACCGTGAGGGTTCCATTATCTCCCATTTACGTTTGCTCGGTTACGTACATGTGAGTAATCAAGTCAGTGAATATACGAGTGTGTCAGGTATCGACTTCGGGTAACAGAGTGCCCAACTAGGAAATAGAGGACGCGTACATAAGTCAGCCTCGCACCACATAACTAATCTACCTATTCTTTCTCACCTTTCTACATTACAGCCCACACGTTTTGGATAAAAATCTACACAGGATTGCACCTCTTTACCTTCTAATATAGCTTGGAGACTTTCCTTGCTCGGTCAGTATTCTAACTCTTCGACGCGTGTTGGTTTCCCATTACTCTGCACGTCGACTTATTTTCGTCTGTCTGAACTTGCCTTTGATACTGACACACCGAACAAAAATGTCCTGTGGTATACCTTTCGTTGTTGTTATACAATGTTGGGGCACGGTGGAGCTTACGGTTTGGATGGCAAATTGATGGTTTACCATCATCATCATCATCATCATCATCATCATCATCATCATCATCATCATCATCATCATCATCATCATCATCATCATCATCATCATCATCATCATCATCATCATCATCATCATCATCATCATCATCATCATCATCATCATCATCATCATCATCATCATCGTAGCCGTCGTCGTCGTCGCCTTCGGAAACAGCGACATCAGTGTTCACGTCAATACTTCACTGCCGTACAGCCACAAAGTTTATTCAGTCATACTTAAAGACTTAAGGTGAAAAGAGGAGAAAAGCGTGGAACCAGCAGAACCTGGTGCTGGTTTATGAGAAGCATTATGAAGTGTCAACACTTTCAAGGGCTTAGTCAGGTAATCTGGGAAGAAACTGACGATTGGCTGCAATGGCTTGCAATTTCTCCAGCCAAGCACAGAGGCTGGCATGACATCTGTACACCGAAAGGCTCTTCTACGTGGACGATAGTTATTTACTAAGCGTGGGTCAGAGTTCTCGGGGATCTCACCCTGGAAGGCGTATCCCACCAATATCACCTAGACTCTTCGCAATCTCTTTCACACCCTTCTGCCAAGTCATACGATTTCCACCTTGAAGTTTGTGCTATTCCGGAGGAGGCACGAAGAACAACACTCGTGTCGATAGGCGATGGTTCGACATGGCAGTTGATGCTGCTGGATGTCTTCCACGGTCACGTGCAACAGCCGAAAAGTGATCAGTAAAGCACCTTACCCATGAATCGGTCACAATCTTAAGTGAATTTCACAGAATATTGAATCCAAGCGACCGTAGCGCGATTGATAAACACTTTTAGGCACAAAACGGAAATATGCAATATTCTTGAAGGAAACAGCTCATATAGTCGCTGAAAACTCCTTGACAGCCCAAAAACCGGTGTCGCCCTTTCCCTTCGGGTTCAATAGGTAGGCGCATTTCCCGAGTTTCCGTCAACCTTATTTTTTACTTGGTCCAAATTGTACAAAATTCATGAAATACACTCAGCCGCACGCACATTCACTTGAAGAATATCATAAACGAGAGATTCAGCTGGAATTCAGGAGATCTGTAATGTCTAAGCAACAAGGTTTCAGTGAAGTTCAGTGCTATTGAGGAAATTGCGTTAGGATGAAAAGCACTGAATGAATTTCAACCAAATGGCCAGTTTTGATATTCACTAAACCTTGTCTGTTCAAAAATGATTTTATTGTTCGTTATTACTGAAGTTAACGGGAATTTATTGATTACCCACCATGGACAAAAACTTTAAGTTCCTAGTCTACTTCATTTACTAGTGTGGTTGGCACACGCCTAGCGGACTTAACTGATTTTGTTAACTAAGTTAACTAACTAAGTTAACTAAGTTTGCGCGCTTACATGTGCTTCGAGTGGACGTGATATGCAACTGATAAAAGACCACTCCAACTTTATTTAATATCACGACCCGTAACTTTATTCACTTACCTGAAAGTTTGGTCTGATTCTGAAAACTTCATCTGACAGTGTTGACAAGATCACATGTGTCCGGGGCCAGCAGCAAATCTTAATAACCGAACTTCGCGTCGAGTGGACGGTCACGGGTTACGGACCAAACAAGGGCATGACCCGACCGACCAGGATGTCAGCAAAGCAGGATCGAGCATTCCTAACTCGGCGCTCCTCGACCCCCCCTCCCCTCAAGAAGATTCTAGCGGGAACTTCCAGAATAGTCTTGGATTGCCTTATAAATACGGTTGTAATGATTTTCCTTCGTCTCCATAAAGGGTTGTCTCAAGCTACCGTGCATTTCGATACGCCATAGTGGGGAGAACAGCAAGCCAAGGACCGACACAGAAGTTGCACTGCCATCAGCAAGGCATAACAAGGTGCGTCAGCAGTCACGACCACATTTGTTCACTTGGTTCCTGAAAGCCACGCTCCAGTATTGGGTGCTTTCCTGTAGTGGGCTTGTCGCACACTGTGTTCGTTTTCTTCGATAAGGCAATTAGAGCACTGCACATAGGAAGGATGAAGTTACAGTTAACGAACTGACCGATAAGCAACGATAATGAACCTGACCCTCAGTTATCAGTAACTCACTCCATATTGACGGATGGTTCCATACTGGTGGGGCTGGTCCATAAATTGTCCATTCCGATTGGAGAAACATCAGACAAAGGGGAATAAAGTACGCATACACGTTTTCATAGGTAGATTCAAGTGGTAAGAGGAGGCTGTCTTCAGATATTCCCAGCTTTGTTGGCTCTCCTGTTTCCTTAGCCTTTCGTGTCCACCAGGCTTCACGGTCGGTGCGCACCCTGAGTTTCACTTGACATCTGATATTTCGTCCGGCTGAGTTGTACTCGGAACAGGCCACAGTTCTGTTTGATATCCAGTTCTTGAGCAGACCTGGTAGCACTGTGTTACAGGTGGGACTCCCTGCACTGTACAAAAATATGACGATCTCGTTCCAGTGCGAACTGACATCAGACGGTCGAGCCATTGGAGACTCAAGAGGACGGTTCTGAAAACCGCGTATGACTTCGGGACCTGCAAGCTTTTTATCTGCCGGGCGATATGTTCTCCTCTTACGCTGACCTGAAAAGCGAAGACTTCAGCGAATCCACAAGAACAGACGGTTAGAATTCACACAAATGTTCCAAAACGAGCAGCAGTCGGTCAGCCATGGGTGGCCAACGGCGATGCAATCAATTTGAGTCCGTACTCGGCAGGCTGTTGGATGGTCCAATGTGGCCAGACGATTTCGGTTATTTCGAAAGTTAGTACTGTATGAAACAGTCCACGGTCAGCACATACTTGAATCAGTCGTTTGCTATCTTCCGTAAGTACAGAGTCTAATCCACATCAACCATCCAATTGAGTCTCAGATGAGCTAAGCCTGCTCAGTCCTGCATTCAATTCTCCGGCAGTGATAACGAATTCTGAGTTCCTACCCCACCTACATGGCATTCAAGGTGTCATACAACCAGCCCTTGATGGTGCCAGAGCCACAGTCGATTGTGGAGTAAGCAAACACGACAGACAGATGACGGTCAACTTCCAGCTTGTGAGGCTCCTTCACGGATGTTACCAGACAAACCGCACAGAGACGACCATCCATGGGCATTCAGTTGCGCAATGATCCACCCAATCAAGCCAATCAGTCGTGATGTAAACACCTTTCACTCTCACCCGTGGACTGACGGAACTTTGGAATGACTTCAGTGTGTGCATTGCTAACTCGCTTTCGCGGTAGGCTTGTTGAAACGAAAATACTTATCGCTTTCCTAGAAGGTCGCATTGGAAAAAAATTCTTATCCCCATAATTCTACGTTGCATTTGAGGCTCTAGATCGTTTGAAAGCCACACCCTCAACCGAACACAAATTCTACATGAGATTTCATCAAAATTTTAACGATGTTCTAACCGGTGATAACGACCGTCTCCGGTTCTCGGACTTTGTGCAATAGTTTGTAAAAAAATATACACATACTTAAGTAAACGATAGTGTGATAAAAAAAACCTCGGTCACAATGTTCAAGTTATCCTAGAAAGTATGTCCATTACTTTTTCGGAGTACAATTCGTAACCACTTTATATGAAGTTTTTTACCCTAGGCACAAATGTCATCGCACATTTACAGACCTTGCCCCATACTCGATAGAGACACCTAAAAAATTCAAATCGGATCTTGTCGGTTGCTGCCACCAATACGTCTCTACTTGTCCAAACCCTAAGCGTAATTTAACAGGCAGACATGTTAAGGCACTTAAGTCATTATGCAGCCCCCAAGACTGTCCTCTTGCTTTTGGATAAGGGGTGTGGCATAGTGATTATGAAAGAGAATGAATCTTGAAAAGATGGTCGTGGTTCTGAATGACCAAATTATATTCAGAAAAAACTGTCCCGACAAAGACAAACCCGCTAAACTGAGAACAAGCTACTTACCACCTTGAAGCGAATAAAAGATGCAGGTACCATTGCCCAGACCGCCTTTGGTAACATCGAAATCCGAGTCTCTGTTGACTACATAAAATCCACAGATCAGATCGTCCAATTAGACCTAACCTTGATGGGTTCAGATCCACTTATCTTGCAACGGCCAAGGTGCTAGCGAAAGTTCTTGAACCGATCCGTCGTAAGACTTGTCAGTACAGTTTTTGAGACATGTTTACGTTTGTAGACGCAACCAAGGAAGTCACTGAGGACAAGAACGACGTGATTCCGTCAGAGTTATCTTCATTTTTTACTCCCACCTACAGAAACCATCTATTATCTGTGTGATTACATAGAGGAAAACAATATGGACTTGAATATTCCTATTAACGATGCGAAGTAATTACTATTGTAATGCACTTTTCATGTGTAAATTCAATTTAACAAGACCCTGTGCCAATAAGTTGACGGTATTACACTTGGTTCTCCTCTAGGTGCACTCGTCGCTGGTGTTTTCATTGGATGGCTGGAGAATTACTAACACCGCTTATGTAAAGCGAACACACGCCTGTACAGACGACAGGTAGACTCGTAGCTTCGCCATCAAAGACAAACCCCCAGAGCTATCAGAGACTTTTAGCGAATTTTAATCAAGTACTTCCAATAATTCGTATCATGAACTTCTGTTCAGACCAAGAACCATCCACGGTTGGTGAAATACACTCAATTTCACACCAGTTTGGTTTTAAAGGAAGACTCAGAGGAATCCCAGGTGCATCCCCTGTTTACGATGTTATCCCGCTGAATGTGCTGCACAAAGGTCGTCTACTTTTTCAGTTGGTATGATATTCAAGATATCGCTATATCTTTTCTTGAAAGAAACTCCTTATAAGGTTGCTGATTCTCCGAAGACAGTAATGGTCAGACAATGAATGTTTTCTAACGTCCGCAACGCACAGCAGCCTGGTTTCTGACCCATATAACAATACGAAATATGGAGCCCACCACACCATTGTACATTAGACCCTCGACAGATAAGCCGATGTCATTTCTGTGCAACAGATGACGCAGGTTCATCAAAGTTGCCATGTCCTTCCAAGTCTTTGGATGATATTGTCGCCAGGATAATACAGCTGTCTGCAACTTCAATCGGTTCAACCGCAAGCATTGAGTTCGCTTCATATGAACGGATGTCAGTACATCCATAACACAAGATCCGGAAACAGCACCAGGAACGAACTCCAGGTGTATTGCATGCGGAGTATTTGATTCATCAAGTATCAGAGATTTGGGGGTGACCTACATTTTCCACCAAGTTTGCTGGAGGAATGACATTTTCCAAATTTTCTTTCTCAAGACGCAAGTGTGACGTGCGAGCTTGTTATGATGTACACCAGTTTACGTGTCTTTGTGGAGAGCACGGACGATATTCAGGAAAGTTCAGCTAGACTCAACACCGGCAACTCGACACATCGACATAACTCACAATCTAAACTCTTCCAATCAGTTGAATTTCTGGCGCGTGGGCCAGACGACGGTCGTTCCGGCTGTGATGCACCAAACATAAGACTTGTTGTGACGTTTTTTTTCTGCTTCATTCTCTCTGCCTACGTTGATCCTACGTTTAAAATTGTAGTGTATGACGACCTCCCTGGCTTCTTCTGGAAGAATGTAGAATGAGTTTCCGCCCTTAGATCGAGTCACGGCCGGAATAATCCAGTTCGCTGATCGTAAGAAGCTTGACCATAATGCAAGATAGCCGATTTTCAACTTCAAATACGGACGAAAAGAAACGCTGCAGTCTAGCTCAAAGAAGTTAACCACCTTCTGTTTTATATCTTGTAGTGGTGCTGAACTGTCTGACTAGTTCTCGATAAGTAATTCCATGTGTATACGAATTTGGTTTTGACAAATCTCTCGTTTATAATGGTCTGCTTCAACTGGATGTGCTACACCAAGCCACCTCATGTTTCACTTGGTACGATATTTGAGATGTCACAATACGTTGTTGTGCTGATATGACATGCTACTCATAAGGTTGCTGAAAACTCCTTGAAAGTCCACGACCGGTTTCGCCCCTCTTGGAGCTCATCAGTTGACTAATCGAACAAAGAAGCGCCACGCAGAAAACCGAAAATGAACCAGACGGAAGCTGCGTATGGGAATTAGCCACAGAACAGCATGCAAACAAAAGAGCGCCACTATCAACAGTGGATGCCGAGCAAGGTCAGTTGCTGAAAACAGGTGCGGGTCAGCCGACAAACGTCAGCATAAAACTTGGTCTAATGAGAACGAGTGGAAATAGTTAGCTGTTACAACTTTCCATTTGGTATGGATAAACCATAATAAATGATCAGGGTAGGAGTAGGATAGTGGGATGCAGAGTTGTGAATAAGAAAGCTAAATGGATGTAGACGTAATACACTGCTCATAAGGTTGCTGAAACTCTTCTATGTTTCACCGCTACTGTGGATAGCTCCCTTTTAGTTTCATCTTCTTATGGGTTTAGAATGTAGACCTATCTCATGCGTTATCCTCAAAGCGTACGTATGTTGCGCAATAAATTAATGTTGGCGCAGACTCAACTCGAATTCACCGGAACCTCGTTATACTACTCTTTAACTGAATGTGCAAGTACCAAGTGAAACTGATGGGACTCCGGAGACTAGGCTTACCTGATGAGCCCAGACAAAAGTGAAACCTGTAATTGGCTCTCCAGAGTTTGCACTGGCCTTATGAGTGTGCTAAAGCTTACTTCCACATCCTGAACACCGTGCTAACTGGAGTTTGAGGAGGCCTTTGCACGACATACTTTGTTAAAGAATAATACAGACGAGAGTTTTAAGTGACGTTCAGCCGAGTCTCTCGATGATTTGCTGCTGGGAGAGGGTTACTGTGCAATACTTGCTGCCATCGTTTCAAAGAGTTAAGGGATTCCCAAATTTTGGCGTAAGAAAATCTCTTCTTATCGATGAAAGAAAAGTCTTTAAAATGTGGTAGTTTATTCAGTAATCCAACAGACGTGAAGATTTGTTTTGCAGGAAATTTGTTAAGCGGTCACTGCATGGTGACGCGCTGCCTATTAACCCCGTAGATTTGTTGTATTCAGGTGGACTGGTATAGCCCTGTTTAAGAAAAAAAAACCATGCGGCTGTCACCAAAATGCAGTGGTGACCTGATTGTATAGAGGTCAGCAAAAGACCATTACTACTACAAAAGAACTACACATATGCTTATTAAGACGTCCTATATCTGTTGTTCTATTTGCGTTGTGCCTTATTAAAGATTTGACCAAAGTGGCTGACCTTAGGTATAGCAGAAAGAATCTGCTATGCAGCTACCGATCAAAGTTCATACGAATCACCGCCCAACACAATGGCATGTTGAAATACAAGGTCTCTTTTTTAACGGTCCTCATTCGGGGACCGCATAGGGTCAGCGGTTTTGAGCGCTAATCTTTAAGGCCGCTCAGCAGACGAACGGAAAGAGTTAGTTATGTGATTGAAATGTTTTTTCTTTTGTAGATAGACTTTCCGATATTCTCACCTGCTAACCCATTGTTTCACCTCCTGACTCAATTAACCGGTACAAATTCTAATGAAAGAAACTACTCACGAGGTTGCTAAAAACTTTTCAACAACCCATGATCTTTTTCCACGGTCTTGAGGCACATCAAGTAGCCGTAGTCCTCGAGTTTCCGTCAACTACTTAAACCCAAATTACACGGAATTCGACATATACACTCATTTCTACGCCACTGTGTTATAAATTCTACGGAATTTCGAGTGTTCCTCTATCCACCTTTTTGCCCAGGCCCAAAGCAACACTTTTTCAGCCGATAAACATTTTAACTACTCCTGGGTCAAAAACTTCCAGCTTTATTTTGACTTTTATTTCGGTCTTTGCGATGACTTTGTCGAAAACCCCTGTTTCGTGAGAGTGGTGAAGTGCTATGTGCAATTTTTGAGCAGGACTTGAATGTCTCAATTTGAAAATGGTGGCACTAAGTTTGGATGTGATAAGGTGCTAAGTGCATCGCGTTGATTGGGACTCATCAGTTTGCGGTTACAAACTTGGCAATTCAACACACTGAGAAACAGTTCCCACCGCCTCGTGGCCATTAGTCGGATTGATTCTAATGTCATGGTTAAAAACGCGTCCGTAAAGTGTTCCCCAGCATGGGACGTTTCACACGTATTGAGGACTCCAAGATTATCCTTATCGAAACTCCTTTTTAACCCAAGGACATTTCTCAGGTTTCGGAAAGGAAAGTCTGTGGTACACGTATAGGACAGATTACCTGATAAATGGGAGGAGTATGCTTCCAAATTTGAAAATACTGTATGCTGATGATCTGCTGCATTTGAACTAATTCCAGAAACGGACCAATGGACCAATGTTCGTCAGTCTACAATCCTTAAATCGGCAAAGGTAGTTACAGGAGTTTTTCGCCCACGCGTAATGTCAAAAACAACTCTTCATAGCCTCTGATCAAAAACGCACATCCTAATGTGTACAGAAATGTTATTCACTGCAGCTGGGATACGCGGTGGCCTCAAACGGAGGACACAAATCATAAAGTAATTTGCTCGGTTACCTAGAGGAAGTAGGCCAAAGGAGATTTCTAGAAAGTGAATAGTCTTGTAGTGTGTTCCATCGACAAGACTTGGGAGAATATTTAAACGTGTTTTTAGATACCTTTAATCGATCCGATATCCCGATGAAATGTGTTCCGGTGGGCTCAGTATCTGGCGTCAGACCCAGAATATTGCTTATGCCTTACTCAGTACGCAGAAATTTAGATTCAGGTCACCTTCACACTTCTATGGAGACATTCTGAGACTCATATAGATTCATTTCAGGATGTCTGTCATTGCAAAACCTCGCTGGATGGATGATAATGGTGAACAGTTGGGTCTAGCTGATCAAACGATTAAACTTGAATGAGGCTACCGGTTTCCCAATACCACTCGTATGTACACTGTTGAAGTCCAAAGAGCTATACGCTCATTAAAAGCGATCCGTATTTTTGGTTGTACGGTGTCTCGTTTGATGCATTAAAAAGCAGGTATACTCGAGTTCTAACGACATCGTTTTCCGTAATAGAACTGAACGTCCACAAAACTAGAAAAGAGGAGTCTATATTTTTTCCCTACGTAGGCTGGAATGATTTTCTTAGATTGGCTTGCGCTCCAAAAGTGGACAGTCAGTCGGGTATGCATGTTTCATCCTACAATTCCACATAACCGACGAAAGGGTTTTCTCGCATTGACACGTCAACGTGGCTGATCGATGACTTTTATTATGTCCGAAGAGATTGGCAAATCGGTTGAAAAAATTTCGCCCCCAGTCGAGGAGACATCATCAGTGCTCAGTCACACAACGGAAGCTATTTGAAGAGTTGAATCAACCGCGGTCCGGGTAACTTACGGCTATATCGCGTCCGTTATTGCAGGATTTACGCGGGCCATAGTCGCATATAAGAAAAGCTGAACAGTAGTCGTTACTACTTGGATTGAATGAAACGTACATTGGTACGTTTCTCCTCACCCGTTCTAAAAGACTAAAGAGTCATTCAGCTGATGCATGGTAATGAAAATTGGACATACCCAGGATGGGCCTGAGAAGTATATTGGGTTTATGCACTTTAGGGAGACCTTAAAGCCAAGGAATTGTTGTACCAGTGGGGTGACTACGCTCGAGAGTAATGGCTTCCAGATTTTCCAAGGTGTCGTAATAATTTGGACACGGTCTAATCAATCATCTACGTATTCTCTTTGTAGGTTTACGTTTTCTTAAACTTTGATCTGTCTGAGAGGATTGTAATAACCATATCGGTGTCGTCCGACTTATCCATCAAGACAATTCCTGTGCCCTTATTTAGCTTGGACAGTAAAACCTCGTCGTTCTGCTGTAAATGTTTCTCGGCTTCAAAAGGCTTCGTTGTCAAAAAGTGTTTAAAGCCTGGGCCTGTAGCTGAGGTATTCATGACACGAAGTGACTTATACTGACTTCATTTGTCCAGCATCAAACTCACACAAAAGTACTAGCTGGGATAGCTGACTGACTTCAAGCTTGTGATTGGGAGAACAAAATCTTTGGTGTTTGGTAGCGCTTCCAAAAGAGTGGTGTCCAGCGTTGACAAAGAAAACTGTGCACCCACCTCTCTGAATTGGACCGAAACATCTTGCACAACATCACGGGATTGAGCTGGCTGACGAGTTTTTTCCTCTTTGACATTAGTCCGCCTTGCAAAACTGAGTCGAAAGCATGCGTACATGCAATTTAATCAGAAACCTGACTTAGAGAAGAATGAAGGTATATTCCTGTGTCCGTTAACAAGGGAAACTGAGGTTCGCAATGCACTACTGAAAAATGAGGCGGCCTGGTGCAGCACATTCAGTTGCCTGGAAACATCACAAAAGAGATGTTCAGCTGGGTTCCAGGTGAGTCTCTCGCAAAACCAAATTTGTGTGCAGATGAGTGTATTTCGGAAACTGAGGTTCTTTGGACACACGTTCTTGCAGAACGGACATTCTGAACAGTTTGCCCTCAAAACTATACAGTCTATGAAGCACAGTACTAAACAATACTCAGTTTGAAAGAGGTATGTTTACATAAGGCTTTCATTCAAAGGTGACTCGGTTACCAAACTTAGAAGGCATGAACCTGGAAATTCTGTTGACACAACATACATTGCCGATAATCTGTGCTTGGATTTCAGTTCCACTCCCACTGTCAAGTCCCGTCTGAAAGACAAGTTTCTATGATCTACCAACAGCTTTTGCGTGTACTCATTTGTATGCGTGAGCCGAATATCATACGTTGGTCGTACGACGAGGCGTTTGTCGGATAGTTTACGAGAACGCAGTACCGTGTCCCCAAGTAGTGGTTGGAGAAAACCGGCTCAATTGCTACTACGTTACATCTGTTATCGACAAAGAGCACGCCTTTAATGTCATATAGCGGATAGGGCTAAACGAACCACGACTGGTACGACCCAGACTATTATCGATTGTGAGGCGACCGAAATGTGACTACATGACCCACAGATTTGCTTTTAAAATAGACTTGTGGGACTTCTGAAAGTGAGCTAGCCTGCAAAAATCCTATCCCACTAGCTTGTCATTTGATTCCACAACCCAGTGACCCATATGACTTATGTGCCAACGCCCCATCAATCTTCTTTTCTATTGAGTTTGTACTCGGGGTTTTCACGTGGGCTTTTCTCGTGATTTCTCACATCGTATAAATTTGCGATGTATTGGCCAACAGTACCAACATCAAGAAACCTGCTCTGTATACTACTTTCGTTTTTCCCATGACTTACACGAGTATGTTCAATCACCTGAAGCTATACAAACTTATTTGGTACTAATATGATTTCCGATGGGAAGAAGAGAAGTGCAAATGAGCAGACTGATGTATAATACAATAAAATAAAAATAAAATATAATGATAATAATAAAATAAATAAAATAAAATAAATAAATAATAAAGCAATTGTGCTTAACAAAGAAAACTCTGTTGTGGTATCCAGTGGCCAATCTAGTGTAAGACGAATAAGTGGTGCTCACGAGTTTACTCGGTAATA
Organism: Opisthorchis felineus; assembly: GCA_004794785.1. Classification (NCBI taxonomy): domain Eukaryota; kingdom Metazoa; phylum Platyhelminthes; class Trematoda; order Opisthorchiida; family Opisthorchiidae; genus Opisthorchis; species Opisthorchis felineus. Next base: position 975,835 of record SJOL01007141.1, read on the forward strand.
CCAGTACAAAGAGGCCTCATGATTTGGATTCTTGGGCACAGTCAAACTGATGAAGTTGGCTTTAGTGGCTAGACACGACTAATGGTTTCTGAATTCTCGTGATCTGATCAGCGTTCATGGGACATTAGGAAAGTTTTGTTATGTGAGTGGCGTTTTCATGATCCGTAGGAACCAAGCTGGGGCAATATTTCAATTTGTCACCAAACAACCTCCACAGAAATATGGTATTTATATTTGAAGCTAAAACAAAAAACAGCAGGATGGTCTTTGGTATCCCGCTGACCTTTTGACAACATTGCTTTCTGTGGCGTCTAGGGACATTCCAAATGATTCAGACAATATATGTATTTCTCTGTACTCTGAAAAGGATACCGGCTTCAAAACTATGTAACAAGTTGCATCAGATAGAAGCACGGTAGACCTAGACGTTCGTCCACTGAAGGATATTTTAATGTAGAATGGGTGCTTACCCAGATTTAGTGAAATGCATTTCAAACCCAGAACAACTCGAGCTGTATTTTTAAATGTTCCCCGAAGACTGACTTACCTTCCATTGCCTTTCAAAAGTGTTCTCTACCATCAAGCATTTTTGGAACGCGACACTAAAATAGACATTGAAGGCCATCCGGTTGATGGTTACGGAGGAATCCATGCTTATTTGCAGTACCTTAGTGAAGGATCGCGTGACTCTACTCATCAGTGGTAACGTCATTCATCAGCTTGTTTTTACCTGCAGAGCCAGGTTTATCAGCCTGACCACGAGACGTCTCGGGGCTAGTATTGCCAAACTTATCCCTAAGTGGCTCCAAAACTCAGGCATTGGTAATGAAACAACGCATTGCGTCCAATTGGGGTCGACGTAAACATAAAGTTGACGAGAACTTAGGGACCGCGCCTAACTGATGAGTCCGTGAGGGATAAAATCGACAGTGGACTGTCGAAGAATTTTTACTAACTTTGTGTGTAGTGTTCCTTCAAGTTTTTAAAGTTGTTTTTAGACCCAACTACGGATGATGAATACTAAATCTTCCTGAGACTGCTGCCGTCCGCCTTTTAAAATCTCTCTTTGTTCAGGCAAAGAACAACTCATTAGCTGCAGCTTTTCAATCGGGTATTGCAACCTCATTTTCTTTACTGAGTTTACTTATCCCTCATTTTTGATTTATTAACCTCTTACTGACTTGCTTACGACTTGCTTCGTCATATTCCATTCCATATTACGCCTAACTTTGCTTATACCGATTTTTCGAGTTGAAATCACCCCACTGACATCCAACTCAATCGAACGAGCTCGCCACCATGCGATTTTAATTGAAGCAGAGACTGTTGTTCGTTTTTGGACTTCCTCATACACATGTGATATGACCTTTTGAACGTCTGCGGATGTCATTTATGATAAAAATAAATGTAATATTTGAGCCGCGCTTGAGGGGTTCTTAAGTGGAGGACATCTTGAACCGCGGATCGGTCTCTTTTCAGTTTAATTCCTGATTTTTTAGGTTTACTCGTTTGAACAGTCATTCTCATGTCGTGATACATTATGGGAGGAATCACGGGACTCGAGTCCCGATCTTGTTGAGCCTCACTCGATTGGACCAGAATCTGAACCCGATATCTGAGATAGGAGGCGAACGCGTCATGACTGCTCCACCAACGGTCTCTGGAAGCACCCAGATTTTCACGTCTTAATGAGCTAAGGTGTTCCACACTTGACCAATGTGATTCACTTTTGCTCTACTGAGTTGATCAACTGCACAAATTGACTGTATTAACGCCCACTACCTGCATGATTCAACCGCTCTTCATTTGGTTCACCTCGAAGGTGGCAACTTCATAACCCGTACAGAATAATGGCTATGATTCTGTGAGCAGGGCACGAATTTATCTTAGCGTTAGCATGCAATGGCGTACTAGGTGGCCATCCGTCTACCAACTAACTACGGCTCCATCATTTTTGTACCAGAAAAATCTCCTTCCAAACCATCACTGAACGTCACTACCACGAAGCTCATGCCATAAACATATTGGGCCACCTGGAACTTCAAATCATTCTGTATCATGTTTTTTCATTGACGGCAGTATTCACTGGCTGTTCAACCGGATTTATCTAACCCTGTTTGTTAGCAGCTTTACGCAAGGGGAGAATGCAATTATCATGATTTCTTCCTAGGAAATCAACCGGAGAGATGACTGTTTTTGTGTGCAATCCCTTGGTTATTTAACTTATAATGGAGAGTTTGTCCCGTAATTGAAAACAGTTTATGCTTAAAATCCACTGGAAAGCTGTCTCACCCTCACTGGGAATCACCAGCAGTGCGCATCTTTTGAAACCCCAGGGAGTCTGTAACCCGCGACCTCCCGGCTAGTAGTTTGAACATTTGACGTGTTTGTACTCGTTCAAATTTTGGCAGTGATCCTCAAAATATTACCTTTCAAATGAATCGGATAACGTACCCACCTGTTTTTTTTACGTGGTATGCGTGCACGGTGATCAATAAGCACACATCATTGACACGATCTTCTATTACAAATATTCATGGATTAGTTTGGAAACTTGCGCACAAAACTTGATACTCGGAATTTGGCATAACTGTTATTTGTGGGGTGAAAGACAGCGGAGCTACCCAGGTAAAATTGGAAGCCTTCATTTAAATTTCGCCTAGAAGAATTTGTTATTGGTAGTTTTTCGCCAGTACATGCAGTATGTTTATAAACCTCAACTTAGTCTGCCCTTCATCGTTATGTAATTTTTAAGCGAGCAAATGCTGATGCATGCTGCAAAGTTTGATATCCCTCTTTACGTTCGTCCATAGCATTATTTTGTTATCTGAACACGTAAGTTCGTCGTAAGTGTTTTCGTGGTTATTACGTTTACATCACACTCGTTTGAACAGTCGTCCTCCTGTTCTGGTGCAAGTATTCTGATGAGCCCATACCAGGAGGGTTGGGGAAGCATCGGACTCGAATTTTCTGTTATTAGAGCTCATCAGCCATGCATATCCTTGGCCATGCGGAGTTTCGAACTCCGCACGTCTGACTTGCGAGGTGAGTGTGTTAGCACTACTCGACTACTCCGGACACATCCGAATTTTCACGTCTGAACAGGCGCACATTTGTTTATCACCACCAGGACAGGAGGACGATATGGACGTGAATACATAAGTGTAGTCACCGGCAAGTACTGGTCTGTTACACTGATCACCACAACCTTGAAATTGTTGTTTCAGCTTCAGGTTGTAACACACAAAATCATGATATTTTGGTCATTTATGGAAATTAGTCTCAACAGGATTGCAGCTCAAAACGCAAAAACTTGAACAGCCTTCATAGGCAGCTCGTTGGCTTCCCTTTTGCCGCACGTTTACAGTACAATGACGATTTTCGCTATTCTGTTGATCATACTCTTAGAAGGCGCTTTGCTCTCGTTCATGAGACAACTCCAAACCTGAGTGAAATACTTAAAGCAGGGAGTTGTGGTGAACAAGTCATAAAATTTCGTAAAATTACACGCAGCCTCGGAGGTCTTGAGCTCAATACCTTTGACAAAACGTACCTGACTTGAAGCCTTTTGATGAGGAGTATTCTTGTCTGAGTCCTTGCATAAATCATGCAACCAGCTACTGGTCACCTGCTGTGATGCAAACATAGATAGCATATTTTGAGGATGGCATTCAAAGAATTCATACAAGTGTTCATATAAGGTAAGTTATTTGGTCTGCTGAATTGTCAGATCGTACAATGCGATGCCTCTTAGTTTGGTCACAGTTGGCGAGGTCATTCTTCGTTGCCACTTCTCCTTTTTGGTTAAATGACCCAGGATCAGACTCATCATGGTCTGAATAAACGTGTTGAATGTGGTCAGTAGTGAATGCATGCTGACCGACTGCATCATTCAAATTCGTTTCTGGTGGAAGAACTGCCATTTATACTTTCGAATTCGAACACGGCGGCTTTTGAGCTTTCGCATATATTAGGTGCAAAAACAATCGCATAACTTTCAGGAAAGCAGTGACCTTTAATTTGACTCAAAGTACTGTTTTGACTTGTCCCTTTTAGGGAAAAGTTTATTGATTGTTGGCCTTGTCAGGCCTCGTTTAATAAGATGCTTGCCCAGAGCTGTCCTCTGTTCTTCGGGCTTCATGCAAAAGGAAAGTTTGCTCCTGGCAGGTCTTTTATGTTCAACATCAGAAGTTTGCTCGAATGGGCTGGGATTACCGAGTTATCTATCAGAGGAACAAGCGTATTTACCACCTGACCAGTGTAACAAGATGATTGAAAAATAACCTGAGTTTTGTGGAAGTAACACATTGCTCATAAGGTTGCTGAGAAAGCTTCTACAGCCAACGACCGGTTTCGCTCTTCTTGGTGTTTATCAGGTGGGTGCACTCCCCGAGTCTCCCTCTACCTTTTGTTCCAGATGAGACCAAACTGCACGAAATTAGCGAAATACACTCATTTGCATACCAATTTGGATTTGAATGGAAAATGAAGTTTAGGGACACTCGGGGACTGCGTCCACCCCATAATCCCCAAGAAAGGCGGAACGGTCGCTGGCTGTCGAGGAGTTTTCAGCAGCCTCATGAGTAGGGTACTATTTCTATACAATGTACAGCGATACTGGCCTACCGTACGAACTGAAAAATGAGGAGGCCTGGTGCAGCACATTCAGAACACAATAAAAAACCGAGAGATTCAGCTGGGATGCAGGTGAGCCCTCCCCCCTCCTTCGTAAAAACCAAACAGGCAAGCAACTGAGTGTATTCCGTCAAGCTGAGCTTCCATTTTGTGTATGTGAGTTTTTTTTTGGAATGTTTTACTGTGATAATAATCAACCTTAGTTCCTGAATTTTGCTATGTAACAGAGCACTGCTTGTGATTACATGCGGAATTCCTTAACTACCGGTGTAAGGAGGGAAGCTCTTCACCGCAAAGTCGTTTATTAGCAAATACCAAATAAACAGTTACAAACTATTGGACAGGAAAGTAAACGTCTCATATGCACTTTATTTCTAAAAACTGAACATTCTGCCTCGTCCTCTTCAACTTTCGTGGATATTCATTGACCATCAAGCAATTGTAAACGAGCGCTGCAAAGCAGTTCCATCAGTTCCGTAATAGGCCCCACCTTCCATTAAACGCGACGTGGAGATACGAGAAAATCATACACTACTCGCATGCCTCATCAGTAGTAGCCGCCGTTACACTGATAGAGTGTTAATAACGCGATCACACAGTGTCCCATCTAAGTCATTGTTCTGGAAAGAATCGAGTCTCTTAAGTGTGATGCGAATTCTCTGAGAATTTGGGATAAAACCTGATTAATCACCATAATCCAATACTTGCTACGAGTGGTCTACTGAGATGTTATACGACTCTATCGATTGCACGCCGAGTGAGTAGGTTGGACTTACTATCATCCCTTATCTAGCTTTTCGGTCAGTACAGGTGAAGAACGATCACTGTTTGAATAACAACGACTCCTCTTCAAGGGATTTTTCTGAAGAGAAGTCATCGCCACCGGGAGCGATTTCTCTCGGTAACTACTTGATACCATTGAATATAGTTTAGAGAGAACACTATAGAAGAAAACGATGGATTGGCAGTTAACGTGATACCGTAAGAATTTTTTGGAGATGGGTAAGTCTAAGTTGGAAATACTCCACCAACAGCCGGACATGACCGCAATCACAAGGCATGTATGAATAACGGGGACAACCGTATCAAGCTACAATATTCACTCAAAAATGTACGTAGGTCACTCCTGGTGAGCATGGAAAAGAAAGTGTTTGCTCGTGTCAAGAATTATTGGAATGTACATCTGGTTGATTGTTTCACTGGACTATTTCGTCGAAGACACTTTGCAATCCAGCTATTTTGGACAGTCTGTAATTTTAATTTATGGGCACTGTAAGATACCGAGACGTGTACACGTTACAGTTCACCCGAGCACTCTCGTCTTTCTCCGTCGTGCCGCCTAACTACACGTCTTGACAAGGTGCCTAGTGGACAAGATCTGTTTCACTGACGTGCAATAATGTCAATTTATTTGACGAAAGCCTTATACTGGGAGGAAGAAAGAAACGGGACAGGGAGGAGACCTTGGGCTAGCCTACAACAAACGTCTGATGTGCATATTCGTTTAGCATTCAGACGCACAATCCGGACAGAATCTGACAGCATGAGTGTCGCTGACATCCGTTAGGCGCCATATCGCTCACCGGGAGGGTCAAGTGGATCCCACCGTTGAAGGCGAACAGTACCAACAGCGCCCAAACTTTTCGTAACGTCCTGTATTCCCTTCCGGTATGTCCAACTCTGTCCACTTTTAGGTTTTGGCCACTCCAAATAGGGAACAGAAAACAGCGCTCGTCTGAGCAGGTGGCAACTCGGCAAGCACAAAACAGCCTAGCCACCTTGGCTTGCATTGTGGATACATTCTCTGAGAAAAGTACGCACAGCTTCACCAAAGACCCCGTTTCCTGATCACCTTGTTGTGCATTTGCTCCTTGCAGGCGATTCAAGCTATACCTTTAGTACATTGATTTTCAAAGACGAGAATATATCTCACATCCTTCGCTGAAAGCGGCCAAGAATAGTATAGTACATACTATAGCCGTGTACATGCGTCATTTGAGACCGAATGGTGTCTTCCCAATAACATGTAGCGCCACTTGAAGAGCGCAATTCTCGTTTTTGAGATTCCTCCACTGACTGCCTTTCACATTATCGTCAGAGCTAACGCAACTTCCGAGTTAAGAATAATGTTCCACAAATTCCAGTGTAAGTTCAATAGCCGTACTTGAGTCTTGAATTCTAGCTTCAGAGAGATAGCATGCGTCAGTAGAAATCAAGTCCAACAAACACACAAGAGCAGTCTGTCGTCTAGCTTGTTTTAGAGTGCTAGCATTAAAAGCTACCAAATGAACTGTGTGTTGGTGTTCGAAGAATGATTTTTGAGTGTCTGTGACCGTGGTGACCGATTTAACCGTAAATACTGCAGCTAGTGGCAATGGACGGATTTGTTAGTCCCAAAGAATGAGCCTACGGAGATAACGCTATCAACTGAGTGAACGGGAAGAAGAACGAATCACCATCATGGCCATCAGTATCATCGGCAGCTTGAAGTCAGCTTTCAACACTTATGCTTTACTGCTATACAACCATAATTCATTTGAAGGCCTTATTGTGGAGAAGAGGACAAAAGTGGATGGGGGAGGGGACTTAGTGCAAGCCTACCACACACACATTCCAGGGAGCCTATACCAGCAGAAACTCATTCAGTCAATCTGGATACACATTGAAATCAAGGCCATTGATATCGATCAGCAACTGTAACTTGCAGCGTCTCCTGCCAAGCATAGTGCAGATCACGCGCATCCCATTCCGGAAGGCGAGTCGCACCGACTGCACCCGGACTTTTCGCGATCCCTTTTATACCAGGTCACAGGTTGTCCACGATTCTGTTTGTGTCACTCTGAACTGGACACGGAACACAGCACACTTCGCCGAACGATGATTCGGCACGTGTAACACACGGCTTTTGGTGTTTGTCAGATTCGTAGATGAAAGTTCGTGTTGCGCAACCGAACACTGGCTTCCCAATTGCCTCGTTACGGATTCGCCAACACCAATCTACATGAACTGTGGTTCTGAGACAACGGCTGTCGAGGTCTTGAAGATGTCCTAGTTTGGCTTCTCGTATAGGCCCTGTTCAACAGCCGTGACAAATCAGCCCATACTGTAACCTGATACACACGTTCTCTGGGATTTCGGGATAGGCCGCTTTATCGCCATAGGTGTGTCAAATCAACACATGTAACCCGAGCCTTAGAGATTCGTGGATTTGTTTTGTTTGTCGCACTCAACTTTTTATTTTGAGAACCTAACCCTTCGGCCACCAGCGGCTGGTCAGCAGTGTGATTAACTCTTACTTAGACAGGATATATCTCCACTCATCCTCAAATCACGGGTTTCACACCACGTGGCTCGTTCCTCGAGTGACTGCTGACCAGCCACTCGTGACCGAAATGTTAAGTGTTCAAACCACTAGCCAGCATGTCAGAGGTTAGAGACTACCAGAGTTTCGTGAGAAGTGCACTGCTAATGGTTTCAAATAAGGATGAAATAGCTACACAGTGCTCCTAAACTTTTCAGCATAGACTGGCTTCATTAAAAGCACGAAATATACATTAAAATCCCCAAAGCTCCTCACACTTTCAAGAGTGACGTGAATTCTACAAATCCTAATGAAACTTAATAAATAAAATAAATAATAAATTAAATAATAATAAATTAAATAAATTAAATAAAACTTAATAAAACTTCCGGAAATTCTCAGTTTTATTAGAAAGATGGCAAGGATGTTGCTTTGCCTATTTTAAGTGTAATTTACGGTGCAAGACGTGAAGCAAGCACCGTGAGGAGAATTTTAAGAAACTCTTCTCAGGTTATTAACAGTGAAGAAAGACAGCAAGCCTTCTTACTTCAAGAAATTTCGAGGAAGAAACTATTCTCATGAAGGAAACTACTCACAAGGTTGCTGAAAACTCTTCGACAGCCCACGACTGGTTTCGCCCTTCTTGGGGCTCATCAGATAGGCGCAGTCCCCGAGTTTCCGTCAACCTTATGTTCTACTTGAATTGTTTTTGAGTATTTCATCATTCATTGATACCTTGAGTAGCTTAGTGGTTAAGCTGACTTCAAGGTCCGTGGTTCTAACCCAATCTCTGCATCTCAACTGCTCCTGTCTAGCCTTGAGTAATCTGACTGTATCTCATCCCTCGTTCTTGCTTCCGATGGCATGTCAGTTGGGCACCGAAAGGGTGCTGAACAATTGTTACGCTTTCACCATAATTGATAACCTAACCAGGTATTTTGAGCATTTCTACCTTCCTAAGCTCCTTTCTGCTTTGGCTTTTATCAGTAACTGAATTCTTACGGCACAACAAAACCACGGTCCCATCTGGTTCGTCAGTATCGGGGAACCGTAGACCTGCGGAAACTGATGCCGATCCCTGCGTCACAACCCTATATCCTCTCAAGCGACCACGCACGGAACAGTCTGTTGGCGATAGTTCTGGTCTGTTGTCGCGCGTAGCTGCTGTATCTGTGAGTTATTTTGGCTGTTATAAAATGATTAACTTTCACTCGAAGAAACTATTCCTTTTTTTGGTAGTTGATCAGGTGGCTGTTGATCTGTTTACCGAGCTTGGCAATTGACTTGCAGACTTTTCGTCAAACTTTGGGGAGACATCTTCAGTGCCTCAAGCTGAATGCACCCGAGCTACCAATATTCCATCACATTACCAACTGATCGGTTTTTATCGTTCAATCATTATGCTCATGAGTGAGCAGCAAATTCGCGCAGGATGCGGCAGAATACATTGAGAATATTTCACTCACTAGCAGCCAATGATTCCGTCCGGATTGGGTAAATGGAACGCGGTTTACATACAGAACTGCGGAAGTTAGAACGTTTTGGAGGCGGTTTTTTCTATTTCGAAGTACGGATTCATTTAACTAATAGGGAGTACATCTCGCCTTCGTCATCTGCAAACGTCTCCATTTTGCCGAATTATTCCCCTGAGTTGTGGTTCGGCTTCAGAGCTTTTGGAATCTACCTTCCGGATTACTTGTCTTTTTAGACACCACTACACTAGGTAAGTCGACTAAGGATGATCACGTACCAGTTCAGTGGAAAAACACCAGGAATGGCTGCAATCGAAGGACTTACAGTAACATGGCTTAATACAGACAATATACGGACCGGCTTCGCATTGTTACGTCGATGCATTTAGTCTGGTAGCCTAATTATCCGCAATCCGAAACACAAGAATGTCGTACAACTAACTAGTTAAATTTAAAAAATAGTGCCCAAGTTGAAGTTAACCGGGGCATTTCAGCGCCGTTTGATAAGTAACTACACTGTGCGGTCGTTCTATCAATAGGGGGAGACATGCCTGGCTATGTGAACAAACACGGCGAAGCATGGTCCTTTGAGCTGTACATCTGTATTTGAACTTCTGTAACTACAGCGAGTGTAGCTGGAGCGTGCTGCCCCGTGGAACCAAGGTTTCCGTAATCAGTCAGGACAGTTAGGTCGAGACGGTTTCGATAGACATGTTAGAGTCGAGTTTGTTGGACAGTAACCCTGAGAACTTTCAAATCCGTTGGTCTCCAACCACCACTCACAACCACTGCTCAGGGGACTACAGCATCCCAAGTCCCAGAAGCGCTTCCAATCACGCCTGCGCCTATTCTTGCGGCTGACAGGACGAGGCATGTTCGGGAGTAACCTCAACTTGTACGCGTTTTTGAGCTCTTCAATGTTTTTTTGTTAATCTTAGCAGTTGCTGGTTTTGTGAGTTGACACGTTAAATATGACCCTAACATCATCGATAAGTTTTGTTCTGCCTATCTTCCCTCCCAGAGCTACTGCCTGCAGGGGCGCGTGAAATCCTCGAGAACAGAGTTCTACTGGAGTGTTTTCCCGTTTTTTTCCTGACCTGGACTACCAGTAGTAGACAAAAATACGTTAGATTAATCAGAACCACCTTATTTGGACATTGTTTGGACAATATATGTTTTACTCTGTCCAAAAGCCTCAACACATCCACGTGACTTCCCAGATTTTGTGAACTGTTCTTAAAGGTTTTTGCGCAGGAGGGGCGCGCATCTGGACACCACGCCGAGCAGAGGCCATTGTGCATCAAAGCATACTGTTCTGGCCAGTCGGCTTGTTCTTCCTATCTCATTGCGTGCAATTATGGTGCGTCAGCTTTTAATCGTCCGGGGATTCACTTCAACACAGTGCACTCCCTGTGGACAGACTACAGTTAATTTAGTTGAGATCCTAGCACCTATTCCTTTCCCAGTACGCGCTGCCCCTGACGGTATCGTTTTTATACACTGCACACCTCACATAAATTTTTTACTTGGTCCATTTTCATATATCTTTATTCCTTAACAACACTTCATCGTGACCCTCTGCCATTCAAGTTCTGGTCTGTCACCTACTTTGCCGAATGCTGCTTCTTACAGAAATTCTAAATGGGAGCATCGGACTGTTGCTAATTTTTTTACTCATACCGTTTAGTGTTATTCCTTTTGGAGTTAAGGGTATTTCTTGATATTGTCGGCCTATTTCTTGACACTGGTTCCGGCTTTGCCTGTGTACGCTGGTAGTCTGCACGGCCGAGTAGAAAAAACTCCTGGATCGCACGTGAACGTTTCGCTATTTCAGGTTGTTGACCTATAGATACAACACTTCTATCCATATTCAACAGTTTTCAAAACTTTGGGGTATGTTATGTATCTGAATGGGTACGATCAACGACTGTACGCGACTTGGGAACGAGTGCACAAATCTCAAGCTATGACGCGAGCCCAACCACTCCTATCGCAGAGAAAAGAAGACCAAACCCTCAGAGGAGGGCTTTTACCGCTACAACCAGAGGCGAAGTACAGCGGGAGCACCATCGAATATATATATTTTGAGCGATCTTGGGGAACAATAAATTCGCTAGCGCACACAAAGTCTATTTGGCCAAAAGGAAAGAAGCGCAGTCTTTTTGGATTGAGGTGCAACATGACAGAAAGAGCGCACAATTTAAAAGTGCAAATTTTTAGAAAATAAAATTGGCAATGACTCGGAGAATAAACGGTTTTGGGGATCCTAATATCCTCAACACCCCCCTGGGGAATAAAGTCAGTAGCGGGCCTTTCTGGGGTCCATTTTGAAAAAGGTCGTTTGACGTTGACGGCGCTGTGTCCATCTTCTTGGGAAAACAATTGGTTCCCTGGTTGATACCTTGTGTCACCGGCGGCGTTGCATCAGGTGTGATCGCTTTGAGTTCAAAAGTGTCCAGGAGAATGTCGGGCGGAAGGTCGCTGTGGTAGGCTGGTGGCTCCGAGAGATGGCGTGGACGCAGTTGATTCTTGTGTCGCGCCCAGATGTCTTGGCCAACAGAGGCGTCATACATTACGCTCCCGCGTTTTCCTTAGACGTGTCTTTGGATCCAGGGTCCGTGCCTTGGTCCATAGTCCCGCGCAAAAACACTCGCACTCACGTCAATTGGGCCGTCTCTGTGTTCACGGTTGGCCGGGAACAAGCCGTTGGTGTCAGGGACATAACCGAATTGATAGTTTGCAATTTTCGGCCAACGGGCGCCTCAGCAGGCGATTTTTGGTCTTCCAAGGAGTCATTTGGAGTGGTCCAATAGACCACAAGAAACCTATGGAGGACTTCGACGGATGTCCCCTCTCCTCGAGATTTGAGCAGCGCCCGCTTGAACGTATCGACAGAATGTTCCGCCTGATCGTTTGACTGTGGGTGGCACGGTGGCGAACGGACGTGCGTGATGGCGCTTCTCCGGCAATACTCTTGAAGTCAGCTGGAGCTTAACTGTGATCCATTATCCAACACTAAAGTCTCCGGCAGGCCGTGCTGGCTGAAGGGCTGAAACAGGGTCCGTGTGGTGTTGGTTGTCGTTGGCGGGACAATAGGCACAACTCTTGGCCACGTGGAGAAGGCGTCGACCAAGATGAGGTATGCTACACCATCAATAGGGCCGGCGTAGTCAATATGCACCCGGGACGAGGGGCGTTCGGGTAGAGACCAGGAGGCAGGCGGAAGACGTAGAGGGTTCGTTGCAGCTTGTTGACATTTCGAACAGTCTCTGACGTAGTCGGAGATGTCGCGACTCATGTGCAGTCAGTAGGCGTAACTACGAGCAATTGATTTCATCCGGTTTATCCCAGGATGCCCAGAATGAAACTGCTTCAGGACCCGAAGGCGTAAGGGAAGTAGCACCACCACACGTTCTCCAAACATGAGACAGTCGCCAACGATAGACAAGGAATCCCGACGATGGAAAAGAGGTTGGGGATCGTCGTCCAGCGATTTTGTCGGCCAACGTGTTCTGAGGAAATGGATCGCCTGTTGCAGAGTCGAATCAGCCGAAGTTTCACGCTGAATGTCCGGTACAGTCACCGGTGAGACGCGGACTGTTTCGAGCAGCTGCTGGCTGGCGTAGTCATCGATGAACAAGGCCGCAATGACGAAGTCCTCTTTAGGGGCAGTATGATTGCCGAGTGCATTCGCTTGGAAGAAATTTTATGTGCGTCGGTACTGGATGTCGAAGTCTTAGCCAAGCAGCATGAGCGCCCAACGTTGCAGCCGATTCGCCAAAGAGCGGATATGCCAGATTTTGAGCCTAAAATTGACAGCAAGGGCTTGTGATCAGTCAGAAGAGTGAATAGCCGGTCGTATATCATATTTTGGAATCGGCGGACGGAAACGACCTTAGCCAATGCCTCTTTCTCAATTGGGCCATAGTGTTGTTCCGCTGTGGTACGCGACCTGGATGCATGCATGATTGCCTTCTCAGTTCCATCCGGAAATACATGAAGGATGACAGCACCGTCAACGTGAGCAGAAGCATCAGCTGCCACGACAACTGGCAGCATGGGATAGTAGTGCATCAGTAGCATTTCAGAGCTGAGCATAGATTTGAACTTGCAGAATAGTAGTTCGTGAGGCCAAGAAGGAGCGGAGCGTGGTAACATCCTTGGGTGCCGGGATCTGTTGAATAGCTCGGATGTTCTCGGGATCAGGGTATCGACCGGAGGCATCGAAGTTGAACCCGAGGTACTTAACGGTCGTCATGAAGAACTAACACTTTACAGGACGGAGGCGAAGGCCGTTGTCCCGGATGCGTTAAAGCACCATGTTGATTTGCGTGCGCAGTTTATCGGGAGAGCCGGCGACAACCAGCACACCGTCCATGTGTGCGGCCACACCTGGAATGCCGGGGAGGATAGTGCCCATCAGCTGCCGGAAGTTCGCAGGGGCCACCTGAACCCGAAATGGTAGACGTTTGTATTCGTACAGGCCCCTGTGCGTGTTGTTGTCAGCAGAGATCGGGAGTCCGGTGCAACTTCGATCTGCAAATATGCATCGGCTCGGTCAAGTTTGGCGAAACAAATACCGCCATTCATAAAGGTGAATAAATCATCGGGCACCGGCAGTGGGTAGTGGTGCTGTTCGAGGCCTGTTGAGAAGTCGGCACAATGCGGATTGACACATTTGGCTTCTTCACTACGATGATTGGTGCTGCCCATGCAGAGTAAGTTACTGGACCAAGGAAGCCTGGTTGCTCGAGACACTAAAGTTCTGCATCGACCTGTGGCGATCAGGCGTACGGGACTGGTCTACTGGAGAGAAAAACTGGGATAGCATCAGGTCAAATTTGAAGGATTGCTTATGTGGTGGAACAACGACAGAGGCCAGGCTCAAAAACCTTAGCGAAGCGCTGAATGATATCGCCGGACTGCTCTGGAGCAGCAATGCGAGAACCTACCGCATCGCAGACGGAACTGATTGGAATATCTGCCAAACCAAGACGGTCGAACCAGTCAAGACCAAGAAAATTCAATTCGGCAGCCGTCACGTAACACGATACAGTGGATGTTATCCCCTTGAATGAGACGCAGCCTTGCAGTTCCCCGGAAAGCCGCAATCCACCAACACAGGCACCGATGACAGTTTTGGAGGACCGTGGGACAGGAGGTCACTCACGCGTGTTCCAAAGCTCCTCCGATACAATAGTGATGTCCGAAGCAGTGTCTGACTGCAGACGGACCGGACCTCCATTGATCAGGACAGTGGGGAATTTCCGGTGGGATGGGGCACTGACTTGAAACGTTGCCAGCAGACTCAAGGTGGAGCCCACTGGTTTGGAATTTTGGAGGCGTGGTTGCTGCTTGGAGGCGCCATGTTACATGCTGGGTGAGCGTGCCCGACAGTATCCTTCTTTGCGACCCACGGTCATGCGCTATCGACACCGGTGTTGTTTTTAAGGGCACAGTCTGACGATTTGCCAAACCCCGCAGTGCCAGTACTGGGATGAGGGCTTCTTCTCTTAAACATTCTGCTGACAGACCAGAGGAAGACGGGCCAGAGATGTGAGAAACATTGGGTTTAGAGGCCTGGCGAACCGCATGAACTTCGGAACCTCTTTGGTCCCCAGATTGGACCAAAGTGGTGTCATGTTGTAGGCTGGTCAAACGTTGGTACTCGTCGGCAATGGCGTTGAGCGTCAGCGAAGAGTCTTGCTCAAGAAGGTTGAGCAGACGCGTCCATATGTCTTCGAAGTTGGGAGACTGGAGGCTGCATATGAAAACGAGGGATTTGAACTGGTCACTTGTGAGCGACTTCAATTTGAAACATTCGCATTCGTGAATAACAATGCCAACGTGCGTCAAAAAGTCGTCTGACTCGTTCATAACCAAATTTAAACAGCGGCACCGTGTACTGAACAGAGAGGTTTGTTCCCCAAAAGTATGCATCACAGTCCGCACTGTGTCACAGAAAGACCTGTCACGTGCTTTCTGCGGTAGACTCAGGTTGCAGTACTTGTCGAGCTCTGTCGGGCCAGGTTTACGAAGCGAGAGCCGGACTTTCCGCGCATCGTCTTGCGCGGCAAGATAGACTCGGAATGGGTCCTCGCAGCGGCGAAACCATGTATTGAACGTGATGTTAGCATCTGGGTCATAGTTAAACTCCGCTATGCTATTCGCAACTGCGTCAACCTGTTGACTTGGCGCTGAATTGGGCGTAGCACCTCAAGCGGGAGCCCTCAGCTGCGTAAGCATTTCGATAAGCTTAAGTTGTTCCTCGAGCAGTGCCTCTACTTTCGCGGGATCCATTACGAGTATAACAAATTACCTCGTCGCCATATGTTATGTATATGATCGAGTACGATCAACGACTATACGCGACTTGGGAACGAGTGCACAAATCCCAAGCTATGACGCGAGCCCAACCACTCCCAGCTCGGAGAGAAGAAGACCGGACTTCCAGAGGATGGCTTTTACCGTCTCAACCAAAGGCGAAGTACAGCGAGAGCACCGTCGAATATATATATTTTAAGCGACCTTGGGGAACAATAAATTCGTTAGCGCACTCAAAGTCTATTTGACCAAAAGGAAAGAAGCGCGGTCTTTTTAGATAATAATAATAATACTAATAATAATAATAATAATAATGTTTATTCCAAACTGGTGAGTGGCATGCTGCCAGGCCTGATTGAGACGAAACATGGCGGAAAGAGCGCGAAATTCAAAACTGCAAATTTTTAGAAAATAAAATTGGCAATAACTCAGAAAGTAAACGTTTTTGGGGGATACTGATATCCCCAGCAGGGTACTGGTCATCAACTGAACTGCCGTTTTTTGTCATGCCGGAGTAATGACCGCAACAGCGTGCAAAAGCTAGTTGACAACCAACAGTTTAATGCTCTCTACCTAATTTTCGAGGACATATCCCTCCGTTAAACGATATGTTTACAGTATCGGTTCCCTAATCCTCCCCTCTTATAAGCGACCGATGGACCCTTACTGCATGTCATTCATCCACTCAACCTAAACAAAGAAATGCGTCACGGCCAAGTGACACAGCTCTAACCCTTGCCCACCTCAGATGTCCAAGCAATCGTCCACTACAATCACTGACTGCTCGGTTGCACTCGCTGACGTCTCAGTGGATACAAGATATACCACTTTCCTCTCCAATTTCCCACTTTCCTTTCTTCTAAAAGGACCGCCAAGCATAGCGTCCGGAACAAAAGATTAACTTGCCTCCTTCAAGTGCTACAACCCATTGCAAGTATTCGCAAGGCTGGTAAAGAATACGACTTGTCTCATCTAGGAACTGTGTCACGCCTCACTGACACTCTTGTATCAGAGGTTCATCGGCGCCTAATGTGTGGACACCAGGTTCTAGTTCAGGATGCGACTGATCAGATTCCGTCCAGGGGGCGCAGGACCGACATGATAACGGCAATCGGCCTACAGGACTCCGCCAGATAAAACCACCCATGTGCTATCCGATATCACTTAAATTCAGGAACTAATATTGTGCTAAACGGCTGCTAGCATCCCAGGCCGTTCTCACTTTTATCCACTAATTCCATTCAATTAAGACTAAGGCAGCTCGCACTGGACTGCAAACCCAAACTGCTAATAATGGAGTCTTCACAACCTAACGGTTTACCACTCGGCATTACAAGCCTGAATGTCTTTGCTTTCCGCGATCTAACCACGTTGAGCGCTCTGGCCTGATGTGTTCCCCACCGCAACGTATGACCACTACTTTCTCCACTGGCGTATACTGGAACACTGCAAATATATCCCCCTCCCAATCGGGTGCCCAAACCTCTTAAAAACCAGATCCCGTGTGCTGTCAATCTGTCGGGCCTCCTAGCCGTCTTTATTGGTGATGAAGTTGGCAAGTTCTCAGCACCTCACCACTAATTCTTGCTCAACTTTTCAGTGATTTCATTTGATGATTATCTCGCTGATTTGTACCCTAAAATCGCACAGAACTACCCGTTGGCTGCAATTCCAAACCTTCTCAATGCGACCTTGCACCGCCCATTTATGCGCTCACATCGCTCGTAATTTCCAATTTGACCGCTCTAAAGACCCACGTTTTTCAGCTACCGACGGCATTTCCTTTCTTGTTCTTAATGCTGGTGGCCCGTACATCACCACCACGCCCTAAATCTCTTCACCATCTCTATAATCACCTGCACGGTTCCGAGTCCGTGGAAGAAATCCGCCATCGTCCTACACTATAAGCGATGCCAGCACATGGTCCTAACGAGCCCTGATACTTGCGTACCCTTCTGTACCGTTAAACCACGCATCAAAGTCCCTATCGTGGGCTATTTCCCTACCACCAAGGCCCATGTTATTCAGCAACACCTGTTCCTCACCCAACGATCAGTTACCACCTATTAGATGGACTTCTTCAACCATTATTTTTTTACAATGCAGGATTACGTATCACTTTGCCAAACTTAGAATGTGCAAGACTTTTAGCTGGGTTCCGCACAGTTTTTACCTCGGTAAAGGCAATCCACGGGCATCGATTGACGTTTCAACTTTGGTTGCTGCCGATCTCTGCTTGTACCTAATTGGGCTTTCCAAGTGGTTCTGCTTTTCTAACCAGGCATGTTGTCTAATGGAAAGCTTCTAACGCTTTTCTTCTCGTGCACACTTGTACCATCCACATTTTTTCGCACTCAGATTTGAGCTTTTGTGCCCAGGTGATTCACTGCTCTCATTCCTGTAGGCCAGATATCCTCCCTGGCTAACTGTCCAAGCTCTTTCTAGCGTCTGCTACTTTCTTGCAAAGGTTGAGCTAATACTTAAGCATGAGTTATGGCTTCTCGCTGTTTCCAGCCACAAAAATCCCTTAATCATGCGGCAGTGCACACAAAATCGCCTTGGTGGTGCGCAACGAATTCGGTTTTGTTCGACTGAATAGCCCATTTATGGTGGACCTCAGCTCGACATTATTGATCCGTTGCTTCTTGGGGACAATGCGCACGCTCTGGAACTCTTTATTTCCTCCGTCCTACTGGCAAATTCTGTTCACCTTGCCTCAGCCTTGATTTATTCCTTTGCCTTGCCTGGTTAGGCGTCCACCTGCTGTTTACTCCTTTATGTCCTCGGATATTGGACCCATTGAGGTTTAAGCTTAACAGGGGCGTGTATAAGGCATTTTTAAGATCAATCAGTATAGATGTGATACCTAGAATTCAAAAACATCATGTGTCTTCAAACGTTTACCCATGGATGTGGGCGTATTGAATGGACGTGTACTTGGCGTCAGATCTGCTTATTTATAGAACCAAAAGATAACCCCACTCCACTTCTGCTTCCCGACACTTACGCCCTGTAGCTTAACGCAAGCAACAGTTTCGCTCTCCTTGTCTTAAATGGTACCCATCCCACACTCATCCGTATTAGTGCCATCATCGACTAGAAGATCCACTCTTGGACATGCTTATCAGCTCCGGTGGATGCGTTTACAAAGGACTGTTGTGATCTTCAGCATTCGGTTGTACCTGAGGAAACTTCGGCATCTCAGAAACACGTGACACGTTGCCAGCCGCTC
This sequence comes from Opisthorchis felineus, assembly GCA_004794785.1. Classification (NCBI taxonomy): domain Eukaryota; kingdom Metazoa; phylum Platyhelminthes; class Trematoda; order Opisthorchiida; family Opisthorchiidae; genus Opisthorchis; species Opisthorchis felineus. The sequence continues at coordinate 994,799 of SJOL01007141.1, forward strand.
GCTTTATCAAGCTATCCTGAGGCTCTTCTTTATGTCTGTCAAATGCGTTTGGGTCTCATTGTTCATGCCAAAGTACTGCCACCCATTCTTCTAGACTTACCTAACTTTCAGGATTTGTAATCACCTCTTTTGGCGCATTAGATGATATCAGAAAGCCGTCAATATCCCCAGTCAATATGCCACTGTTCACTGTAGCCTCTAACTAGTAACTTGTCTTCCACTGCAGCTCCATCGCTTACTTCTTGAATGGACGTTACTGATCCGTTCCCAAAACTGCCTGTGATGGATTTCTTACCCACTCTTTCGCCTTTGCAATCTTTAATACGTAGTAACCCTACCTGTTTAAAGGCTTGCCAGATAACCACCGACTTTTGCACGCGCTAACTACGAAGTAACATACGCTCCAACCACGGTATTAGAAACCATCTTCTCACATCGCGGTGCCTCTTTCCCAGCTTCACGCACAACTACACAACTAGCTATTATTTTAGTGACGCACCATCATCATCATCATCGAGAGCATGATATGAGCGCTCAACACTGGTGCTCCGTTGCTGTACAACCATGCCTTTTTTGAAAAACCTACTATGGAGAAAAGAATAAGTGATCGGGAAAGCGAATTGGTGCCAGCTTATTACAATCATTCCGAGATGCCTACACCTCCAACCATTCATTCAGGCGATCTGGATAGAAACATACAACAAGAACACCACTGACGTTGATCATCGGCCATGTACTTCAAAGTGTTCAACAGGCACAGTGGGGATCACTTGGTCCCTATCCTGTGCACAAACTTTTGTCAGTATATTTCATACCCTCCTGATAGCTCGAGGAGTGGACACCTCTCCATTTCCGCCACTCTGAGTTGGACAAGAAAAACAGCACTTAGCACCACTTTGCCAGTGCAAGTCCCTCAGTCACATATGGCCATACACGTTCCCATCGACCGCATACAAACATTTCCCAATACCTCGACTTAAATACAGATTACCTATTTTGATGTCGTCCACTCTCGCCCCAATAGAGTAGTTACACATTGTAACTCACCTTAACTGCCTGATATTTTGAGCAGCAGGCTCACCGACACTCTAGTCCCCTCTAGCAGACCTCTTTAAAACCATTCACATTTTGAGTCCCCATTCAAGATAAAGCAGCTTTATTACATCGTTCGAATGGCAGCAGTGAAACAACTGGCGCTTTCGATGGACTCTAGAATACCCTCGATCCATGCTGGTCGTATTTTGTCACGATTCTTCGGCCAATCCTAACTTTTCTGACAACATCAACTGACTCACCCAAGATTTTCCCGTGCGAGAATGTTCACGGACCAAAGTACGACGTCAAGATGATGGTACTGCGATAGCCGTATCAAGCCTGATGGCTTGCCAGTAGTTCATCCAGTCTCTACTATTTCCCGACGTGCGCGCGAAAAACCGTCGTAATCCGCTGACTTTGTGGCAGAACTTCAAAGTACTGGCTAACCCACTGTACGTCTGCTCGTGCTGCCCTCAAACCCACCAATTCTTTCCACAGCAATATCAATAACTCTGCATCCTGGTGAAGCTAAACGCTTGCCGCGCGACCGATGCAAAGTGTGGTGACTGTCATAAAGACCCGCCAAACTTACGAACTCCTTGACTTCATCTTGCGGTACGCCTACTGTAGCGACAGGAATCTGTTTCTTACATAGGCCGAGAATGGCTGCTCCGTTTTGGTCTTGCATGGGCGAAGGCGACGTAATTACTGTTCTTGTACTCTTTCAAAATATTTTCAAATCCAATGCAGGAACGAACTTTGATGGGGCACTGTAATGGCGCTAGAACATGCCGCCATCACCAGACTGACGCCATGCTATTGTCTCTACTGAATGAACCCATGGCTAGACTTATTGGCCCAGCACAGAGTTGAGTGGCACCCCTTGCTCTCAAAATGATGTGCCTAGACTCTTGCTTTGGCTTGGTTCCCAATCAACATAGACTAATAACGCCCAGCCACCACTTCCAGCCAACGGAGGTTTTCCACCAGGTTTTTCACCCACTTGTCTCACACCGTCGCTTTGAAAGTGAAAAACGAGACCAGTTGTTTCAGCGGAATTATAATTTGTTGTCACTGAACTGTGGAAGCGAATCTTTAAATACTAATATCCTCCAGGTTTGCATTGACTCTCCGAAGAAGCTTTTTCTGGTGGGACAACGCAGCGACTCCTAGAGTTTGAGTCATACGGGCGGGTCGCATGGGGCACGTCGGGACGGTGGGACCCAAGGGGAGACTGTTCACCACATACTATACCGGATGATGCGTTTTTGCTAACTAAATTTTGCTGGCTGTCAAGATGCAGACGGAAATGACGTGGAATTGGACTTATTCGCGATAATGTTGTTTGCCTGTCTGTACAAAAACGGAAGTGTCAGTGCAATGATGGCACAGCACTGGTATACACGGTCTGGCGACAACCACATCTATTTTTAGGCTCCCAATCGTATATACTGTACCGACCGTCACTGGGGTGAATTCTGATCTATGGTCCCACCGAACTCTTGCCTTGGAAGTAAGTATCTCGGTGTTCTGCTGCACTCGCAGCTTGCCTTGTTCAAAAATTTATTTATAGTTTTATGGCATCAAATCGGCCCTACGCCCAAAAGAACTCTAAGTTATCTCCAAAGGTGGAACCCCAAAGCTTTTCCGGTTTAATTTTAAGCGAAAATTCTAGGGCGCAAGTTGCTTTCTATCCGCAGCGCAAATATCTCCGTTTCACTACCCTGGCTCATAATTTCACCTAGCACAGAAAGCAAACCAAATTTGACCTTACAGAAACTATGGGGTAATCAGAATTGAGACTTTTATAGGGAACTTTGTCAATCCAACCATGGATTCACTGATGTTTAAATGTGAGAATTTTCAAGGTCCCGAAAAAAGCGCCGAGTTGGATGAAAATATCATTTTACCGATGAAGCATAGATAAAAAACATTGCAAGGGATAATGGTCCGCGTTGTTCCTAAATTTGAGATAATTTTTGTTGCCTACTAGGAATAAACCTTATCGTTATCAGTTAGGTACGTGAATACCCCTTGGATCCGTTCTACCTGTCCTTTGAGACAAGCTGGGCAAATTGGCTACGGGGGTTTGACAAGACATTCGTATTTTCGACGTTCTCTTGCATAGACTATAATATTCAGAGATAATTTGACGTACTATGTAATGTTGACGCAAGTACACGTCTTTGTAGGTGATTCCTATCCTCGCGTATCGCGAAAAGTCAGGGGATAAAGCGGGGTTTCCGAGCAGGTTGTATGTGACTTGCAACCTTTCGTTAAGGGATTTTGCTCAGCAGAAACCAGACCGTTGGCAATCTAGTTCACATACGAATGGCCAAAATAACTCTCAGAAAATGTGGCCAAGTACGGTCCCACATCATCATACTCGTATGCGTTCTTGCTTTTATGGCCTGTACTCACGCGCATCGTTGATTGTTAGGCTATAACTATGTATGGTTGCCTTACCCAATCTCCAGGGTCGGTCCTTCATTATCACAACATTGTGCAATGACATTTTGGCATGCTTGATCTTTAACTTAAGAAACCTTGGTTGACGGATGATCATTTTTAATCGTCTGAGGCACGAGGTGGTCATAATCGACTGTAAATCCGTTTTTTATTTCTTAAACCATTCACAGTGATTTAAAAAAGGATAGTCAAGTGAGCTCCGCGCCGGTACAAGCCCTGAAACATTTTTCAGTTAAAAAAGCCAATTTACCAACTACCGTATTATTCCGCAGAAGGATCGATATTTACACACTGGTGCGGCAATGTCAAGACCCAAAGAGCACACACTAGTAGACGCAAGCAGAGTTGGAATTGAGGTGACGCGTATGTGAGACAGTTACAAGAGCGGTCTTACTTCATGTTTGTGAGACGTAGTCTGTAAGATTTGAGGACCCAATGCACTCGCAAACGTGTACTCTTTTTTACTACCTCAGAAGATAATTAGTGAGTATGCCGGCAGCCGGTGTCGAGTCTGCTTCGTTAGAGGAGCAGATCAAACTACGCACGGCCTAATGGACGCATGTGAGTAGCTTTTCGTATCGTATCATGATTCAGCAGTAGCATATCCGGCGTTGACATTTGGTCCATTTGGTGCTCAGCATAGGGAAACAAATATATGCAAGCAACTAATGGCCAAAAATTGCATAACTTATAACCAGTATATCCTGAAGGGTCACTGCAGCGCGCAAGCCCATCTACCACGTCAAGGTAGAAGCACAGTTAAGTGAACAGCCCTTAAAATATTCTGGGAGGCATCCCTATTCTTTAAAATCGGAAGAGTCGTCGCCAATGGTAAGTCTGAAAAGTGTCATCTAGTACACCTGTGTTGTCCCTCATTAATATCCACTAAATATAGCGGTGAGACAAATTCCGCTGCCTTGGCTTTTTCGGCAGGACGCCTGCTGCAATTTTATCGAATCTTAACCACAAATTGTTGACCCCCTTCGGTTTTACGCGGAGCAATACGACGCAGTTATTACACACGTACTGCTTTAAAACAATTATAAATAAAGCAGCACAGAAAACCTAGAGGAAAATGTCTTCAAAATCCTTCACTGCAGTCAATGACCGATCAAGCTGTGACGTGTCAACCATTACAAATATGAATTACCCTCCCAAAACAGACTTTGAATACGTTTACTCAGATTACGTGAGGCACCCTCAACTACAACCCGGAGGATCGGTCCCTTGTTCTTCATAAGATAAATGGAATTTGCTCCGGCTTCCCCACAAGTACATGGCAAGTTCTTCAAACCGCACGTACCGCGAGCTTGGCAAAACCTGACATCCCCAAATACCGGCGGCCAGCTCAGACCCTTATGTGTTTCCACCACCCTGCTCACCCACTTCCGTCCCAACTGTAGACCATTTTCGGATGCCACCCATCCATCCACACCCACCGCCTTTTTCTGCACCTTGTCACTCTCCAAACATCCTGCCGATGCGAATGATTTCGTGTCACAAAACCCTTCCAACTGCACCACAGCCTTCCAGAGATATTCCCTACCCCATAATGAACCTCATACTCTATCTTCTGCCGTGGATTCAAACCTACTTCACCCACCATTCACCCCCCTGCCCCCAGTGGTGAATGCACTTCGACCTATTCCGGACACATGCCTAGTCAACTCTACTTCGTGTACCCTTAACCCCCCTATCCATTTCTCCCTAGTACCAAACTCCACCATAAACGAGATTAGTAAATTCCTAATTAGTATGATGTGCCCGGCAGTGGACCTATCAATGATGCTGTTCAACGCTCGCTCACTGCTGCCAAAAGTCCATACTCTCCGTGCCATTATCGCCTTTGCGCAACCAAGTTTGATTTGTGTGACTGAGACATGGCTCTCAGTTGAAACTCCAGACACGGCTGTTTCAATCCCTGGTTATAATGTCCACCGCTCTGACAGGTGGAACTCAAGGGGTGGAGGCTGTGCCATCTATTCCAAATCGGAACTCCGTGCAACCCACATTGATGATTCCAGTCTAGAAGGGATTCCAGAGGCCATCTGGATCTCCGTAGAACAGACCAAACGACCTGTACTAATAGGTTGTATCTATCTACCACCGGCTCCCTCCCCCGCTTCGATAACTGACTTGTCCCGTATTCTCTCCACTGCATATGCCCTTTCCCATTCGTCTAAATTCGTGCTGGGTGACTTCAACCTACCGGATATTTCCTGGTCTCCTATTTTGGGTCCTACTCGTTATGCCTCGCTGCTTGCCCAACTTAGTGTAGAGGGTTGGTCCCAGATTGTACGCAGCCCCACTCGTGGCCAACATACCTTGGACCTAATATTCTCAAACGAGGGTCATCTGGCTACGGCCGCAGTTGGTCCATGCTTCCCAGGTAGCGATCACTGCGTCGTTTCGTGCAACGCAGTCAGGTATGGAGAAACTGTTTCTCTGAGTCCTTCATTCTTTCACCTCCTAACTCCGGATATTTTGCGGGCCTTTTCATCCCTGCTGGCCTCCCGGGACTGGAACGACTTCTTTCTCTCGACAAACACACAACGCATTTGTGATATCTTCTACCGAAACCTATTGACCTCTCTTCACCTTGCTTCTCCCATTAAGAGTTTTCACCCTGATACCTCCCGCCATGATAAGTTATTGAAAACCTTGGACAATAAAATCCTCCGAGCTGGCAGAGAATATCGGAAAACTCGGGACTTCTCATTAATACTCCTCATCAGCAAACTTTCAACTAACCGAGAGTCCTTACGGGTATCCCTCGAATGCCGTGAAGAGAACACCACTCTCAGGGACCCGTCTCGCTGTAAGTTACTGAGCCGCCTATTCCGTGGGCGCTGTACCCCAAACAGTCACTCAGTTACTTGTCTGCGTTCCACCGACGGTAGTTTTATCACCGATCCTGTAAATATAGCTGACCACCTGAACGCTTACTTTGCCAGCTGCTACTTGCCCTCTCCTTCCAAACTCAATCCCACAAGCCCTGCTGCACATTTCACATCTCCACAACAGAGTAACCTCCCCTCACTTAGCAACATGACCATCTCCCTAGCTGATGTATCAGCCCTTCTTCAAACCCTCAAGGACTCCACCGTGCCGGGGGCCGACGGCATACCATCACGTGCCCTGAGTCAAGGCGGTCAAGATGTCAAAACCCTTGTCTTAACTCTTTTTAATCATTCAATCAAATGTGGAATCGTCCCCTCCCAGTGGAAACGATCTGTCGTTCGCCCCCTTTTTAAATCCGGATCGAGGCAAACTACTTCCAACTACAGAGGGATCCATCATACCCCCCTTTTAATGCGAACCCTTGAACGGCTGGTCAAAGGCCCGTTAATCAGGTTCCTCCTAGCTACAAATGCCATAGATGATCGACAGTACGGATTCCTATCTCAGAGATCCGTCAATGGCTGCCAACTTCACTTCTTTGAGACCGTCACAGCAGCCTATGATGCCGGACACTCTATTGTTACAGTCTATTTGGATATCCAGAAAGCCTTTGACCAGGTCCCTCACGCATCCCTACTGAAAAAACTTAATTCTGTTGGCATCACTGGGTCCTTATTTCAGTGGTTCACCTCCTATCTATCTGATAGGTCACAGATAACACAAATAGGTGACAAACAGTCATCCCCACTACCGATCACCAGTGGAGTCATTCAGGGGAGCGTGCTAGGTCCCATCCTCTTCCTACTATATATCAACGACGTCTTCGACGCCGTATCCCATGGCAAACCCTTCCTTTTCGCGGACGATATAAAAATCACTTACACATTTCCCCCCTCTGCTAAAGATCTTGCCCTCCGCCAGGTCCAACAAGACTTAGACTCTCTGACTCGCTGGTCAAGTGCCTATAGCCTAAACTTCTCTTCTTCCAAGTCCCATATAACTTTCTGCCGCTGCTCCGTGCCAGCTGATATGTTCACAATTAATGGGAACCCCGTCGCTCATTCCACAGAGATCAAAGACCTTGGTCTCAGATACTCTTGCACCTTTAATTTTTCTCATCAAGTCCAGTTCCAGGTTGCCCGGGCACGTAGGTTCTGCTTTCTAATATTACGCTCCTTCCATCTTCGAGACACAAAGGTCGCAATTTTCAAGCTATGCGTGCGACCAATTGTGGAATTCTGTCCTGCTTTCTCTTCCCTCTATACCCAAAGTTGTAAGCTGGCACTCGAGAACGTCCAACGATCATTCACCAAAAAGTTATTCCCACGGACTAGTCCTCTCTCCTACCGCTCCCGCTGTATAATCTTAGGCCTTGAGCCACTATGGCTCAGACGGTTAAAGCTAAATTTAACTCTACTACACCGTCTTTTGCACCAAAAAGCTTTTATAGCAGAGGCTAGGCCAAGCGTAAAATTATGTGCGCGCTATAAAATCCGTAATTCCAGCAACCTCTTAGTGTGCCCTCAAGCGCGTACAAACCTGCGCCACTACTTCTTCCTGGTCTACTACACTCGCATCTGGAACAGTCTTCCCGATCGGTTTCGAGATATCACACACCAACATACGTTTTCGCAGTCTGTAGATAACTTCCTTACGTGTGAAGCCGCAGCCACCCTACTCAATACCCAATTATCCCCTGATCTCCTTTATGAACGGGGTCCAGACCACCTCTGAGTTTGACGAAGGTATATTTAGTGGACGAAAAAAATAAATAAATAGTTAAAACAAAAAATTTAAAAAATAAGCCGCACCCTTACTATACTGTGCTACCTCTTGACTTGCTTGAAGCAACTTATAGCACGTTCCTCCCAGCTAAGTCCCTGCCCTGGACTACTCTATCCGCTCTGATTAATGAGTGGTGCCTCGTCTTGCCTAACCCTACCCAACATAAACCAAGGAAAGAACAGAGTTTGTCATACCTGAGGACGTATTATACGCCACGCAACCCATTCAACACACGCACACAACATTGCGGTACGCCTCTGTTTGGCTCGATAGCTCACGCTCCGTCATCGTTTAGCCATGGATCACACACTCTGGACATCTCCGTTCTGTGCCTATTGTTCCAATGGTAGCTGCCGTCTCATTTGCCTCCGCGACTTGCCTCTTCCAGCGGCTGTATGTCGTTTGCTTGTTCGAAATGACTGAGCTGTTTTACTGGCCTGGCTTTCCCCCGACTAGATAAAATATCTGGTAGCTGGAGTTCATATTATTGCACAAGCCGCAATTATGACTGCATAGTGGCATGCCGCCTTGCAGATCTGGTAGCATGCACGAGGGATGAAAACCTCGTGTGGTGGTCGGTACGTCCTGCAGGGAGGGTCGCCCTGTTGCGTTGCACCATGGTGCGTTCGTATACCCATCACCCCTCCAGTAGCACGGGTGCTTCGCCCATCGCCGGTGGTTCTGAGCATGGCCTTTAAATTCAGGAAACCAATAAAAGAGGACTGTTGTTTCTGTTTGTTGCCGCTGGGCTGGACTCGTCCCGGTTGTCATTTAACTGGCAAAGCCATAAGCTACAGACGAATATAAAAAAGGAGAAGAAACTGGACTTTTGTCTGTAAAAAAAGGAGAAAGATATTCGTAAAAAAACAGATGGGATAGCCTGAAGACTCTGTGATGCCCATGGTTTACATCGATGTACGGAGCTGCAGCTGCCTTCGTCATATTGGGGTTGTACCGCACCAAAGCCCACTTAGTCGGCCAAACAACACACACGCACGTACCTGCTTCTCCCAGTAGCGAACATATACAATGAGAAATATATGTAAACAGAGGTTCCTAACCCTCTGCTACCAGCATGCAAGACGAGTGTCCAAAGACTATTTATTCGCCATGCACCACTTGTTAAATTGAAGCTGATAGCAGTGCTTCTGGGACTGGTGACAATTTCTTACCTACGCTTACTTTCTCTCCTAGGTTATTTTGCTGCCCAATTTAAGTAACAAATGCCAGATAAGCTAGCCCATCATCTCGGAAGTTAACCCTCGTCAGTACTTATACTTCTGATTTCCCCAACCACACTACCTCTCTGCGTGCTTATGTCGGTTTGCACTGTATCTCTCGTAATTCAATATCATATGTTAGCAAACCCAACCCTTGCTTGGTTGCTAGTTGACTAAGTGCAAATCCATCCCTATCCACTCTCACATACTCACTCACTGTCACCACCCTAATAGCGGTAGATGTCAAGTCTTTCTCTCTATATATATTAATGCACATTATCCCATCTGATATCTCCTCAGACTCACCATGCTTTGCTAACCTCATCCCATTCCCTTGTCTTCCCAAGCATAGAACTTCGACAATATCAGGTATGGACGACCTGGTTGGCTGTTATCCACTCCACCTGGCCTATAAATCTACACCCACAGGGATCCCCAACTGGACCGAAAAAATCCTAAAAGATCCCGCTGCTCAGAGAATTGCACATCCCAGCACAATGACCTTTTATGTGACGTCCGTTACGGGGCTGTCCGAAAACTGAAGTATGTCAGGCCAATGATGGCACGGCACTGCCATACCCAGTTTGATAGCATACCCGCAACTATTCCCTTCCAATTCTCGACTGTACCCTCCCACCCACTCGTTCTATTAACTGCAAATACGAATAAGCTCCCCACCTGTCCCAGCTGCCTGCATGATCTGTTCATTCCAAACTGCTGAACCTGTGGTTCGAATTTAACCATTTCGCTCGCGTTCTGGCACGTGTGTTGGCACCATCTCACTCTTCCAAGGAACTATTATGCCCGGCTCCACAACAGCGACACCAGTGAGTCTCTACAGTTTCACTGTACACCATGATCCTGAGGTTCTTGTTGCCGTCTATGCGTTTTGCTACTCCCTCCACGTCATCATCCCCACTTACGCTTTTTGTAACCCTGGCCATGAGCTCAACAGTCCAAGGTCAGCTGGCCTCAGCGGTGGTTTTAGGTTTTAGTTCAACTTGACCGGCTGGATGACGCCAACTATACTGCTTCACCAGATCTGATGTTCTGATTCCTCATTTTCAACCATTTACACTCTTCTTGTCATATGTCAAACAGGAAGCCTCTTGTTTTGCCCTCCCTCGCTTTGTTTTTGGCCCGCCACCTTCAACTCCTACCGACCTGATCTTGTTCGATGTTCTCTCCAAAAAAAGCATGGTAACTGTGCCTCCCTGCCCGTGCCGGTTTAGTGATGACCACGTCTACATCGGATAACGCCCCCGCCTATGACGCTGTCCCTTTTCCCAAAATCCCTGTACCCACAACCCCCGCCAGTCATGCCTTTATTCTGACTGTAACCTGATGATCATGCCTGACGGCACGCCACCCACAAGTTGGGAATAAACATTATTATTTTTAAAAATGTGACTGTCTAAGGAAATCTTAAGGTTTTAAATAAACATTATCAAACGCCACAATTCTATGGAGGAGATTTATCCACTTGATCCGTGGATTCAGAGAAATTTGGGGTGTGCCTCTAAACGTCAGCTATTGCTTTATGGCGCAATTTTTCACGGTCACTTATGCTAGGAAATTTGAACAATTATAGCTGAATTATGTTAAACAGCCACAGGTCAAATGCAGGAGCTCATCATTCCCAGGTGTTCTAGGGTTTCTCAACATGTAACGCACAGGTTCCTCCGCTCTGAATTCACATCACTGGTGGTTTTCTCGCCAAATTTGACTTGTAACGATTTGACAGCGCTCTGGATGGCATGCCCAGCGTGAGTTGGGAGATTATTCTATAAAGTAAAAGTCTCATGGTGAAAGTGCACATGGACATCATTTCTCACTATAGATACCCGCTGCTTTCCAAAGCGTAGTTGTCATGTGGGTATTTGCTTTGCCAAACTACTGATAATGATGATGATGGAAGAGGTGCCTTGCGCGAATCGGATCCATAATTTCGGGTTTATGTGCGTTGTCCGACTATTTATTCGTGCTTTATCCCGATGCATCTCCACAGCACCTTTAAAGCCAGAGCATTTTGCCCAGTTTTCCGGTGACCAAATCCAATTATGCAAGAATGCTCTCATCCATGCACCTGTCTGTGGCACGCTTATCGCTGCACAGGAAACGACGAAATCATCCACCCTTTGGTTTGTGGGGGTTGTAATAGGCAAGTGGAGATCATGAATCAAGTTCTATATTTCCTCGAGAACGGCACCGTACCGGCACAATCTGGTCAAGTGATCAATAATATGTAGTGCGTCCAATTTTTCTTAGATCAATGGAGTACAGGCCAACCGAGCCTTAACAAGCAAAAAACGGACTTGGTAGTGGACGCATACTGGTAAGCTTGGATGACGGAACGTACCTACGCCCATCAACAAAAAGAGTGACACCCATCGGCGGTGTTCTTGTACAGCCAGGATACAACAGTTAACTACCGGCCTTCCCTATAGCGCAGGATGATATAAATGCATCCTATGAAACTGGAAAACTTTGTGCGCAACGTTAGCCAGACATCACTCACAGCTACATTCAATTCTGTAACAGACTATTGACCAGGGTATGAAGGTATGAAATTGTTGCAACAAGCCGCCGTTACTTGATGATATTTTCTACGAACTGATGAATTGTGGGCAAAAGATTCCCGCCAGTAAATTCATGAGAACCAATCCTGCAATTGTTTAAAAGACAAAAGTCCTCTCATTATTTCGTCCAGTCATGAAATGTGCCCCCGTTTGTCCTGTAAGCCTCCGTCCTTTAAGCTTATGTAAGAAGTCATTTTATTTTCGCTTCCAGGCGGATATCAATCCATGGGCTTTAAAAAAATTAGTTTGCGCGGTGATACCAACATTACTGAGTTTGGGTTGGCAGTAGACTTGCCTTCAGGGAATCTAATAACCGTATCGCAGCAACTGAGGGAAAGTGTAAAATTGTCAGCCCCAAAGTTTTGCGAAATCATCATCACCACATTGTTGGCAATGCAACATACACTGCCACATTGCTTACCATGACCTTTATAGTTATCTCTTCATCCGACGATTTTACTCAGCAGTTTTCCCTTCAAATGTGCTAGCATCGATTGCTTGATCCGGTAGACTGTGGGCATAAGGGGACACTGAACAAAGATTTCAGGGGTCGCCGTCTAATTTTCGCAGTGTTTATTCAACAAAACCTTCCAAAACAAATATCTCTCCATCAAAAGTTTCCATCAAAAACATTCCAAATGCCTTGGTAAGTGAACATTCTCGCTGCAATTATAATTTGTTAAAACTGTCGGCTATTAGCTGCAAGGTGAGGGACATTTCTTGGAGAAAAAAATCTTTGAAGCAACAAGATTAAAATCCCTTTAATTCAAGCAATGAAGCAACTTGATTAAATTTGCCACGAGTGTCACGCAAAACGTGCTGGATGAGTGTAGCCCAAAACTGACGTGGGAACTGTCACGGACAGTTAGGTGTAACGGTGTATCATTCCGGTGTGGTGATAACAGTGGATTTGGATGACCACATTACCCGGGTCTATTAAATGAGGCTAGAACTAAAATTGGCCTTAACTCTTTGATACTACACACTAGAAACTATTCAGAACTTCAAATACGTCACAACTGTCACTGTGAAACCTTCGAAGAATTCATTAACCATTCGGATTCTCCTTTGCCCACTGCTTAAGACACATTTTGGACTGTCGAAAAATCCGCCCTCCATTTAATCAACCAACTACTGGAGTAACCCCAATGAAATGGTAGAAATGCAGAATTCCGAAGTCTGGAATATTAAGAGCAACCTTGTTAGTCGCAGTTGTTTCCTCCCCTCCATCGCCGACTTACAGTGAGCCCGATTTGAAACCGGAGGATTTTAACCTCATTTTATCAAATCAGTCCCTAGTGCCAGAAGAGACCTACGCAGAAGAGCAGTGATGGAGGCTTTACAAGCGAGGAAGTCTTTGCTTAAGCACATCTGTCACTCTCCTCCGGGGCCTTTATTACGCGGATTTTTCGGTATGGTGCAGCAGTGTCTTCTGAAATATAAGAACCACTTAGGGATGCACCTAACGGATGAGGAAAACGGGCAACCGGTGAAATCTACGCATCTTGCCTATCAGCCTACCTAGATAACGTCTGGCCGGCTGTAAATGCTGATGAGATACGCAGGGGTGCTGCTTTTAAAATCGATCTGCTCTTGATTTTTGGCTACATGCCTAACGGGCTGGAAAGTAGTATGCCATCCATCACGACCCACCTTTTCTTTATCATCCTTAAAACCCACCTGCCAGACGCGAAGGCTGTCCAGTTCACAAGACTACTTCATTGTACATTTCATGTGTAAAATGTGCAATAAAACAAATTTTTCGCGTCCGTAAGAAAACTCTGAAGCACCCTGGAACTTTTCAAATCTTGGGGCCTTTTCTGCAGATCACACCGCGTATTCACGATCCACCTCCCCAATATTTGTGTATCTAACCCTTTAGTGAACCCTACAGCGTATCACTAGATGTTGATTATTTGACTAGATCTGAGAGTAATCTCTTGAGTTTATATGTGAGAAGGTGCAAACTGTGAACCAAGCAAAGGCCGTGTGCATGACACATTTTAAACCACGCTGATATGTTCTCAGGTTCCCTCAAATTGCTTTCCTTATAACGGTGACGTCTCAGATCATTTCTGGATTAGATCATCGAAGGTGCACTAGGCGTATTAAATGACCAAAACCGGATCAAAGTTATCTGTACAGCGCTGTATATTTACAGTTTATAAGGTATCAATATTCTACAAACTCCGATGCCCTCTGGATGCATGATTGGTAGCCGGCTTTTGGCAGATACTGAATTATGTTTGGCTGTTTGGTCCGCACCTTTGTCCAGGCAGAGCCCGCCTTGATGTTGGAACAGCAAGCGGCCAGGTATTTAGGCCAATGGCATTCGATTTAGGTTTCTTGGCCATAGCAGAACCAAACGGCGAGCAAAAAGTGGTTTTAGTGCGGGATTTTGCATAACACCCTTAGTAAAATTTTTACTGGTTTCGTATATTCGAGAATTCACCAAGGTGCATTTGGGCACTGTTTCTGAGAACTGCACACATCGCCACAAAGACCGTTAAACGTTGCGATTAGTATACCAAACTCTTTACGGGACAATTTATCGAATTCGTTGAATCATTTCTTGAAAAACCCAGGATACAGCCCAGCAACAGACGGGTACAAAACACTCCCGTTTTTCACCACCCAGGTTTGACCCCAAACTCCAAACTCACCGTCTCACGAAAATCTTGTCCATCCCACAGTTGGTACCAAAAACAACCGCAGTACATCTCCATCTGATCAGAACGATTTCTTTGAGGGTCAAGCTTTAGATTAATTGACAATCTACGGGACATCAGCTAGCCACAGAAACCATGTAACAGTGCTCCGAAATACGCTTTCGTAACACATCTTATCACAGGCATCAAACTCGCTTTCAAAGGTAGTATGCAGCCACGGGACGTTGCACCAAAACTTTGAGGCGCTTCTAGGTTGAACCCATCGATTGGGACTTCGACCGGCGGTGATACGTGCTATGTGTAACGACCGTTCCGATTGTTTGAGCAACGGGCACCAAAGTTAGCAACCAAACCGGCAAAACTCCGAACGAATGGTTACGCAAGTGTGCTGTACTAAAAAAGTAGTTACACGGATACAAAATTACAAACCTCAACGGTTTTCGACAAACGGTGAGGTACTCCAAAGGGCAAGCAACGCCGATATGGATCAACGGCCAACGCGTGATCGAAGCCGAGTCGCAAATTGATGCAATAAAACAAATCTATGGCTGACCAGAGTTTCGGTACAAAAATAGTATATCTGAGGCGGTAAAAACGATTTGCGTAGCGAGGAAAACGGAAGATGCGAAGGTCTTTGCCAAACTGAAATAGAGTTCAATTATATACGGTTCTCTGCCGTGTATATTAATGCATGGTGAACGACAGCCTCTGAAAGACAAGAACAAAACCGACCCAGGAAACTTGGGCAAAAGCATCGATCCTGTGTATCAATTTGTGAATCCATGAATCCGTGAATATATCAAAAGTAAAAGGGGCGGTTCATTTGAAATGATAACTTGGAATGCAGTTATTCAAGATGGGAGGCAATTTTAAAGATATGTATAAAGTTTCAACACTATGGACGTCCTGATTGGCCGTCATCCTCTCCACCCGATCTGTGCATTACACCTGAAGGGATCCTCAACCGGACAAAATATACTACCTGCAATATAACATCGGTTTTGTTGTCCCTGTGGATTCCCCTGATAAACCCACGACATTCCGCTGCTCACAGAATTGTACATCCCAGCCAACTACCTCAATCACGACGTCTGTCACGGGGCCGTCCAGAAACTGAAGCATCTCAATGCAGTGTCGGCACGGCACTGCCATAGCCAGTTTGATAGCATACCCGCAACTGTTGACGCCCTACTATGACTGAGCCATCTCGCCCACTCGTTTCCTTATCTGCGACCACAAACAACGTCTTTATCTGGCCCCAGCCGCCTCCGGGAGGCGCTGATTTCAATCTTCTGAACATTCCATTGGACCTTTAATTTGTACTCCTCACCATGTCAGTCCTTTTCCGTACAGTTCACGTTTTTTCTTGAGCGTTTGCGTGAACTCCTTCTCCCAAGGAACTTTTACACCATACCCCGCTCCAACAGCAACACTAGTGATTCTCTCCAGCTTCACTGCTCACTGTGATTCTGAGTTTCCTACCACCATTTATCCGTACTGCAAATCCCCCCTCTTCACCATTCCCGCTTGCGCTTTTCGTGACCCTAGCCATACGCCCAACAGCCCAAAGCCACGAAGCCTCAGTGACGGTTTTGGGCTTTGGTTCAAATTGGCCGGCCAGATGATGGCAGTTCTGCTGCCTCTCCAGATCCGTCATTCTGGTTCCACATTTTCTGCAGTTTGAAGTTTTTTTGTCACGTACCAGGCAGGAAGTCTCCTGCTATGACCTCCCTCATATTGTTTTGCCCGCTACTTTCAAATCTTAACGATCATATCTTGTCTCATCTTACGTGTTCCCCATAAGAAAAAAGAGCCCTTGTAGTTTTGGTTCCCTACCCATGCCGCCTCAGGTGTGGCCAAGCCTACTTCGGATATTGCCCGCTGTTTATGTCACCGTCCCTTTTTCACGGAATTTCCAGGACCAACAAACCCCACCAGTCATGCTCTTATTCTGACTGTAACATTATAATCATGCCTGAAGGTATGCCACTCACTAGTTGGGAATAATCATTATTATTATTATAGCACCTACCATCCGTTAGGCTGCAGGCACAACTCTAAATCACAGTTGTCACGTCAGCGAGAAATACGTGAAGAAGCATGCGGATATTTAACCTCGAATGTGTAACACGATTGCTCAGAGGCCTCAATCCTGATATATTATATTGCCCTTGATTCTTAGCTTATTCGTTTCGTCTCTTGTTTAGCCTTCGAAAGCATTATTGTCTCCCGGGCTCTCCGAGCGCTTGTTGTGCAATTTCGGAACGCTCAGTCACCAGAGGTCACTCCTCCGGACCCACAGGCCACCGCCGCAGTTGCTCTAAGACCCGGAACGTTCTCCAGATTTACCTTAACTTTAGTAACGGGGAAAATGTGCTTGGATCAACTGCCTCTTAATCCCCGCAAATCACCTCTGGTAAGTTTCTAGCCCAAATTCAATCTCTTGCTTTCAAAAAAAATTCGGTCACCCGCCGCACGAACACGGATCCCCCAAAGGTGGATGAATTTCAGGAATCTGCTGTACATGCCCAACACTGTCAAACGGATGCCACTAAACCGGCACCGGCTAAAGGATTGGCTCAGCGGTCAAGTATGGTTCCGAAAAGGTGTAGAAAACCTAACCCTTGGCATTTTTAGCAGCACACGAACCTCAGCTAAACTTGATTTACCGCTTTTTAGGTTTCTTCCAACATCCACTTGTCCACTGTCCTGGTATTTCTTACAAAATCTGGTTCCACCCGGTACAATCATTTCACAGTTTTCTACCATTAACCTTGTAGATCTTCTACAGACCTAAGGCTGGTCTGAGAGGTAACAATGTCCTGTTGTATTTATTGCAACTACGCTAGCCGTTTAACAAGCGGGCGGATACCACTATGGTCGCCACAAGCCCGTTAAAGAACCTGGCATTTCTAAAAGAGGCTTTAGCAACCAAACTTTGTAAAAGCAACTTGAAAGAGTGGCTCACCCAACGTTGGAAGCAGGTGAATTACTTGTCGCGTGTTTTCTGGAACAGGTGGATGAAAGAATACATTCCAACCCTTCAGCTTCGCCATAAGTGGCTATGTCGGAATAAAAACCTCAGAAGGGATGATATTTTGGTAATGTCCGAACATCTTGCTAGAGGAAGGTGGCCAATGGGTATAGCGACAGAGTGTCAAAAGGATGAAGACGGCCTCGTCAGATCGGCATCTCTTCGCACAAGCTCCAGTGTCATCATGCGCAATGGCAGTAGCCTGTGTTTGTTGGAGGGGGAAGACTAAACTTAATGAGGGTTACGAGTGTTTTCCGTGTATCCTGACAGATTTGTTTAGAACCATCGGTATTTGGCTCAGCGTGATATAGTGGGTAAACGTATGTACCGTTGAAGCAAGCCTTTGTAGCAGGAGTGGACACGGATCATTCAGGTCGGTGGCTAACGTTGCATGCTTGTGGGCTAGAGCTCTCCTGATGAATTACCTGTTCGCTTGCAGACCGTCAGAGGAATTTTGGACGGCGGTGTTGCCACTTTGTATATTGTTAAAATTGCCTCCCATCTTGAATGACTGCATTCCAAGTTATCATTTCAAATGAACCGCCCCTTTTACTTTTGATATATTCACGGATTCATGGATTCACAAATTGATACACAGGATCGATGCTTTTGCCCAAGTTTCCTGGGTCGGTTTTGTTCTTGTCTTTCAGAGGCTGTCGTTCACCATGCATTAATATACACGGCAGAGAACCGTATATAATTGAACTCTATTTCAGTTTGGCAAAGACCTTCGCATCTTCCGTTTTCCTCGCTACGCAAATCGTTTTTACCGCCTCAGATATACTATTTTTGTACCGAAACTCTGGTCAGCCATAGATTTGTTTTATTGCATCAATTTGCGACTCGGCTTCGATCACGCGTTGGCCGTTGATCCATATCGGCGTTGCTTGCCCTTTGGAGTACCTCACCGTTTGTCGAAAACCGTTGAGGTTTGTAATTTTGTATCCGTGTAACTACTTTTTTTAGTACAGCACACTTGCGTAACCATTCGTTCGGAGTTTTGCCGGTTTGGTTGCTAACTTTGGTGCCCGTTGCTCAAACAATCGGAACGGTCGTTACACATAGCACGTATCACCGCCGGTCGAAGTCCCAATCGATGGGTTCAACCTAGAAGCGCCTCAAAGTTTTGGTGCAACGTCCCGTGGCTGCATACTACCTTTGAAAGCGAGTTTGATGCCTGTGATAAGATGTGTTACGAAAGCGTATTTCGGAGCACTGTTACATGGTTTCTGTGGCTAGCTGATGTCCCGTAGATTGTCAATTAATCTAAAGCTTGACCCTCAAAGAAATCGTTCTGATCAGATGGAGATGTACTGCGGTTGTTTTTGGTACCAACTGTGGGATGGACAAGATTTTCGTGAGACGGTGAGTTTGGAGTTTGGGGTCAAACCTGGGTGGTGAAAAACGGGAGTGTTTTGTACCCGTCTGTTGCTGGGCTGTATCCTGGGTTTTTCAAGAAATGATTCAACGAATTCGATAAATTGTCCCGTAAAGAGTTTGGTATACTAATCGCAACGTTTAACGGTCTTTGTGGCGATGTGTGCAGTTCTCAGAAACAGTGCCCAAATGCACCTTGGTGAATTCTCGAATATACGAAACCAGTAAAAATTTTACTAAGGGTGTTATGCAAAATCCCGCACTAAAACCACTTTTTGCTCGCCGTTTGGTTCTGCTATGGCCAAGAAACCTAAATCGAATGCCATTGGCCTAAATACCTGGCCGCTTGCTGTTCCAACATCAAGGCGGGCTCTGCCTGGACAAAGGTGCGGACCAAACAGCCAAACATAATTCAGTATCTGCCAAAAGCCGGCTACCAATCATGCATCCAGAGGGCATCGGAGTTTGTAGAATATTGATACCTTATAAACTGTAAATATACAGCGCTGTACAGATAACTTTGATCCGGTTTTGGTCATTTAATACGCCTAGTGCACCTTCGATGATCTAATCCAGAAATGATCTGAGACGTCACCGTTATAAGGAAAGCAATTTGAGGGAACCTGAGAACATATCAGCGTGGTTTAAAATGTGTCATGCACACGGCCTTTGCTTGGTTCACAGTTTGCACCTTCTCACATATAAACTCAAGAGATTACTCTCAGATCTAGTCAAATAATCAACATCTAGTGATACGCTGTAGGGTTCACTAAAGGGTTAGATACACAAATATTGGGGAGGTGGATCGTGAATACGCGGTGTGATCTGCAGAAAAGGCCCCAAGATTTGAAAAGTTCCAGGGTGCTTCAGAGTTTTCTTACGGACGCGAAAAATTTGTTTTATTGCACATTTTACACATGAAATGTACAATGAAGTAGTCTTGTGAACTGGACAGCCTTCGCGTCTGGCAGGTGGGTTTTAAGGATGATAAAGAAAAGGTGGGTCGTGATGGATGGCATACTACTTTCCAGCCCGTTAGGCATGTAGCCAAAAATCAAGAGCAGATCGATTTTAAAAGCAGCACCCCTGCGTATCTCATCAGCATTTACAGCCGGCCAGACGTTATCTAGGTAGGCTGATAGGCAAGATGCGTAGATTTCACCGGTTGCCCGTTTTCCTCATCCGTTAGGTGCATCCCTAAGTGGTTCTTATATTTCAGAAGACACTGCTGCACCATACCGAAAAATCCGCGTAATAAAGGCCCCGGAGGAGAGTGACAGATGTGCTTAAGCAAAGACTTCCTCGCTTGTAAAGCCTCCATCACTGCTCTTCTGCGTAGGTCTCTTCTGGCACTAGGGACTGATTTGATAAAATGAGGTTAAAATCCTCCGGTTTCAAATCGGGCTCACTGTAAGTCGGCGATGGAGGGGAGGAAACAACTGCGACTAACAAGGTTGCTCTTAATATTCCAGACTTCGGAATTCTGCATTTCTACCATTTCATTGGGGTTACTCCAGTAGTTGGTTGATTAAATGGAGGGCGGATTTTTCGACAGTCCAAAATGTGTCTTAAGCAGTGGGCAAAGGAGAATCCGAATGGTTAATGAATTCTTCGAAGGTTTCACAGTGACAGTTGTGACGTATTTGAAGTTCTGAATAGTTTCTAGTGTGTAGTATCAAAGAGTTAAGGCCAATTTTAGTTCTAGCCTCTTTTAATAGACCCGGGTAATGTGGTCATCCAAATCCACTGTTATCACCACACCGGAATGATACACCGTTACACCTAACTGTCCGTGACAGTTCCCACGTCAGTTTTGGGCTACACTCATCCAGCACGTTTTGCGTGACACTCGTGGCGAATTCATCGAGTTTGCTTCGATTGCAATATTTCTCTTTTCGTCCTAACTACAAAATATTCCTTGTCATATTTTTGCTTATGGGTACTGTTCACTATTCCTCATTTCTTCTGTTTATGCCCTAATCTCCCCTGGCGGAATGGAGCAATTTACTGGCCTGATTGTTGTGTCATCCCTTGCACATGACTTGCCTGGGAGTTACTCAAAATAACCACGGACGACTCACCACACGTTTCGTGCATGGGCAAATTCATAGGCGTGTGAACATGGATAGTTCAATTGGGTGTAAAACGGCCAATAAACGTACAATTCCTTAAGGGCGATGGATGGCCGGTTAAGTCGTAAGGGGTAAACATACTTTTTCAACTGTGCTCCATAACGACGGGGAGCTATGCAAATGCACACAGCATCGTATGAAATCGACGGGGCTCTATCTGATTTCGTGTTTTTCCAGACTAATAGACGCTCGACTGCGGGCTAAATGAATGTGCATGGCTACAAATTTGATTTTATGTTCTCCCCTTGACCTTAAAATCGTCGTGCAATGAACGAATAGAAGAATAGGCCTGTGGCAACTTCAGTAGTATTGCAAGTAAAGTGAGTAATTAAGTCCAAAATGCATTTGCAGAAATTCGGAGAGACCAAACGACGTATGAACGATTGCCTTCGGACTGTCATCGTAGGCGATTACGATCTAGTAGCAGACACCTGCAAAATCTGTTTTTGAGACCACACGGACGTGAGTTTGGGTGGCTGCGCGATCCTGAATATATAGTATAAGGATGCTGTCGGTGCCTGATTGTTGCCACACGAGCGCCATACTCTGTAATTCACCGAGGGCTTGTGCCACGGCAATGCGATGTGGTTTGCGTCATGTTTATGCCCGACTGCGGCCACTTTTGGGCTGTCAAACATAAGGTGGCGCACAGTTGGTATTTCTGACGCTTCCTTCGAAGCCACATCCTTGCTGCGCAGTGCTTGTGATATCTAGCATGCTTGTCGAAGTTAACAACGGTTAGGCAAATCAATCGAGTATTGTACCTCATCACAGCAAAATTGGCCTGCAGATTAAAAGATGGATTTTTACCATGAGGGCAAGGTTCTAGCCATAACAGCCTCCATACAACTGTTAAAGCGGCGGTGCTGTCTGCTGTAGATATGAGTGTCAGTATGGGGAAGAAATTCCTCGAAAAGCGGACGCTTGAGTGCAGGTGTCGAAAAGCGCCCACTGAAATAAGCGTCAAATATGAAATCCCAAGAAAAAAACAATGTCCGTGCACACTGATGTCGGAGCTATTCGCTTAAGGTTATACCCACCTTGGAACCAGTGCTGACGAGAAGGCGTACTCAGGTGGTGTGACCGGTGACATACAAAAGGCAAGTTAAGCGATCAGTCGCCAGCCAACTCAATGCACCGGGCCGGCTAGGTTTCCTACCTTCTAGCAAAATATAGGCACAGCGACATTTGAAACAGAAAGTAAAATTTCTGAACGGTGGCTTCTACGGCGGACAACATCAGCGGGTATTCCGAGAACTAAATAAAGCTGCTCTGCAGAGCAAAAGGAGGAGATATCATCGCCATTGTTGGGCATGCGGGTGCATGCCAGGGGCCGAGGGAGCCCCAAGTTGCCAAGGTGCTCCTCCAGCTTCAGTAAAAGTGCCAATGTCAGAGAACCCAATTCAAACATTGCCAAGTTCAATGTAAAGGCTTCAGAAGGATACATTTGGCCAGCGCTTCCCTCCCTCCGTCCAGGTATAGCGCCTGGTTATGCCAGTAAAGTTGATTTTAGATTTGTGGACAATTTTTGCCGCTAGTATTCGCGAATAGTAGTGTAGTTGAGGCGGGGAACGTTGTTGAACCGTTTCAGCTGTAGTATAACTCAAAAGGGAGCTTTATTGCTCATTCTGGTGGCCTTAGGTTGCAGCAGAATTTGCCGATGAAAGGAAGCACCGATACGGCAAAGTACTGCTTTATTCAGCTCTCGTATCGAGCATCTGGTCTAGTGTCTGCCGGGGGTGATGTTTTAATACGCTATTTCTACGTATGTTACTTTCTCCAAAATGGCCCATGTTACAAGTGCCGTAAGCAGTACTTTGTAAAAAGCCTGGCCTACAACCCATTCACGTTCTGTTTCTTGGTTAGATTAGACACCGCCGATTATTGTTGCTAATTTTACCACAATAAACGCACACAGTTTTACTGACGATTTGGAATGCTTGTGTCCCAATGACCGTGAATTTTTCCTATCTGCTGGTCTACTGTTTGTGTAAAGCTCTTAGGAGTCGTGGGTGAGTTTTCCAAGCAAGCGAGTTTTCAAGGTCAAAAAATGCCCTCGCTGGGGAAACTTTCCAAAAAATAACTAATGACGCCCTATTGGACAAGATAAATTGCTTAAAATTTGCAAATCTGGTACAGTTTCTTTCTGAATGAATCGTGCGTTGATTATACCTTTCAACTAAGAAAGCATCGTTTAAAGTAGTCGTCGCGGTAGTGGCACGTAAGTTGCATCGTACGGAGATTCGCGAGGACCGCCCGTTCCCCGGTCCCAACCATCTATAATTAGAAATCTTCCGATTCCAACAGTGGCTTTGGGTATTGCAGCAGTGCATGACAAAAGTAACCTTGTCCATATTCACTTGCGCACTAAATGGCAGATAGTCGCCAAATAGCCGGGTACGAAAACGGATGTAAGGCCAGTTTCTAGCTACTACCAGAATGTATCTCCGTTCTACGCAAAGTAGAACAAACCTTGCACACTGAGCTAAGGCAATATTTACTGAAAACACGACGCCCTAGCTTCGCCATATCCCGCCCCTCACACTTAGTCTAGGGACGTGCTAAATTAGGCGGCAGAGCAGTAAACCAAAATTTAAGAGAAAGTTGGAATATTTTTTGACTGAGTTGGGCGCATGCGCAAAGCTTTCTTCATAGGAGCAAAATGTAGCCCTCTTACTTTCTGTAAGGACTACGGGTGCCAAGTTTTCTAGCTACAGCTCTCAAAAGTCTTTAAGTAATGGCCCCCTCTCGCAATGGAAATAAGGAATGTGATCAAAGTTCCGTACATGTAGTAATTACTCAGGATATTTGGTGCGATAAAGTGAAAATTTCTCAACCACTGAAAGAGCTTTTAGGCCCGCAGAAAGCATAGCATTTAGTCATTGACCCTTATGGTGGGATCACGTGTTCCAGCAAAAAACGTCGATCGGTATTCAGCGAATGGAAACGAGTTTTGGGTAATTCGATGTCTTCAAGCTCGCCACTTTGCAGTTAGGAATGTTAAAGCCCAATGTGTTTCCCTCAAATTACATGTATGGTTTAAGGTGTTTAAGGTCGTGAATCTTCAAGGATAGCAATTATCACGAATTAGAAAACAGTACACAATGGAATAAGATCGCGACTTGCGACAAAACATGAATAGTCTACAACTGATGAAGACTCCAGGCAGTTCTGCAGCCATATTTTGTGTAACTTGCTAGAGCGCACATTGTACTGACTGGAGCAAAATATGCAGAAGTATCACTCCTGTAACTAAATCTCGGCTTGTGTTTTCGGCCCGACTAGACAGGTGCGAAATTCTGTGTTCTCGTGCCTCGAGAATTTCCATTCCGAGCTATCGTTGCAATGGGCACATCCATTATGTTCGGATGATTTGTACTAGGTTGGAATAAATGTAAGGCTTGCAGATCGTGACAGCCGCAGGCTGAGATTTCTGGCACACTGACTGATATCACCATGGAAGTGTATAGGTCAGGTTTATTGGCAGCAGAGTTCTCCATCGCAAATGGCAAAGCAAAACAGGCTTTCCGTAGCCGGCCCCAAGGAGGTTCCGGATAGTTTGCGGCAAGAGATGTACCACTGAGTCGCAAATCAACTGAATTAGGCTCCTGTTGCCTGAACTGCACAACAATGAGAATCTAGCTTGCGCAAACTCCTATCATGTGGTTGGGGGTCCACGGTGCTTAATTAATTGGATAGATAAATAATACGTTGAACATAGCAACAAACCTTACTTCAGTAATTTGTACTCGGCCAACCACTGTTGGTGGTTAGGGCAGCGACTTGAAGACGTCTATGAATAATGTTTTTTACCCCCTAAAACGGACTTGTCTCTGAATACCGATACAAGGTACTCACATCGTCCGGTGGGAACGTAAAGTTAACTTACCAGCACAGGCGTCAACCATCTGAAAGTACTTGGCTGTTTGCAACAGGGGCTATGAATTAGGTAACGTATGTTTACCTCCACTCGTTATTTCCAACGCAATAGTAGTGCAGCCTCAAGAGTCGCGACCGCAAATGCCTCAAAATGCGGGAAGTCGCATACGTATTCATTGTACAGGAAGCGTTTGGAAAGTAGTCACTTTTTCAGGCGACCGCTAGCGTTCTCCAGACTATGGTCAATCACATTGCCGAAGTGGATCATTCCGTACTGTAGGTGCTTCACCCTCTTGCGGGTAATACACAGCCTTCGAGCTTTCAGCTAAGAGACGAAGCTATGGTCCGTGAGATGCATAATATGTGGGCCTTGTGTGCTCGCATTATGATAAATGGATGACCTACTGTACGGCATTGTCTAGGCGAGTAATAAGGTAGAATATGTGTCGGCTGTTTGCAGACTGTATGTGACCAAAATACACGGATGCCGTATGGTACCTACGTGCTTGCTGTTTGCTTTGCGAATGCGGAAATAGCACAACATGACAACACAGCCGAAAGCCACTCTCGCTGCCCGAATTCATGCTACGATTTTGTCCAGGACGAATGTCCCCACTTGATATTGTTCACCCATCCTGCCCCTGAACAAGCCGAAGTTTACTTATAGGAGCACACTTTCTTCTTTCCACAAATGTGTACATAACCGGACATCAGATACCATGCCAACTGTGATAAGTACCGTGTACAGCTTGTGTCTACGGGCCACACATTACTTGCTTTAAAAGGGCTCACCAAAATCTGTTGGCAGCGTGTATACCATCGACATTTACTACATTCGGGAAGCATCGGAATGACACTATCTGCCGCCATTTAGCAAGACACATCTGACTGTATCGGCTTTTTTCCAGCCGGAACACCAGCACCCGTCCGGACTAGCGAAGCTCAGCCAGGATGGAAGGCATATCATCTGCAAAAATAAAAAAACAACTCTGTCACTCAGACAATACAGCAGGCTGACAATGCCGGCGGTGGTTGTATATGCCATGAGCGGTAAGGACCTTGCTGAATTAATTGGCTGCAAACGGCCGGAATGCGCGCGACGGCGTTTCACACCTCAGGAGGGCCATGAAGACACCCAACTACAATTTGTTTAGCGGTTGATTCACAGAAAGTCGATCGTACAAAAATTTGTCACCTTTTGATTGTGTTCAGGATAATAGGAGATGACTGAGGGATGGTTTCCGTGTATCCTTGGATCAAACCGTGCTTGACAACTCGTGCTTCGTATACAGTTTGCTATTAGCAAATGCACCCAACTTGCTGGCTATTTCGGATTCCTCAATTTCCCTTGGTTTCGCTGGTTGCCTGCAGCTTTTGTAGCAAACTCATTAGTGCCGCAAAGCAGAGCTGGTCCGAGTTCCCCTCAGCACGCACAAATACTGCATACTTGCCTCTGACGCCACATATGCAGTCATAGCTCTGCAACTTTTAAATTGAAGATTACGGCTGGAGATTAATTGATTAATCAATTAATTAATTCTAACAAAAGTGAGACCGTACGTAGCGGTTTTTCTATTGTCCATACATACTGGAAAATGAAATATTTTTACGCAAAAATATCCATTCGATACACAGCGGTTTTGCAGAAAGTTGCGTATGCCGGATAAGCGTCAGCGCAAGCAGCTGCTCAGCCCACAACAACGGCTGGGTTGAACGGGGATACTGGAGTGACTAGCGATGAGCAGTGCGTAGTATATATAACGAGTCAAATATTCAACATATTCTGTGTCAGAAAAAAGTTAAGAAACCTTGCAACAAAAGGGGGATTTGCGAAATGCTAAAACGCGAAACCACCTTGATGACTGTACGTACCATGCAGTTGCCAAAACTACAGTCCCTCGAACGATCTTTCTTGATTAAGATAAGCGCTCTAATCCTTGTCCTTCAGCAATGACTTTAAACGGAATTTGAAATCAAAGAAGCTACAAGCTTGTGGTTACTTGTCCATGTACGAACCCAAGAGACGTAAAGAACCTAAAGAACCTCCTGTGACCCAAGGTCACCTGTGACTATGGTGCTAATTGGTGTAACGCAGTTTTAATTTTAAGAAAATGCACAGAGTACAGGCTGAAGGAGCTATTGCACGTATAATAGAACAAATAATACAAGAATGCCAAGCAAAGGGCGAAGAAGTCTCCGAAAGTCTCGCTGCTTATATTGTGAAAGCCGTCATTCTGGATCCAGACTCAGATTTTTACCCCGACAAACCACTTTCAAAAGAAGATATAGAAACACTCATCAAAGTGAGCAGAGCCACGATCGTAACCCTAGCCTAGATGTGCGTCACAAGGCTTCTGGATAGCGAGTCTCCTTCATTGGATACAATGAAAATGCAAGTCTTTTTCGAGCTTAGTCATATTGAGCGAGGTAATTTTATACTGTTACACTACTAATGTATACCAATACAAGTACTTCATTCTAAGCCACGTGGGGTTGTGGTGCCAGTTTGGACAGCACTGTTATGGTAAAGGAAGAGTATGTGTGTGCACACCATATATGGTGTGTACACACATACTTGCACTTTGAAGGCGGTAGCTGATATAGGTGACGCCTAAAAACAGGGTTGTCAGTGCTGTGAAGGTGTATATTTTTCTCTGTGAATCAGAACATCCAAACGAAATGTTTTATGTCACAGATATACCTGTATATTGGGATGTTTTGGATATAGTATTGGCGCAGACTATCAATTTCATTTTGTCTTAACCTACTCTCCATTCAACATTGTATCGGTTTATTCAGATGCATTTGCTCTTCTTTAGTGACGTGTATCTAATATATCTCCCGCCGGTTGTCTGGGATGTTTGGTAGACCCTGGGCATAACGAGCAACAAAACCCAGGTATTGTAATGATATACAAAATTAGCTATGGACCGATCACCGCACCCGCAGCTTGTTACCTCTAGGAAAAAAGAGATTTATCCCGATATGCCCTCATCCCTGACCAAACAGGTAGCCTAATTGCTATTAGCTTGGTTCGTTTATCCCCAATTTGCGAACTTCCTGTTTTAAGTGGTCCTGTGTCTTCGTACAACCAACAAAATCTGAAAGAATTGTGTGTAGGCGGTTTTTAGCCCCCGAAATTATCTAAACCAAAGCAAATCAAAAAGTTTTCTCTTGAAGAAAATCCAGCACTTCCTCTAAGATGTAGAGCACACAAAAAAACGAAGTAACACAGTGGTGAATAGAAAATATTTCTGACAAAAGCGCACTCTTGAGGAAGGAAAAGCAAGGCATAATATATCATAATATGGCACTGGAGTAAACCAAACTAATTGTTCAAGTGCTTGCAGTGCTATATGCTCCTTTCATCCGCATGGACTGGATATACGACAAAATGAGTCTTTTTCCGTTTGATTATCTTTGAAGAAGAAGTACTCTGTTTGTGGAAAATGCTGCACAAAAGCATGGAGGACTGGGTAGACGCTACGGGCCTCAAAGCATAAATTTTGGTTTTTCGCGGTTTAAAACTTTTGAAAGTGGTGGCGATTAAAAGTCGGGCCACCACCCAACAGGACCTATTGTGCAAGTACACCATACGCAGGCCATTGCAGTCTCGGTATTCCTTGCCACACCGGTGACAAAGCTTGAGCAAATACGTGTAAAACTAGTCAAGATTTGTTTGTCTGATGGCGCTCTCAGAAGCGTCCAATCCTTAGCAAATTTTATCAGAAATGGATAACGTGAAACCCACTGTCGCGTGGTAATACGGTTGAGTTTGGTAGATTATTTTGGCTGAGAAAATAGCGACAAAAACTTGACTTCATGTCCACGCCATGAACTCCATTCTACCAAAAATGCTCGAATAACACATCGCTCAAAATTTTAGTGGCTTTCCTACGGCGTAAGAAAGGAAGGTATGTTAACATGAGAATTATTTGCGCAACCAATAACCAGCACAAACACAAGGGCTACGTGTTCACAGGAGTAAAATACCTTAGAACAGTCTACAGTCTGCTACGACCCACAGATCTGAATACTGCCTCTGTAACCCACAGGCCCATTAGAATAGACCATGAAACTTGCAAAATACTCTGTTTGCACATTGTTCTGATGGTTTCAACGAGAGATTCAGCTGAATACCAATGGCATCCCTCGTATTCTTCATCTGAATGTCCTCAACGAAAGCCGCCTTGTTTTTTAGTTGTTTAGTTAGTTTTTGGGATTCCGTCAACAAAATACACCGAAATATCTAAAATATCGTACCAAATGAAACATGAGGCGGCCGTCGCAATGCATATTCAGTTGAAGAATGTCAAAAGCGAGAGATTCAGGTGTGATTTGGTTGAGTATTCCGCTAAAATAAAATTGGTGCGCAAATAAATATACCTATTTAACTTCATACAAATTGGTTTCACCTAAGCACAAGGTTGATGAGCCCCAGGAAGGACAAACAGTTGTGAGCTATCAAAGAGCTTTCAGCAACCTTGGGGGTAGCTTCACTAAAAAGTGACTACTTGTCTAAAATTATTTTGATAGCAGCAAACTCTGCATAAGCCGAAAACAATCAGTCATAAGTGCAATACAAAAGTGTCATCAAAATGTTGCAATATGCCTAAGCAGTCAGAATAGCGTTCATCTGCAAACAGTGCTTCGTATATCTGGAATCAGACTAACCATTGCCAACCCATGGGGGTTACACAATTTCTACTAACCCTGAGTATACAGACTAGGGAACCAAAATACGCCTTGACTAATAAGAAGAAGAACTGTACGTTTAGGGTCATACAACCAACTTTGATGGTGTCTTGCATTCTTTAAAAACACGATTGTGAGATCATACACTAAACCTATCCATCAGCCCAACTTTCGACAAAACAGTTTCGTTCTGTGCTCAGTTATTATGTTGAAACGAATTATGCCGAAAATCGACAGCTTTCCTAGAGCAACTGGATTTAGACAAACATTTGGAAAACACAGATATAAAGGACAAATATACGTTTTCAATAGATAAATAGCTAGTGTCCACCAACGTTCTTCTGAATAAAATTGTCAATTTTCAGTATCCCGTGGTTGCAGTAACGAAGGGTCAATCTACCATTTAAATACAAGTTCTCAAAAACTCTCCACCGTTGTGCAATCAGAAAGTTAGCTTCAAATTCTAGAATTTACGCTAATTAAAGACTGATATGGTGACAATGAGCAGCACACCAGAGCTGAATCCAACAGATGGTTTGTATCGTATCATGGTTAGCACAGTATAAGTCATGGTGACTCGGCAGTTCAAGATAGCCTAGTGGTTGAGGCTTACTGACCGAAAAGTTGATGGTTTGCGTCCGATCACTGCATATAAACTGCTTCCGTTTAGGCTTTGTTAACCTGGTAGTATCTCGGTCATCGTGACTCTTTCGAATAGCGTGACAACTTGGTAATAAAAGGCTGTTATGCATGATTGATTATTTTTTATTCCTATTATAGTATAACCGTCGTGCGAATGAAAAACTGATAATTTCCACTGGCCATGAAGTTTACCAAGCGTCTCAAAGCACTCTTCCAAATCACACAGTTACCTACGAGAAAGAAATTGACTTCACAGGCGTTTAGATGTGTGTCTAGACTTTAATCGTTTGAAGAAGACATGCCAGGCTGTTAAAGCTTTGATCTCACAAGCAAGCTGAATCTGCATACAAGCTGCGACAGAGGTCAAACTAGAGCTGCTTGCAAATAACCTGCTGAAAATTGAATATTCTGAGAAGTTCAACAAACGGCACCAAAAATGTTTCACCAGGACAGTTTTTTCTTACGTGTGCCAAAAGATTGTATCCAGACTTTTCATTGAATAGAATTAAGTCAACCGCTAAACTAACCGAACGTCTGGCAGCGGGATAAAGGACAATGCTGTAGAGACTCAAGTTCTAAACCTGATTTAAGGGTTATTATCCTTCTTATATGAGGCCACACATATTGCTGGGTTAAATTCCACTGTGCATTTTGGGTCACATTTTCCCGCCTAACAACCTGAAGAGGAAAGCAGAACTTTTGGTTTTGAATCTAGCTCCTGGTACAGGACAAAACTTAGGGCTATTCCCTGATTTTAATCCGATACAAGCAGTGACTGGCAATAATCCACTGGTTGTAGGCTAATAAATTGATTTGGATCCGCGAAAACCAAGCTTTCTTCTGCCCTGGAAGAGGATACATCGATCAGGTTTTCACCCTTCGGTAGATTTTGGAACAGCTATTCTTTTTCCAGCAACCCAGGATGTTGATCTTCATTTACTTAAAAGCCGACTTCGACTCTGTGAACCGTCAGGCACTATGGAAGTGTTTATGAAGCAAAGATGTCCTCCATAGATGACCCTCCTTCAGGCGTTGTACGCTAGCTCCATCGGAGGGTGTGAAGGTCTACAGGAAACTCACAGATGAGTTTACCACATCAAGTGGTGTCACACACGAGTTTCTTCTTTCAACTTTCCTACTCAACTTCGTCGCTGGTACTAATATGGAACACTAACTTCTGGCCTCCAATGCCTGTAGGGTCGAAATCCTCCCGGGGCATATGCTCATAGATATGGATTACGCAGACCGCATAGCCCTTCTTGGCTCCGACGCCATTATAAAAACTCATCTAAATGAATCTGCATCACGGTTCGGCTTGCTCTCCACACCTGCAAAGTGTAAAGTTCTGCTGCAATACTGGGTGCCCCAAAAACCTAACTTCATGCTTTCAGAGGCACCGGTTGATGTAGCAGACAAATTTATCTACCTTGGCAGCCCCATCAGTCCCGGGGGTCTCAAAGAAGATATTTTTTCCTTCCAAATGTGTAAGGATAGAGCAACATCCGTGAACTGCATCACCTGTGGCTTAGGCTTGACATAGACTTGTCCGTCAAGGATCAATTTTACAGTGCTGCGGTGCACTTCATATTATTATATGGGTCAGAAACCTGGCGCTGCGCACCGAGAACTTCAAAAGGCTTTCATTGTTTGACCATCGGTGTCTTCGGAGCATTTCTCGAGTCTGATGAAAACACCGGATTGGTAATGCTGAAATACGTCGAACGGTTTTCGGAGGAGATAACTCGCCCAAAATAGACTAACTGATTGCACTCTATCGGTTGCGCTGGCTTGGTCACGTGCCCCTCATGCCAGTCGACTGACTCCCTCGAAGGGCTATTTTTGCGCAACAACGCGAAGGGTAACGACTGGCTAGGGGAGACAGAGAATGACTTGGCAGTGAAGTATGAAAGCCATTACCAATAAACTCAGCTGCGCTGGTCATTGCCGTCTCCCTGGATGGGGATCCCAAACCGGGACACATTGTCAGACATGGCACAGTCGCTCCCTCAGTAGCGCTCATGTATCCAAGCTTTTGTCTTCAATACATATGTCCTCTACTGATCTCGCTAATAGGAAGTCCACTGACACTGCTCTATTTACGCACCAATTATTAACAGCTAACGCCTCCAATGCGTGGCAATCTACTCTGCCTCCCCAAATCATTGATGAACGAAACTGTGGCAGCTATAACCACTGTACGGAAAGTACGCGGTTTCAGAGATGATAATGATTATGATGATCATAACTCAACTTCTTAAACTTTCGAAGACAGGTGCAACTAATCTGTCCTAGCCTTTATTACGTATCTAAAGAAAACCCAGCGTAACACATTTTCTAACTCGTGCATACTTATAACCTGTTTCTCTTTATTGACCGATCAGCTACTGGGCTAGCCCCTTTTTGTAAACCTAACAAACATCTACTTTCTTGTCATTGGTAACGTTATACTAACTGGCCAACAATAAATGCCCTTATATACAAGTTGTGTCTTCCAACTGTGTTTTTTAGATTACTAAAGAGGCACAGCGTTTCCAGCTACGAAACTCATTTGACTCTACTTCTTCAACGGTTTTGACAAAAAGCACTACAATGTTCCTTCGGATACTAGTTTGCTACCTTCCATTTATTCATAAACTATTTGGCGCATTCGACGTCCAATATAGTGGTGACGGAATCGTTCAAATTCCGAAAATACGGCAACATAACCAACGCATGTGCCAAAAACGGTAACACACAGAGAATTTGAAGAAATTAATTTCAGCATAGCGGCTACAGCACCATGAATATCGTTCAGTAAACTTATCAGTCGACTAAAATGTCCACACTGAAAGCTAGCGGCAGATGTGTCGGAAGGTATTTTTTTCTTAGCCACACTTTTTGTAGAGCTGTTTCCCATATGTGCAACCGGTGAGACACCAAGCGACACACAGGAATACAAACGGTTGACTGTCCGGTGTGCAGTAAGGCGAAAGTTTCTGCTTGGGTACGGCCGATCAATGGGGTCTGGCAGCCAAGTCTAAGTGTAATTCACTGAATGCTCCTCAATAGGCTGGCGCACTCCTTGACATTCTCACTTGCATCCTTATTCATACTGTTGTTCACGCAGGAGATTTAAACATCGATAACGGTCCTGTTATAATCAGCATATTTCCAAGCCATTGCATGTCCTGGTGATACTGGGGTGCAAACAACAAGGAATATTTCCAGACGCCGTCGGTAAGCGCTTGGGATAGATAAAGTACACCCGATCCACTCACAAAAACTGTAAAATTTTCCTTACGACCATTTGGGAAAAACTTTCAGCTTTTTGGCATGATAATCTCTCAAAAGCAGCTCCTTCGTCATCAAGTATGCTCTTTCTTTTCCAAAGTTTAGGGGATGGCTTTAGTGGTTCTACTGGCATTAGGAAGTCACTTTTCAAATTTTCTGATGTGAGACAAATAAGGAAGTAAATCAGCTACTGCATGGTCCAGGTTAAACACAAAGGCGATGGGTGACAGCCAAATGGGAATTAAACTTTGGCTTATAACGGGTGGTTAGAATATATGCAAATATACAAATATATATACAAATATAAGGAGGGAAACGCTTCGCTGCGGAGTTCCGTATGGCGCGATGGGTCGTTTCGGTTCGATTCTATGGTGGCCTTGAAATGCTTCAGTGCCTTCTTTAAGTTGAAAATGTCAGCGCGAGCCCTTCGCTCTATGTCTTTGATTATCTTCAAACGCAACTCAAACGCATCTTTGCCCCCATGTTTCTTGTATGCAAGCTGCGCAACGTCAGAACGCAGAAAGACTTGTGTTTGGGTTTCACCTGAGTAGGGACTGCGGCTGTAATAACGGGGCAACGCCTCCAAGTCCTGTGTGGTTAAAATGTACTCCCGCATTGCACGCAGCGGGGTAATGAACTTGACAGATTTCACGGAATCGTCATAGGTAAAGCTTGACTTGATCTTTGCGACCACTTTGGGATCAACTCGCGTTGCGACGACAGCGGGGGACGGTGCTGGAAGTTTTTTTGCATCGCTCGAAAGATGAATGGATACAACAGTTTTTGATGCTATCCGATGGTATCTATGGAGGGACTTGTGAACCACACGCATCCGAAGCAAACTTAGCATCCGTAGTCTCCAGAAATCAACTACGCTTGGCGATGGGAACAACCGGATGGTCATGTAACACCGACTGCAAAGGTGAAGCCACTGCAGAGTGGGAAGACCCTCCCAGAATGATTTCGAGAATAAGGTACGGTAGCATGCACTAATTCACACGGCAGAGAACCGTATAGGTGAGTCTATTAACCGCTTCTATTACTATCTATTACTTAAGTTAATACCACAAACAGATTCATCTCATTTCATCACACAAACGTGTAGACTTACACAAAACTGCCATGGCACCGGCAAATTTCTGCAACCTTTCTTCGTTCAAGCAGCATCCGCAAAATTCGGAAAGGTTTCTCCTGTACGTTTCTCTGTTAGCTTGACCTGCCTGTGAATTCAGATGCTGGGTTATTTTCAACACTCCGACTTTTAACGTATGGCGTAAGTAAAGGATCGTATTATTGCCCCCTTTAAAATGGTTACTGCGAATGTCAGTCCGTTAGAAAAATAACCCATTCGCAACAACCTCTGACCACCCAACTAGTCAGCATATCATGCAAACGATTTTGTGAGCTGTTTAAAACCGGACTAAAGGGAATGTTAGCTAATTCCAAAAAGTATCATACCTCAAGCCTTTATACTTACATGTTACTTGATTGCTAATCAAACGGTTATACCTGCGGTCAACTCCTTTGCCGTCAAAGTCACTCTTTGCTGAGTGAAGTTGGCGGCGCTTGCATTGGGCGCTTATTAAATGCCAAAAAGGATCCAGAAAACAAGCACTTTAAGGCTACAGAATGCATTTAAACTGGGATTTTCGGTTGTTTGGTGGTAACTCGGTAGGTTAACGTCCAGCCTTCAATGAAATAGTTTATTTTCTGTTTGACTTTTGAGTAACATATCCCATGGCTGGACAAGCAATTTCGCCAGAATTCCAGAATTTTGGAACACTGTGAAGCTTGCCTAATATCCATAGTTCACGGTTCAGAGTACTGAGAAGATCCCCGTCACCAGTAGGTGAACTATAGAAGACTTGGTATAAAGGGCTCCTATGAATATCCACAATAGCTTTGACGGCGTGAGTGACATCCATTCTTGACGTCTCTCGAACAAGGATCCGTTGGTAACACCATAACTTGACAGCCGAAGTTATAGTTGTAGAAGGCAGCCCGTTTCTGGTAGTGGGGTGAACTATTTAGCGCTCCGAATATAACAAGTAATACCAATAATCATTCAGATCTAAAAATCTAGCTGCCTGATTAGCTGCTATGCCAACGGAAGGAGGCACGAGGGCTGCGATACTGTCTCACTTTCTGGAAGGGCCCACCATCCAGAGTGACACTATACTACGACGGTGCGTAAATCGTCATACCTAACTTTTCCCGCATTTGTTTTGTTTCTTTCCATACCGAAGTTGATTTCCATCAAGTTTTTAGTCTGACAGAATGTTCTGTGCCTCTTTGGCAATGTTCTTCCATACTGCTCTCCCGTTACTTCCCGAATGAATGCGGTTTTTTCGTGATGTATCGTCTAAGATACAGAACGGAACGAAAATCAGGATAGGTGATGTGATGGACACATTGTGAATCAACCAAAAACCAAGGTATATCACATGAAATTTTAGGTGTGACAGTCGATAATTTTGGTATGTTTTCATCGGTCACCATCAGTATTAAAAGGAAGCATCTCACTTCGGACACAAATAATGCTTCACTTCAAATTGCGATGCCTGCCGGGGAACGTATGCACAACGGATGACTTTTGGGTAGGCATCAAGTGACTTTGGTCTAGGGATAAAAGTCATCCATGGCTTACCCACCGAAAAGTGGCTCAGAGGGTCTGACGTCTGACAACTTGGCCCTAGAGTCCAAGATCGGCTTTTCGTTCGGCGAGGTCGCTCTTATAATGTGGTAATCGTAATACATATCTTTTTCATCCCTGCAGCCGGTGAATACCAGAACTCAACCCAATGTACGGTCTTTTTTTACCTTATCTCTGGATCAGCTCCCCTTAGAACTTTGAGAATGCAATCGACGCCAAAGGAATCCCAAAGAGGATGATAAATGCAAAAAAATAAGTGTCCATAATTAAACGAAGACTGTTCGGATAAACGACAGACAGGCAGGAGGATGCCCATCAGTTTGACGCACACCGCAGCCTTAGAGATTTTGTAGGTCGTAGATCTGGTGGATGTTTCTCTGTTCGTCGAGCACAGCAATTGGCCTGCAGACATCTCGTCACCAATCGGGAAGACATCACCAGTATGCGGTTGGGCGAATACTTCCTGCTTACCTGTTGTGGTTCGCTAAATGGTTGTAAATCAGAAGACATCCAACCGCGCATTGATGACGTCTCCATAACTGGTGTGGAACCGTCTGCAAGCCAAATGTCAAGCTTGGCGAGCAGATCACTAGCCACCTGGTCTACATCGTATTAACGCACTCGAGCCCCCAACATTCTGACATATTGAGAGAGATCAGGTTTGCGTGCACGAACTGTTTTTCTATTGGATGTATTTTGTGAATAAATTTGGTGTCTTTTTGATGTCTAGTCGATTAGGTGGAAACTAGGAAAAATCACTTCTTTTCAATTCTTTTATATCTCTTGAGTTATTCATAGGGTCACTTTTAATTCTTCCGAGCACAAAGCATCCAACAACATGGTGGCAATATTGAATTCGGTACAACAACTCAAAGTGCTTCCATTTTACCCGGGAAAGACAAATCCAAACTTATACGGACGCCATTTAAGTTTCTACCTCTATTATCTAACGAAATATCTGGAAAAAACTCCTTCTGAATGCCTGAAAGGGATGAAATCATTGTCCTCCCTTAGTGTAGCTGTTTTCGTCGACCGATTCGATACTTTTCACAGGGAGCTTTCATAATCGCTATTTGTTGTGATTAATTTTATAGAAGGAGTGAAGGGGCAAAAAATAGCATTAAGCCTTTAAACTGGTTGCAGGTTATTGAGCATCTCAGCTCTTGCCACTATCACGAATGAAGATTAATGACTCCACGAAGAGAATAATAACAGTAATGTGACCCTTCCAAATTCTTAACCATAAAAAATAATAAATTTTTGTCCGCCCTTTCGGTATCTAGTTGCCCTACTGCCAGCTTGCCTAGGTCTAGACGAGAGCAGTCGAGATGTTGGGGTTGAGTTCGAACCACGGATCTTCCAGTTAGTAAGCTTGCACATGAACCACTGAACTATCTCCAGGTCTTCTAACGATACTTCAGAAGACGCCCGTGCAGGTTCAGGCACAACACAGTCAAAAAATGTCAGGGTACATTCAAGTAATCATGTAGTGGTTTACTGCAGTCGAAAAATTACAGTAAAGACAAACAGCTGGTTATTAAAACGTTCGCACATCTTTTACCACTTTGCGTGGTTAGTAAACAAAACTACACCTGTTGCACAGTTTGAATTTCTACCGGCGTATTATTTTGTTGAAAATTCATTGAGAGAGCTGTCTAAATTAAGCCCCGTCCCCCTAGTCTATAGAACTATTGTATCTCAAACCATCGAACTTGCAAATTCCTTAAAAGCGGTATAGAAATTTATGGCGCTGCAACAAAGAAACGGCTTTACTCATAGAACCGAACTGAGTTTCTTTCGTTAAAAGGGAATAACTACAACTGCGACGAGCCACTGTTTTACTTTCTGGCAAACAACCAATTCACTATGACAAAACTTCATAAATTCCTCGAACAGTAGCTGCTCACGAGCATTGATGAACTACCAGATCTGCGCTGGCTTCACTGTTGAAGTTCGTCTATTATCTAAAGGTCAAGTCGTTGCACACCGACTTTGATCGTAGTGAGCCGCGTCTTCAGGTGTCCTGCATGAAAAGAAAACGTAACCCTTGGCAAAGCATAGAAATCTAGGTTTGTTTGAGAATTCAGCATTATTCTTGGTTAATAGACACCCAGACCGTTGTAGACAGTTTTGAAGGAGCCTGATAGGTCATGACAGCACCTTGATATCTCGTGTTTGAACAAACACGGTATACGTGCCTTTTTCATGTTTTTTCTTTGCAAGAGTTACGTTCAAATCCAGTTGCGTGCGCAAAAGCTCACTAACGGTACTCTCTCGCAAAGTGACAGAACGTCTACAAGCCAACTGGCCAGCGCGGTTGACAGATCAACTGCCACCAGATCAACAGCCAATATTCAACCATCATACCGAGGACGAAGTTGAAATGAAGTAGACCAGCGTGAAAGCTGCTAAATTTAGAAAGACTTCCGTGGTGCATGAAATTTGTGATTCCAGCCAAGCAGAAAGCATACAGAAAACATCCATTTATATTATTAAAACCAACGTCAGTGTGGACGCTGATGCTCCACTGCCATACAACCACAAAGTTGATTTTGTTGTACTCAAAGCCTGATGAGAAAAATAAAGAATGGGTGAGGCATGGGACCTTGTGCCGGTATATCGCAAGGTTTCTGAAGTGCATACACCTTCAAAGATACAGTTCTTCTAGTCAAAGCACGAAAAATATAAAATTCGTCTGCTAGTCAACACAATATCTGGCACATTTGTGAACCATTTAACTACCAAACTTCCTCCACCCAAAGAGTGATTCAAAAAAATCAAGAATGACGAACTAAGTGAGAGCGCAGTGCATGAAAAGCACGTTATCTGACGCTTCAAAAGACGACGTAACCAATCACATTACTTCTCTGTTCAAACGAGATAACTCAGGTGCATCCAGTGTGCCCCAGTAGTGTACTGATAATATGCTCGTCTTGCAACTCAGATACCAGGACCTGCATTCC
Organism: Opisthorchis felineus; assembly: GCA_004794785.1. Lineage (NCBI taxonomy): Eukaryota > Metazoa > Platyhelminthes > Trematoda > Opisthorchiida > Opisthorchiidae > Opisthorchis > Opisthorchis felineus. The sequence goes on from SJOL01007141.1 coordinate 1,034,102, forward strand.
GGCGACACGGAACTCTGTCCGTTGTTTCCGCTCTTTAATGTAGACCAACCGAACTAAATGCGCTGGCACAGTAGGAGTTTGTTCTAATAAGAATGAATAAAGAAAGGAAACTAGTTAGAAATGATTGCTTTCCACAGAATCAAGGGCGATACGGATAATCTACTGCTGTTCAGTTCTATCTTAATCAATTTCATTCCAAAGAAAGGCAGCGAACTTTCGGATTGGTCTCTTTGTTGGCTAAATGTGCTGTTCAAAAACGGGCCTCACTATGAAGATTAGTGCTGCGTCCGTCGAATCAGATTATTTGAAATCAACTCGAAGATCCTAACTATAGAGGTTCCAGGTATCTTTGGTGGAGTTCCAGGTAGATGCTTCCTAATCCTCAGGTTCAAGCAACTGAGTCCAGTGAAGGTCAGGGTCCAGAAGTAATAAAGGTATAAAAAATAACTCCATTGTATAGTACTAGTGTGACGGCGGATACTACTGATGAAGCGTGCGAGTAGTATGTGGTTTTCTCTTAACTCCGCCTCGCGTCTAATGGAAGTTGGGGTTTATTACGGAACTTGTGGAACTGCTTTGCATCGTTCGTTTAAAATTGCGTGATAGTCAATGAATCTCCACGAAAGTTCAAGAAGACGCGTGAGGATGTTTAGTTTTTTAAAACAAGGTGCACATGAGAAGTTTTCTTTCTGTCCAATGGTTTATAACTGTTTAGTTGGCGTTTGCTGATAAACGACTCCGCGGCGAAAGATTTTCCTCCTTTCACTAGTATACAACTTTGGTGTTCCTCTAAGAACAGCGTCGCTTGTATCATTTCCAATGATGGCCTGAAGACATGAAGCGAGATTTGTTAACAGTGCTTTTACCTCAGTCAGCGGATTAGATTATGAGTTTGGGATAACTCGATGGTTAAGCACGAAATTATTGACCGCAAGGTCAGTGGTTCGAACCTGACCTCAGCTATTCCTGTCTGGACTTGGGCAACCTGACGGCACCGCAGTCCTCGCCCTTCCTTCGGGCAGCATGGCAGCCAGGCACAGAAGGGGGGAACAACTGAGTGACTGTTCGATTGTATCGTTGTTAGAAACAGGGCTGAACCAACTAATATTCACATACAGTCTCGTTACGAAAATCATGACAGAAAAGCTTAGTGTCACCATTTTAAGTGCTTCCAATGCTGGCTTCTGCCAATGAGACACACTGTTAACGCTACGTTTCACACTTTGTTCAAGATCACTAGAGGTTAATTATCTACTCCTTTCTTCTTTTCTCCAAGAGTCAAGCACACCAGAAGCAACTACAACAGATGAAATCTTGACATAAAACACTACTCACAAGGTTGCTGGAAACTCTTCGACAGCCCTCTCACTACGGGCTCATGAGATAGACACAGTCCCCGAGTTTACGTTAACCGTATGTTCTACTTGAACATCAAACTGAAGACCACAGATGAAGAACGCTCATTCCCAAATCAACTTGATGTTAACGGGAGACCCAACCGAATCCCTGCCGAATCTCTCGTTTACGCTATTCCTAAACCGAATTTGGTGAACAAAGTTCGCCTCAGATTACAGGTAGCACTGTTCCTTCAAGAAAGTATGCTACGATTTCCCGGATATGGTACCAAGTTAAACATCAGGCGGTCTTGTAAAGGAACTTCAGCTGAAGAATATCATAAACGAGAGATTCAGCTGGGATTCGGGTGCCTCTCCCGTTGAAATCAAATTGGTGTTCAAACGAGTGTGTTTCTCCGATTCCGTATCACTTGGGTCCAATTGGAACATAAGGTTTGGGGAAACTCGGGCACTGCACCTACCCGATGAGGGAGAAAACGAAGGACATTGCCGTTCGTTGGCTGTCAGAGTTTGCAGCAACCTCAAGAGTAGTGCGTTACGTCTAGGCTATATATTGCGATGTCTCGAATATGGTAGTAACTGAAACACGGGGCGGTCTTGTGCAGCACATTCAGTCGAAGAAGACCATCATAAACGATATACTCTGCTGGGTACCAGGTGAGTCTGCCATCAGAACCAAATTAGCATGCAATCGATGATATTGGGTGAAATCCTGTTTAAGCCATCTTACATCTCACAGAATCCGCACTGTAAGCGCCACACTTGGAAAAGTTGGCTTTCTATTCTAAAATGGAAAACTGGCATCTATACAGACTAGCCAATCCGAAGTTCCCCAAGTATCTTGTTTCCTAACGTAGGGTCAATATCCAACCGCCAGTCTAACCATACACTTGGCGGTGACCTGAAAACGCGAGTCTTCATATGGGCACCCGTCCCTGTTTGGGTGGGGTCAGTGTAGTCGTAAACGATAACTCTATGACTTCTTCAGATGATATCTGTATTCGTGGTAACCACAAATGACGTGAATGCACATGGATTTCGTGTCTGAGGCCACACAAATCACGTACCCTTCCATGCAATGGAGCAGGCGTATAAATAACAGTGGAGGTAGTCTTGTTTATCGGGTGACCGTTGATCTGTTTGCCGAGCTTGGCACGTAAGTTGTAAACGTTCCTTCGCCAAACGAGGGGACATCGTCAATTCGCAGCTGCGTGAGCACTTGCTTCTTGCCTGCTTGCGTTCATATAGCATTTAGAGGGTATCTGTTATCTCTCAACGTGATTGGCCAATTGCTATGTTCGGCAACCAGATCAACAGCCACCAGATGAACAACCAATAAACACATCCCAGCGACCAATATTTCGACACAGTGCCAGTTTTGTTCACTGAGTTCAGTTTGTTTTGTCAGACAGTTTGTGTATGCTACTCAGCGTCCTGTTCACATCAGCTTATAATATTACGTATGACCAGCTAAACCAACACGCTATATGAGACTGTTCCTCTCTCTCTCGCTCGGAAGACGAATTTTTGGCCGAACACCATCGAGTCATGCAGGCGCGCCTTGAACCTGTGATGACTGAAACTCTGGAGGCCCGCGGACGTACACAAGAAGAGATGGAAGACGTATATCGTCGCATAGTTTCCGCTGTCCTGCTACTCTCCAGACTCGGATCCCCAACCAATGTTGGCGTGGTTCGCGAGACAACTGGTATGTTCAGATCTTTGTATGAACTAATAAAGAAATTTCAACAAGATCATTTTTCTTTGAAAAGTTGTTACTGCTTTTTGAAAACGCATAAACAGACATAATATGAAAGATTCTGTGGAACTTTATTTAGCTTTCACTGATAGCTGAAGATTTCGCATCACTAAGCTGTATAATATACCACCTGTAACTGTTTAGCAGCTTCAAAGTTTCAGTCTTTGACAGATCTGAAGCAGTTTGACAATCCAAACCAGAACATACCAATTTATGAGGCCAAATATTTCTCACTGCGTTTTCTCTGGAAGAAACCGTTAAGTGTGCATATCCCCAAACTGAGTTAAACCTCAAAAGGTGCGTGAATCAGCCAGTATCGGGTTTTTGGACCACATTGTGAATAGGTGTGTGAGATATTTTACGTAAATTATATCAACGATGGACAGAAGATCATGAATTAGTCATCGTTCATCTCTGAGCAAGAAAATAACTAAAGTTTGGGGCGATATTAAGCGAAAAAGCACTTAGTGAGCACCCAGATAACTATTTGTTCCTATAGGTGAAATACCTGGGGTGAATTGTATCAGGTTTCTTCAACAGATCCCCAGTGATGACACAGTGTTGCTGATTTCACTGAGTACCAGTGAAAGCTAGGAAACGTGAAACCATTAGTATAGGATGAATACTGGCATACTGTAACAAAACTGTTTGGCACTCATTTCCAAGTCTATTTTTCAAAAATTACCTTCAAAACTGATGCTATGGTGAGCAGATATGGTAATGTTCAATAGAGATTTCCTCCTGTCAGAGATGCCCTGAAGCCTTGCACAGCTGTTTCATCCTTATTGGGAATTGTCAACAGTACGAACCTCACGAAACTCAGAGAGTTTCGCACTTGTAACCTTCCGGCCAGTGGTTGAATACTTCAACTCTCGGCCACGAGCGACAAAAGCCCAGTTTGGTTAGCTCTCCTTTCACTGACGGGACGAACTCTCAGTTGAAAGTATCGACTATTTAGGCTAAAAAGCCGAGAAGCACCGCAAATGAGGAAGGCTCAAGTTCACAAAATGATGACTAAAAGTGAGACGGTATATATTTTAGTTAAGAATGATAGCTTGGATAACTTTACTTTATACGAATTCTCGGTTGCTTGAAAAAGATTAGCAGCGTGCTCCACGGAGAAAACATCCCAACAAGAATTTGAGCAGCCTATTCAGATTTCACCAATGGAGTAACTATTTCGCTGATTATAAAAAAATTTCACCAATCACACTAAACTTCCATCTGGGAAGCCACCATTTGAAGGTCCAGTCACTACCATCTAGTGTGAACTAAGTTACCTGTTTGATGGATACAGGTTCTACAATTTATCTGAGTACAAGCGGATCATACTGCCTAAAGAAATCCTGTTCAACCGCTAACTGGAAAACCATCATTTTGAGTCTCTCTAAAGGTCCGCAAGATGTGCACAACCAGTGACCGTCAGCGATGATTATGCAACCGCAAAGTTTCCTTAAAATTTCATTTACGAATGAAACCTACAAGGACTGAGAGTACACTTGTACAACCAGAAAAGCTCTCCAGAAGTCGGATCGCACCTCCTCCGAGAGAGTGTCAGTCAAGAATCCAATAAACACCGACTTATTGTGCCAGCCACACTAAAATATCAGTGTGACCCAACCTCGCTACCATTGGGTAGAGTTCCAACGTAGTCTGTTTAAATTCCATTTCGAAGGATGTGGGTTTGTTGTGGACCATAGTCTTCTTAATGCCTTCTTAATACTGTGAACCCGAGTCTGGATAGCCGCTTGATAGCCTGATGCGCTTAGCCAAACCAGAAAAGTCAATGAACGTGCGAATCAGCTGATCCATTGAACACTGACGCGTACAGGCGTGTCGTGTGCAGCCGAAAACGGGCTGTTTATAAAGGCGGGCCAAAAAGTGATACTCCTCTGTCAAGGGCAATTGAAGAACGACCAATTAAATCTGTCTCAACGAAAACGGTTATTCCATTGGCACTTTTGTAGTCCAGTTACGTTCGGAGCTGGTTCTCCTAATAGGGTCTAAATCCTATTTGAAGAAACTCCAACTTATTCTAACAACGTGGGGAGAAGGTAGATCACTGTCCACACCTGCCCCATCTTATCGCGACCATCTGCTCCGTGAAGATGAGCCGGCTGTTAGGATAACTTGATTCCCAACTTTCCAAATTCGGCGACTTGTGACAAGGTTGTCGAAGGTATGCATCTAGTGTTGCTTACAGTGGCCTGGGCCTTAGATTATCCGTAGACTCATAAGTCTAAATTTGGACGTAATACAGCCAATCCAGATTTTCGGCTGACTGCTTCGACGATGACGCCTTTCTTATCAGTTTGTATGTTGGCGTCGAAGAGCACATCCAAGTTATTGCAGTCACACTTGGATCAGTATTTTCGTCAAACACTTTCGCAAACAAACTGAACACATGGAAAAAGGCCTCAACGTAGACCAGCTTCGTCTGTCACTCTGTCTGTTAGAGATCGAATGAAGACAGCGAATGAAAATGACTTAACCGAACAGAGGCCTGTGCAAAACGCCACAATATCTACTGAAGAAAGAGTGTCGGAGTCGGGAACATCCGTGTCTTTTTTTCGTTGATATCAAACCCTTTTTCATCATGAAGGAGTTCAGAAAACTGCCGCCTGAACGAGAACAAAGCAGAGACTCCTTTTTAACATGATTTAGTTAATAAAGATGTGTAAGAATAAATAACGGCGTCGATGTCACTTAGTTACTGACAGGAAAGGAACAGAAGTTAAGGGATAATATTAGCCGTTCCACTCAGCATTTTCTTATGCTATCACGTGTATTCCGATTTTTTGTCATCTCAGCCGCTCTGCAAAGCATATTCCCTCAGTCGGACATACTTTCGTTTCTGAAATGTGGGACAGCGCAGAAACGAAATCAGATTGAACAATTCACGGGCATTGTTACGGGCATTCGCCTTTTCAACAAAGATTGCTTGAAAGGCGGAGCTGGTATAGATGACAGTAAGTTCAATCCCATTTCTTGAATGAAGTTTTTCCGAGCCAAATTGGAAAAGCCCATGCTTTCAAAACCATTACAGCGACGGTTAAAGAGTTACCGAAACTGATGAGCTTTACTATAGTGAGACTTACTTGCGAAAAGCCGTATCTTGTTGGGCTGGTGATCAAAAAATGAGGTAGGCAACTCGTTTTTATATATATTCGGCATCCAATTGTAATGACGAGAAAAACAGTCCTACTCAATACCGCATGACAGATACCGAGCCATCGTGACGGTAATACCAAAGTCCCAAGGAACTGAGCTTGCCCAGAACTCGTCAAATATTTGTTACAAATATGCGATCGACTTCCAAGCTCTTTGTTGTTTGATCATCAGTTTCTGCGCGAGTATCGGTGACTTATTAGTAGTCAATCTGTTGCAACAGCCTTTCATCTAATTTAAAGCTCATTAAGTAAACGTACAGGGAAGAGCTGTATGGCACTGTGGATGACAGTCGGATATCAATTGTTCGAGGGCCAAGAAGACGACCAATCAGGACACAAAATAACAAACCAACCAAAGGAACAACCCGACCAAACAACCAGTAGTTATCGGAGGTCTGCCTCGGCCAGCAGTACCACTACTGAATGCAAAAACACCAACCCATCACTATGCTCCACTGAGCGGTCTAACCACTCACTGATGATATCACCTCGACTGGTGATGAAACGTTTGCAATCAAATTACCCAGCTCAACAAACAAAAACGACTAGCTGGCATGGTATAGATAGTTGAGTGCCCGAGATCGAATTGCACCAGAATGTTGAGTAATTGTGGCTGTTATCGTTTAGCTTAGCTGGTTACCACCACGCCGTGACTTCTATTTGCCACTACCCTTTTTATCGATCGGATACCTCCGGGAAGCAACATTTTCGAATCACGGGTAGCATATTCTGAGGTCGATGTCAACTGCTTTGTGGTTTGCAGGACATCAGCTTATCAAATGTAAAACTCCTGGCTTGATACTTGTCGCCATCTACTGGAGATCAGTGACCAGTTATGATGACATAAAATGATCGTGCGTCATCACCATCACCATCGACAATATAACATCAGTGTTCCGCAGTGATGCCTCGCTTGGTAAATAAATAGCAGCTTGTTGTCCTGCTTGCTTCAGAGGGTGAACATTAAAAGCGACCAGATAGACTGGCGTCGAGGCTTGAAGATTAGGCTGAGGCTGTCAGCGCCAGCAGATGCGCACATACTGCAGCCACAATCGACGGAAGACAATCGGGGTCGCAACTCCTATCGGATGGGGATGCGAGGAGAGGGTTATCATCGGGTTGGGGAGGAAGTGAAAATATATGAAAGAGGAATGTCAGTAGTAGCCTGTTTTCACTCACCCGACCTGCAGTACGCAGCTAGCAGGGTGAACCGGCTAATGGCGCCACGCGACGGTCGATGTAACATGACAGTTTTGTTAGTTGTAAATATCATGGTCATACTTGGACTAGGATATTGCCAGGGTGTCTAGACCTAGACAAAGGGATGATTAGGGTCCTCAACCAGAGCCTCTGGAACAAAAGCCTGAATGCAAGGCGATGTTTGGCGGGAAATGCAGGTGCATTACCATCTTTAAGGAACAATTCACCATGCACATTCCAACTCCCAATGTGGAGGGCCAGGATACCGTTTTGGTCAGACCTCTACACGTTGATCGACCTGGGTTGGAGACTGTGAGTGTCGCAGGGACACTTCCCAACAAAGCCCAATGGATCAGAGGGGCACACAAACTATTACACCACGGTAAGTGCCAAACACGTTTTGGGGCGGAATTCAATTAATCAAGCGGCTTTTAGTTTCTGGAACACTTGGTGGTGGTTTGAAACACATCGCAATGTGAATGTTTGGTCAACATAAGTTCTTCTTGAACGAAAACCTCTGGTTCAGCCTGACTCTCGATTTTCTGGAGCGGCGTATCAAGGTGAGGCTTATTCTATTCGTGACGGAAATGACTATGCATTATCTGTCATGTTGTGTGGCTTTTTCAACAGCCAGTGAGTGAAAGCCAGACTGTTTTCCATTCCTCGTCCGCACGATGTTTGCTTATTTTACTTCGGCTAACTCTTTCTTGACCATACGCCGGCATCTTGGATGTTTCGAATAACAGCACTTGAGTCGTTGGCAAACTGTCGCTGATAGTGATCCGGTGGCCTGCCCTGCAGGCGGACTGTAAATACACATGTTAAACATCGGTATGGGCGTTCTCATATATCGATCGTTCTCCAATGGTTGTCAGCGATGAATTACATGGTATTCTTCAGCCGAACCAAATGATTCAGCAAAATGCTGATTCAGTACATACCATTTCTGTGAGCGTCAATAATATGCCAAACGTCACACGACCACGTAAGACCAGATTAATTTCGAAAAATTACGGAAACGGTCATACTATTGAGAGTTAATCATCCTACCATTTGCGGTTGGTCTGAAGAGTCATAGAATGGAGTTAGCCCTCAGATCTACTATAATATGAGAGGGTAGGCGCTTCAAAGCAAAGGTTACTCTGGCGTCATTCGCTTAGTTCATCTTCAGTTTAGTGTGTCTCACGTAAGGTAATAAAGTGACAGTCGAGTACAACGGGTTACCTAATGAGAATTCGGTGCACTGTATACACATTTGGGTTCTTAGATCAGTTCACGTCCAAGCTGGGCGGACGTGTTAGACAGTTGATCCTGAACTCGCAGCTACGTCATACAATCCACGCAGAGTTTACAGAAACCACAGTACATTGTGTCCTAGCGCTTACTGTTACATTACTTCAGTTCCGCAGTTACTCGTCGATGGCATCCCCAGGACACTGGGCACCCTACACGACCAGTTGCTCAAGGCAAAGGAAGTGGCCGCAAGGAATGCGAGTGAGTTAAACCATTTGGTGACAGACATATTTTGCAATGATCTACTGTTTTCACTGAAACGCAATTGTCCTAATACTTGTGTAGAAATCAGCGGCAGAAAACACTACGACAATCACTGAGTCTGAAATGTTGCGTAAGATAGAATAAAAGCAAATACGATGCCTGGATTGCAACGTGAAATGAAGATGGATGAAGAGTAGGGGCACGGGTAAACTGGGGGCCCACGGTTCAAGTCTATCCCTCAATCTAAGGTTTGCACCATCCTGGTTTGAGTAGGCTGAGGACGCCCTCATTTAGTTGTACGAAAGCTATGGACTAAGAATTTGTGTACCAAATTACTGACATTTCGGCACCTGTGTTTCTTACTTTGGAAATATCCCGAGCATTGTAAAAATGTAAATCGGCATGTCAACCTAGAACTATGAGGTTAGTGTGCTTCTCCAGAAATAGTTTCATTCACACAGCGCATCGGTTAATATCCTGGGTATATGCGGTGCTCCCCATCCGAAATCGTGCACCTTCACGAGTGACTAAAATCTCGAAGGCGCTATTCTTCGGAAAACATGTACACTATCAAGCAGGACAGACGGATTATTTTCCACAGAGCTGAGATAGGTACCAAACGATAAATATAGCCGGATTAAAACACAATGCTACACCTATTCGGGTTCATTTTAAGGACTTTAAGAAAAATAGAGTTGAAGTGATGATTGAAACTTCCATCTGAGAACTTATCACCCGAGGAGCCAGTCAACACACGTGACCACGTAATCTGGATCCCGTGACTGAATAATGAGCAGCGCTTTATTCTGTCCGAGTGCTGGTTGATCGCACCACTGACTAGCTTCTCGCAGCTGAATGGTTGAGTGTCCAGATCACCAGTCCGAAGGTGGTGAGTTCGTAGTGCCCTGGGGTTTCGTTAGATACACACTGCTGATGGCCCCCAATAAGGATGAAACAACTGTACAGTGGTTCTCGACTTTCCAACATAGACTTAAAGGACAAAATCTCCATTAGATTCTCAAACCTCCTCACGCTATCAGCAGTGTTTGATAGATCTCTACAGCAGATGGGATAATGAAAACACAAAATCGAAGGCATTAGGAATGCAGAAGCTATTTTTCTGGAAATCTAATTCAAGTCGAAAAGAGACAGCGCAAACCTGTTCTTATACTCTAATCTAAGGTTGTTTAGATCTGCTTCCTCGAGTGCGTTTCCGGTTGTTTAGAAGTCGAAATATTGACAGGGTACCTAAACAAACCCATTAATTGGAAGTGTGGTCTTTTGTATTATTATGAAATTGTTGAGACGTAGTCATGCAATACCCACAGGCCTATTCATGAAATTGACTGCATACGACCCATCACCGGGGGCACTCAGCTCGGCCAATGCAACAATTCGAGCAGCCGAACAATCTGGAGTGACGCCGGACTTATTGCGTGCCGTTGTGATCAATGCCCGCCAATACGAGGCCTTTCTGGAGGTGCTCGAAAAGGAACTCATTGGGATGACGGCGAACGCAGATCGGTTGTGCAATACCTTTAAAAGTCAACTTAAGAAATTGCGTGAACTAATCTCCGATCGTTCGGCGATTCCCAGTATGGAAGTTTATGTAAGTGAGCTCGTTTGGATTGCCTCTTCTTACTACACCAAAAATAAGTGATTATAAATTTTCTGTGATACTTGCCTTTTTCGTATTCCTAGCGAATAACTCAAGGATAACTTGTGTTGTTACATATGCGCTGGTGTTTAATGTATATCAACGGTGACGGACAGAGGATGGATTCGGAAACTGACAGTGAACAGAAGCATAAAAAACGGAAGGCATGAGCTTTAAAGGCACATAACTCAGTATACGAACTTTTTGTCTCCCTTTTTCTGGGTGCTTCTTTCCTGCAAACATGGATGCAGGATCAATTGGGAAATTGCAGAGTAGATTTCGAGAGCAGCAGCAATCAGGACGGCGAAGGTGGGTAAGCGAAGTCTTGGAAAAACCTCGTCGCACTGGTTGGACCTCGATGGGCTAGACAGTGGTCTTCATCCAGTAGTTTGGCTAAAACCATCCTCTGAATCCTTCTAAGGAGCCTCGGTACGGTTTGCCATTAGAACAACCACTGTGTGTATATCAATTCTGCAGTACAAGTTGATTTGTCACAAAACAGTTTGTTGTTTACAGACTGTGAACATGGAACCGTAACGTTTTTGCTTAACCAAGCTCACTCTGTTCCCAAACAGCCACGTTTCCTCGAGCTCTCTGAGACTTGGTCTAAAATGCATGACGAATTGATGCTTCTGTCCGTGCTCACTTCCACGTTGAACACACTTCAATCGTTCTTCGTTGGACGACGTATGAAATGGACCAAGGATAAAGAGATACATCTGATCTCTGATGCAGAATTCATGACTGATGATAGGGTCAAGGTAAGTTAGTATAACACACGTTTACCAACCTTCGTGATGGGCTTAATAAGTTCACCTCCAGGAGAAGAAGATAATTCGACTTAATCTATGTGTTTTCTGGATATGAGACACCAGTTTGATAGTTTCGCTGCATAACCTTTAAAAAACTTGATCGTGCTTTTTCACCAAAATTTATGGAGATCTTGAAAAAATTCAGTATTAAGCATATTTCTCAGTTTGTGTTCATCTTGAACAGGAGAGCTGCTAGTTCACAGGAAAGTAGTCGAATAGTTCGAAGGCAAAGGCCATCGACGGTCAGAGGTCACCAATTAGTACCGGACACAACAAGCCCACATGTACTATAACTCAATGATGTAAGCAAACATTACCACAATATAGGGCTCATACGACTGTGCACGTCACTACTCAACACATCCAGTGACACGCAGTGCCGCACTGTTCTGCTGAATACACCGATAGCACAACCAAAGGTGATGTAGCGCTTACACGGTTTAAAATCAATTTCCCCAGTTTGTCCTTCTCGGAAAAAAGACGCTACTTCAAATACATAGAACCACAGATCTGACGAGGATTGTGCAATAGCTCAGTTCTGTTCCATTAGGCTTTTACTCCCTTAAGAATCTTGGTTCGTTTGCGGTCGCGGTAACCAGTCATCCCCACAATGTCACATACACGTGGAGCGTCTATATTTTCACCTTTGACTCCCATATGCAGATTTTTGCCGACAAAACTACCTTTGACGCCAACTACCAGAATTTCCTTCACTGTTTATTCCCATGCTTCTTGGTAGTCACCTAACATTAACCGGTAGTTAAGCCCCCCATTGACTGCCCGACACTCAGCAAGCTTGCCTTCATCACGTTACTATTCAAACTGATCGATAGTTTCTGACGAATCACTAACCATTTTGTGAGGAGTACATCATTCTCATCATCAGAAACAGTTTACACCAGTGCCTACACTGATGCTTTGATGCTGTGCAATCAAAACCTTTTGTTAATTTCACTTAAAGACTCAACTGGAAAGGAGGGAAAGAGTTGGTGAGAGTCGGGTCTCATCCTGTTCTATCACAAGCATTCTGAGGCGGTCACACATCCAGGCACCCAGTGAGACAATAAGGAAACAAAATGACAGTACAAACGCCACGGACATCGATTGACTGCCATTTGTCGCGAAGTATTTAGCTAAGTGCATAGGGGTCAACAGGACCTCATCCTGGAAGGCGGACCGCACCAACAACACTCGAACTCTTCGTAATCTCATTCACACCCTTCTGTCAAGCCATATGTTGAAAAATTTGCAGTTTGGGCCATCCTGGAGGAGAGACGGAGAACATCACTAGTCTCAGTAGACAATGGTTCCACATGCGCAGCAAATGTCCTAGCCACCTCAGTTGTCAGTACTAAATGTTTTCCGCGACCAAAGTGCCTGCTTCACACTAACATCTTTGGGAAAATATATCATGGCTACATCTATTCAATTCTGTTCTGAATGTAAGACAGATGCTGTGTACACTTTGACATGCATGTCTCACCTCTAATCACCATCGATAATCACCGAGTTCACCCTGGGCTGCATCCGAAACAAGGCCGATTTTTTAAACTGCTCTTAATTTTTAGCCGCATGGACCAATTGCAGAAGAGCCACAGGGTTCATTCACGTGGGTCTACCCGAACTCCGCCAGTAATGCAATCGAACGGTCCCCAGAACTTGAGGTAGGACTTTTGTCTTATAAAAAGAGAGAACCTTCTAGAGATAGTTGAATTCAGTTTGTTGTAGCCCAGTTTAACCTTCTCTTGAACTCATTTGAAACATTTACGAAGAACGAGTGGAATTTCGTCACGATGATATCACCTCACCCAATTTTGTGACAACTCATTCTGTTGTCTACCATGTACGGTTGATCGATTCAGGAATAGCCAAAATATATTGAACCAGACAGAAAGTGTAAGAACAGCAGTAACTTTTCGACAAACATTCATTTGCACACCATTTTGGTTTCGATGAGAGACTCAACTGAATCCAGCCAAATCGCTCGTTGATGATGTTGTTCTTCAACCGAATGTGTTGCACCGGACTGCCCCATGTTTCAATTTGTACGATATTCGAGATATCTCAATGCATTGTATGGACGTTACACATTACACTTCTTCAGCCCATGACTGATTTCGCCCTTATGGGGCTCATCAGGTAGGCGCAGTTCCAGAGTTTCCGTCAACCTTATGTTCTATTTGCATCCAAATTGCGGAGAATTTGCACGCTGATTTGGTTTTCACTGGAGGCTCACCTGAATCCCAGATGAATCTCTCGTCTATGTTCTCCTTCAGTTGGGATTCAGGTGAACCTCCCGTTAAAACCCAATTCGTGTACACATGAGAGTATTCGTCGAAATCTTTCCAATTTGTGTTCGACTAGAAAACATGATTGAGTGACACGCAGGGACTGATTAGCCTGTCTGACTATCTCGAGGTGGAACAGAGAAACTATCGTGGACCGTTCAAGAGTTTTCAGAAACCTTATGAGTAGTCTATTGCGTCTATAAGGGTAACTGGTGTTCTTAAGATAAAGATGTGAGGTAAATAGTTAGTTTGCAGTATCAAACTGTAAGGAATTTTCATTATATTGCTGTAATCTTTAGCATGGGTTGTTCAAATTCGCAACTGGACGAGGACTCCAAATAAATAGATGAATACTAAAAATTGGAATGAACAGAGCGGTCATAGTGAATGAGGTCTAATATGAAAAGGTACAAACTGCTATCAATGCACTCGCCACAAGCTGGGTTAAACCTCAGGTTTCTGTTGTACATTGCAAGGCTTTGTTTTGTAACTGTTCTTCTCAGTGTGTCCCCTCCCAGTTTTACTGCTGTACGTGCTGTGCTACGTTCTCCGTCGGCGACACCTTCAGAAACATTATTAGAATCAGAGGATACGGGCCAATTGGAGGCGGACTGACCAGTTCCCTGCAAATGTATCTAATCATTAAGAAGCCTGTGGAACAAAAATTATGCAAATGCACAATGTGTGGTTCGAATGCAACCTTTACATCTCAGCTGCTCCTGTCTAGGCTTGGACAACTCGCTAATATTGCTGATGTGTCGAAATACTGGTAGCTCGGGTGCGTTTATTGGCTGTTGATCTGTTCACTGAGCCTGACAACTGACTTGCAAATGTCTCGCCACCAAAAGAGCAGAAATCATCAGTGCGTACCCAGTTATCACCTTGTATATTTTAACGTAATGATAGTCGGTGGTCTTCGGTCGCTACCTTGGGACTGGGTCAGTTCTTCCGAATTCACACAACATATGGGGACACAAACAGTCTCCTTTATACAGTTTTACCCTGAAAAGCATTGCCTACTCCAGAGAAGGTTATCGAAACTTCTTTCCAACTTTCCGAAGATGGAGGTTCAACGAGATAAGTTCACAGAATTCTCAGCTTGTCCATTGGAGCAGGAATGTCGCGGAGCAGTGTGACGATGTCTGCATCCAATGCCTTTGAAATATGACCCCTTGTCCGTCACGTGTACTGTCGGCAGTCCTCGGGGCACAACTGGAGATTTCTGTAGTTGCCTGTTTTGTGAAGAAGACCTCATGCCACTTAGACTAAGAATCAGTTTATACTCACAGCGCAGCCAATGCATGGTACTGGTTCATGAATGAACTAAAATAGTCTGAAAGAACTCTTTGCTAAGTTTCAATCCAAATTGGCCCGGGAACGCACTTCATATGTTTACACTGACACGGAACGCAGCTCACTTCCTATTTGAATACATCGGGATCAGTGTTTGGCCGTCAGCAAGTATGGCTTGAGAGTAATTTCATTCTCTCCACTCCAAGATGACGAGAGTGTAGATTGTCTAACGCATCATTACTTCTGACAGGAGGAACTACCACTCTAGCGCCAGGGTACAGTATTCCATCTCAAGTTGAGGATGATTCATCGCGTCAACCGAAGTACCTCACAAAGCATCGTTCTGTGGTTGAACTCCAACCCATCCCAATAGCATTCAGTACAGGATTGAGATAGCAATGAGTATCGCGTATTGAATCAAATTGGTTAACTACTAAGTCTGGGTCAAAAAACAATGATCTGTACCGTTTTCAGACACGTGAGATGAAAAAATACGGAGATAGGTAGAGCCGATATTGAATATCACATGAAAATGCAATTGATTAGTCTTTTGACAACCCAGCAGACAGCCAGGGCCACTCAACTGAGTTTGCATCTGTAGAATAGGAAAAAAATCATGGTTGTATATGGACAAGCATACCGCCAAGGCACATTAGTCTAGACCGGGGGACGATTAGGGTCTTCATCCAAAGTCTTTAGCTCAAAAACCTGGCTGCAAGGCAGTGGTATTTTTGCGGGAACTTCCATTTTATTACATTTTTTTAGAGAGCTAGCCAAAACACATCTTCCAACCCAAACATGGAGGACCAGGAGACTGTGTTGGTCAGCTTTTCATCCATTGACCAACTTGGTATGAGTGACTCTGAGTGTCGCAAGGATACCCCGCATTAGATCTCGATGGGTCAAGAAAGCACACAAACCGTCAAACCTCAGTACGGTTCAGTCTCCTGGTGACCCTAACTATGGTTCCTATCTAGTTCATTCGTTTGAGCTTCACACGAAGAATGCATGCAAATTTTGTTCGGTTTAACATGAAGAAATGCATCACTCATATTCTGCTTTCGTTTTGAGGGTTATGGAAGTGGTTCCAGGGCTGACAGCAGCTGGAGCAGCAGAGCAAATCAATTGTAGAGCTCTTGTGGCAAACAATTCGACGTTGTTGCAAACAGCTTCAAATTTAGGCCAAAACCTCAGACACAGGCAATCCGAAGCAGTCAAGCACAGAACACACAGCATTTGGAGCTCCTCACAGGGGCATGCACCTAAGCATGCCGTGCTTAGACACGGCCGATTATTTGAAGGAGGGTTGCCACGCCACCGTTCTTGTGGCTGAACACGACACCCCAGGTCACGAAGAGGAGCTTTTGCTCCATCAGCACAGCCACGTATCCGGGGTGATGAGTTCAACAGAGCCTCCAGTTCCTACACATAACCGGTTTCCCTGGACGAGTTATTGAGTGCAGAATAGTTTGTTTTACAAACTCAATAGTTTATCGACCCGCTTGGCTGCAGGGGGTTGGCCTGTCTCGAAGGCACAGAGTGTAAGGTATAACTGTCTGACTAACGCGGTTGCGCAAAGCAGCAATCTACTGAAGTAGATTTATGCGTTCGACCCCCCCTCCCCCCCTTGGAATTGACTTGTAATTAATTCTTCACTTAGCCTGCAACTACTGATCTGCTGGACCTCACATTCATGATCTCGTACCCCCCCCCGCCCCACTTCACCCACCTTGAATTTAGGTGATAAACTAGTCAACAAGTGGGAACACGTGATGCGGATCCCGTGATTGAAGGAAAAGTGGCGCTATATCCTGGGGTGTCGTGAGATGAGCACTGCTGATGATTCCCAATAAGGATTTAACAACTGTACTGCGCTTTCCCACTTTTCAACAACGATTGGCTTCACTGACAGGATGAAACCTCTACTGAATATTACCGAAACTCCCCACATTCCCATGGACCAATAAGCAACCCAGAGGAAGGATAGTTTCACTGAATGTGTGAAACTTTTATTGAGAAGTCGCTACATGAGGAACCAGTTAATACGTGAACAGGTGATGTGGTTTCTGGGACTGAAGGGTAAGCTGGGCCAAGTGAGAGCTGCTGACACTGCTATTCAGCCCCTCGTGGTCGAACGGTTAATTGTTGAACCACTAACCAAGATGTTGCGTGTTCGAAGCTCTCTGAGTTTCGTAAGACGCGCACCGGTGATGAGTCCTAATACGAATCAAATGGCTGTACAGTGTTTCTCGGCTTTTCAGCATAGATTAGCTTCACTTACAGGAAGGAACCTTC
Organism: Opisthorchis felineus; assembly: GCA_004794785.1. Taxonomy (NCBI): domain Eukaryota; kingdom Metazoa; phylum Platyhelminthes; class Trematoda; order Opisthorchiida; family Opisthorchiidae; genus Opisthorchis; species Opisthorchis felineus. Next base: position 1,051,428 of record SJOL01007141.1, read on the forward strand.
ATTAAATTTCCCAAATCTCCTCTTACTATCAACTATACTGATTCCCATAAAATACCGTTTTACAACGATGAGTTATTCCATAGTTTGAACAGTTTAACATAAGCGTTTTCAGTTTTCAGTTCTTCTTCCGTTTCCGTTTTAGAATGATAACTGGAGCGACTGTCATGAAACTAGTAGACTGTAACCAGGGGATAAATAAATCGTTTTTTTTGGTTTCACTGATTAACAAGACGCACTACACGATGAGTATAACAATGGATGTAATAGTTCAAGAAATTCTCAGTTGCTTCCGGTGTAAATTCGCATTGTATGGACACGGAGCTTCAACACTTCCTTTCTTTAGGGCTTTTGTGTGTGGTCCCTGCTGAAATATCAAGGTTTACTGGTTAAAGGAGACATGTCTCTGGGACTTCTGATGACTCCTGAAGAAAAACGACTGTACGCGTTCAGTTCACCTGAGGCAGTGCACAATTTCCTGGTCGTATCCGATCAGTAAGTTTCAGTCAAATGTATCACCTCAATTGTCTGTATTCAGTACACGAACCGTTCAAACGAGAGTGATGTGAATACCAACATCTCATATTTATCAGGAATAAAATATAGGTGAGATTCACAAAATATACTCATTTGTATGTCAATCTTGCATTGTTCTGTTTGTGACGATCGATTGGCCCGCCAGTCAGGACTTCCCATTCAGGTAGCGTCACAGACGCTTGAAACCCACTGGGGCAACTTTGTGGTTTCAGTTGTAAGGTTATGTGGGATAGGTATTTTGTTCATATTCACACCGCTCTCATTTGAACGGTTGTCTTCCTGTTCCGGCGGTGAGTCTACACCAAAGGGAAGCAGTGAACTCGAGTTTCGCTCTTATTAGAGCTCATCAGCAGTGCATATCCAAAGGCCGTGCAGGGATTTGAACTCCGGACATCTGACATGCGAGGCGAGCGTGTTATCACTACCCCACCAACGCACGTTGAACGCATCTGAATTTTCACCTCTAAACAGGTGAACGTGTTCACGCTTGAGCGATGTGACTGGTGTGCCCGACTCATCAACCGAATGCAGAGATGTGTTGGGGTAGTACTCCAGCGAATTTCAATGATCTCAAACTGAAGGGCAATCTGCAGTATGGTGTCTGCAGATTTCAAAGAAATCCAAGTTTCGGTTTTCCAAAAATCGCAAATTGCGATCATGATCCCCAAAGAGTACTAACAACTGATTAGTTGATGAGTTGCTGAGTGGAAGCCGTTTGCAGGAGTTAGCTTGCTGATCGGTTTATTGGCAAGCCGAAGTATGTTTGACTCGACGTCTTCATTCGCTCATTATATAACTCCCAGGATGGTCAACTCGAGGGTTAATCGACACATTCTGTATTGTATTGAATACTGTGTTGAGTATGGCACTACAGAAATCAGAATATGACTATTAATCATTCACTTCCATTAACAGACTTTTAAAAGCGCTTCCCACTGTTCTGCGGCGCCTTCCTGAATTGATCCAATTCCTCAAACTGGGACATATATTCACAATGGGAATTCCCGGAGTGCAGGTTAGTTATGTTCAAAATCTTCCCTCTTTCGCTTGGATACTCCCTCAGCCAGAGGTTCTATAGAATTACTTTAACTATATGATCAAGTTGAAACAATATACTAGGTTTGCTCCTTGTATAATAATGTATAACGTATGATGATGTGTAATGGTTGCGTACCACAGTCTGGTCCGCACAACAATACAAAAAGCCCCAGCAGTGGCGACATAGTGCGTTAGAAAACGACCGCTCTTAGACCTCATAAGGTTGATTAGGATTATGTGCCACTTATGTAGCCGCCGGTGAGACTTTCCTTTCAACACCGTTGTCAGAAAACCAGACGTTCGAATAACTAGTAGGTCATCAGTTTGTAGTTTTCCATGAAGAGAATGATACCAGTGTAGCGGTCGATTTACAGGGACCGCCGATGATATTTTTAACAGTACATGAAACCACACCTATTGTTGAAGGATTGACAACGTAAGCATGCGCATAAGTGTCCTGATGACGTCGGACGACTACGCTTGGATGTCGGGGACGCGAGACATCCAGAAAAGTGGCTCTGCTCAGGAACTTGTCGAAAGGTAAGGATATGGTCAATGAATCCTCGGCCAGGGCGAAACCCAGCTTGATTTTCTCGAACCCGTCTCTCCGGGTAATCGATCAACCTGCGACAAACAATGCCAGAGGGCACCTTAGATGCTACGGATGTAATGGTGGATACTACTGATGAGACATGCGAGTAGTATGTGTGTTCTCGTAACTCCGCCTTGATCTAATGGAAGGTAGTATTTATTACGGAATTTGTGGAACTACTTTGCAGTTTTCGTATGCAATTGCTTGACAGTCAATGAATATGCAGAAGAGTTCGAGAAGAAGACGGATATTCAGTTTTAAAAAACAACGTGCAAATGAGAGTTTGACTTTCCTGTCCAATAGTCTGTAACTGTTTAGTTGGCGTTTTTCTAATGAACAACTCCGGGGCAAAGGGCTTTCCTCCTTACTCGGAAAGCAGGCTGATGCCACGATTGTTTTCACATGACGTTCGAGGACCTCCATTCCACAGGTATTCTGTTTTCGTTCCAAATCTACTGAAGTAGGTCTTCAGACGTTTCACCAGCTTCTTTGAATAGTGGGGGTGCGTTGTGGGCCAGGTGCCTTGTGGCGTCGAAGGATTTATCTAACGCCGGATTTCCATGATTTACGACGAGCTGGTATCCATGTTCGTGGGCCTTCGCAATCCACTAGTGTTGTATAACATTCTTCAAGCTCCTGATTATCCGGTGTCTCAGGGATCTGCGTGCGCCATCACAGTCTCTAGTTGCTGATATGGCTTTTCTGGCAGCAATAAGACCAGCTGATCACGATGATATTCAGTGTTCATTTAGTCAAGAAACGAGAAACGAGAGATTCAGTTGGGTTCCAGGTGAGTGTCCCACAAAACTAAATTGATTTACAAATGAGTGTATTTCGTTAATTTCGTGTAATTTTGTTCAAGTAGAACATAAAGTTGACAGAAACGCGAGGACTGCGCAAACCTGATGAGCCCTAAGAAGGGCGAAGCCGGTCGTGGACTGTCGAAAAATTTTCAGCAACCTTATGAGTAGTGCATTACGTCTATACATGTAGGCTTTTTTGGGAGTCTCTTCCCCTTCCCCTAGCCTCCGACTCAAAAGTCTCAACTGCGAGGCAGTGGTTGTTAAGGTTTTATTGGGGAACACTTCCCGGAGCCAACGACCGCAGGGGGCCGGACGCAGGAAGTAAGGTATCGCCGTTTCACTCTTGATGCGGCTGTGAACAGCAGGTGCCTTCTGAGCAGCACCCCACTGTTTCGTTTGAAACGTATTTCGACGGTATTGAATAATATGTCGACGATTATGGTCAATCGCTGAGCTATCAGAGTATGTGGTTTTTTGAGGTGGACTTTTTCCAGCCCGTCCTTCTTCGGAGGAAGACAGCACCGCTGCTTCCATAAATATAAATCTGCTCGTCACCTGGAGGAAATGCCTTACTGCCCTCACACTCTTATCGCAGAGGACAGTACAACCTTACCTGCAAACCACCTCGTAATATGCTTTCTTACAGTATGGGTATTCGTTGTTCTTCGTCAGGCTGCTCCCTGTTGACCCCCCTGGCATGGTTGGAGCTTTAGCAACTGAGTTTCAGCCAGTATAACCCACAGAATCATTGCAGCACAGAAGCTTGACCACTTGTTATCCGGAGGGTCAAGGGAGAAACACCGAGCCTCCTTACTACGAGCAATCTTTCTACGAGGGATTTCGTTGCTACGTTCTGCGACTGGAGTGTAAAGGCATTAAGTTTTTTCCTCCAGGCTAGTTTCCCCCGAAAGAGGACGAGTTAGAACTGGTCTGTCCTCAGAATCGCACACTCCGACCTATCAACGGTTGACAGTGGTCATGGACAATTTATAAAATATGATCGGAATATAACTTATACTTAAAAACAGTCCAAAGAAGTAGCGTTATAAGAGACACATATGTGTCTTATTCCCCGAGCCTGCATGTATCTTCAATCCTTGTGGTCAGACGCATCAGACTATTGAGTCATTGGCTCGAGGCATAGTTCAACAAGAAAACTCTGCTACCTGTTGCCTCATGAGACAGAATTGCGGGATAGATGCTCAGCTACCAACCTCTTCGGCTTGGACAGATGGAAGGTGTTCTTTGCCTTTACAGCTCCTTGCTCACTCATGTCCACCCCTAATTCATTAACAAATTTCGTGAGCAAACATCGCCGGACAGATTGATTGTCAGCTGTCTAACCGATGTGCCATATCCAACCCGCCGTCCAGTAACCTTATCTAAAATGATACCGATAAATTCACGTAAAAACGAAATTGATATGCAAATGAGTGTATTTGTCGAAATTCGCCAGTTGTCCAAGAGGATCAGTCAGTGTTCTTTTTTCCTCAGCACTAGCCTAAATCACACCTGAGTGAATGATTTGTTTGCATGCTTAGAGGGTAAACATTCTACCAAAGTATATGGGACTTTTTCGCAGCATCCACCATTCATGGAGCTGGCTGACACCACTTGGTTGTCTTTTGACGTACATGTGCAATTTGAGCATAGTGCTGTTTGTAGTTGATCAGGTGGCTGTTGATCTGTTCGCCGAGCTTGGCAATTGATTTGCAAACGTTTCGTCACCATTCGAGGGGACATCTTCAGTGCGCGCACTGAAGATGTCCCCTCGAATGGTGACGAAACGTTTGCAAATCAATTGCCAAGCTCGGCGAACAGATCAACAGCCACCTGATCAATTACCAACTAATGCACCCGAGCTACCAATATTCCAACAAATTACCATAGTGCTGTTCAGCTGCTCAAGGCCCCAATGTAACATGTCCAGCAGCTGATCCAAAGGTTGAAGTTTCCAAGCCCCTCCGAAATTGGTAAGGTGTTCAGAGTTAATGATAAGGATGGAGTTGCTGTGCCGTGTTTTTCCGCTTCTTATCTAAGGCGGATTCGTAATCAGGGAACGAAATAGACTGTTCCTATCCTTTTTCGTTATTTCATCCAAATGGTTCATATGTGAAAGAACGATGTCCTGCATCTCCCCTATAGGCGAATCGCCGCTTTGTCAGAACCACTTACTGAAGACTAGTCCGGACCGAATTCGATATTCAGTGCAGTTTAGGTGAAATGGTGCTGTCAGTGTGCAGTAGTAGCTGAGTCTGTAAAGTTGGTGTAGGTCCAGGAGACAATAGAGAACTGGTTACTTTTCATGAAGGAAACTACTCATACATCTGCTAAAAACTCTTCAACGGCCCGCGGCTGGTTTCACCCTCCTACTCCGGGCTCATCATGCAGACGCAGTCCTCGAGTTCCCGTCAACGTTATTTTCTTCTTGAAGAATATCATAAATGAGAGGTTTAGTTGTGATTCAGTCGAGTCTCCCGTGAAAACTAAATTGGTATGGGAAGGAGTGTATTTGGCGGATCCTGGTTAATCTTTCCATAGAAACAGCGTCAAAAAAGATTCTGAAAGAGGGAATCCGACCTACCTGTCTGTGGCAGATGACAAAAGCCACATCCCATATATATTTAATTTGTTCAGGAAAGATGGGCAAAATGAACTGACTAATCAGATCATGGGTGTGACCACTGAGCCAGGATGTCTTCAATAAGGAGTGTGCAACAAACGAGAGGACCCTCACAATGGGTTCATACGACGGTCTAACCACGATGTCAACAAAAACCGCCCTCACTATGATATGGTTTTTCACCATGCAGGACACTTTCATGAGACATCCGCTAGCGTAGCCAACATTCTTTGGTATGAGACAAAGGGATAAATTCCAATGGAACCCCTGTAATGCTGCGATTTTAACAACACAGACGAACACCAACACGAGTAACACCGTGAAGAAACATTTTTTCTAATCAACTTAACGGAGTTAGCTCAATTGGGGGAATTTTTCGCTCACTTGTTTACTGCTAAACATGACGGAAAAACTTCCGCAATGCGAGCTGATACGCGTTGATGAGCTTCGACTGATGGACAATCAGCCGTATAAAAAGTAAGTGTGGGTCAGGAAGTGGAAAATGTAGTGGGTGGGGAAGGGTGCATGAAAAAGACCGGTTCGATGACGTTTGGTTTCATTTCTACGGTTGTTTTTCATGCACTTATGCAGGAGTGGCATCCAACACTCTGGTCTTAATGGCTCAGTTTTGCGGAAGAAAGGACACAAGGAAGCCTCCATCAGGTCTAATAACTTGAATGCAGCATTTCCATAATTGATGTGACTCATACGGGCACAGGTCAAACTAGCCACCTCGCTGTCTTCTAATTCAACAATGAGACGCTTAGGCTTGTGGAGTAACACTGTCATGTCTATAATATCTCACACCGTCAACCTTATGTTCTACTTGCACGAAATTAGCGAAATACACTCATTTTCAAACAAATTTGGTTTTGTGGGAGACTCACCTTTAACCCAGCTGAATCTGTCGTTAATGGTGTTTCGGTTTTGTTTTTTGATGCAATTCTGGTTCAAGTAGAACATAGGGTTGACGAAAACTCGGGAACTGCGCCTATTTGATGAGCCCTAAGAAAGGCGAAGCCGGTCGTGGGCTATCGAAGAATTGTCAGCAACCTTATGAGTAGTGTATTACGTCTATACATGTATCTCGATATCTTGAATATCGTAGCAACTGAAACATGAGGCGGCCTGGTGAAGCACATTCAGTTGCTTGAAAACATTATAAACGAGAGATTCAGCTGGGTTCCAGGTGAGTCTCCCTCAAAACAAAATTTGTTTGCAAATGAGTGCATTTCGCTCTTTTAAAGTTCTTTTGAAGTCCTCACTTAAGACACACTAGGTAATGAGGCCCCAGAGATTCGCCTCAGGGTCGACACTTTTACATGATCGCCCTTTACACAATCGCAACTTCCCAAAAATTGAAGTTCAGCAAAGCACAGCTTCAAAAAACGGAGGGTTTATCAACTTGGTATGGCATGATTACACAACCATATTTTTTTTAACTTAGAGAGGCATTCGATACCAATGAGTATACTAAACAACTAGTTCTATCTTTTCTGTACCCAGTTTCAAGTATTCCGGACGAACATGAAGGTAAACAACCACATTAGGCGAAATGGCGATGAGAATGCAACTTCGTTCATAAAAGACATAGCTTAGACCGAATATTGGGTGCAGATAATCTCGACTGTAGAACGCACCGATTGCCTTAGTGTCTCGTCAATAAAAGTAGATTACTAATTTATCCTACCCACAGACTGGCTTCTTTATTGAGAAACCCTACGGTAAGGTGGATGCGGAAATGCAAACTGAAGTTCACCCCATTGAAAGGTTTATTGATAAAGATTATGAATGGAACGAATGGGAGCTTCGGAAAAAGGCTTTGAAACTGGTGAGTGGTTCATTGCATAAAAGTTCATTTATATTATACTGCTGATCATGTTGTCAAACGTTGTTGTGTCTCATTCAAGGCAGAAAGAGTGCAACTACAATAAAAGACGGTGGTTTTTACGATTTCTATCGAGAAGTTAATAAGGGGGAAATTTTCCGAACGAGTGATATTCACAGCATTTCGCTCCCATCTTATAAGCGTCAATAGGAAGTCCTATTAAGACAAGAACAGCATTTCATCCCCAGAATACACTTGAAATTCGGATACACTGAAAAGAGCAAACTAAGGTCCGTCTACCAAGGTTGATTCATTCAATTGATTTGAAGGTCACTGATAAGCCAGAGCTGCACGTTCGGTTTAGTTTCTGGTACACAACGCTAAAAGGGAACTATGATTGGTCCACACTGAAGGGCTGAAGAAAACGCGATTTGATCCCAAACCGAATCACATCACTTAGTGAATTTGTTTCTTTCATTCTGCCAGGCAAACCTTCGGAGAAAAGCAACAAGCTCTGTGCAAACTATCCTCAGTAACTGGCGACGGGATAATGCAACACAAGTGTATTTACTGAAGTAAGTTATTGGCTTGTACAGGTAGACTTACATTTGCGTAAGATGCTTCTGTTGATGGTGGGGTGATTAGTCTTGCTAAAGAAGAGACCAAGGATGCTCCAGAGGAGGAAATTTGGAGCAGCGCGAAGGAGAAACAAACATACGAACAGTAGTATGATGGTGATGAGGAAATAGAGGAAAATGATAATGTATTTTAAAAATGTGTAAAAATTATCTTTCTGCTTCATTATTTATTAAAAAGACTTGATGAACGGATTGTCAGAACCAGAGCATATGAGGAATGGGATTATAATAAAATACAAGATCGTTCAGCTGTAACACACTTCCGGTGCCTAGCTGCCATACCACCCGAAGGAAGCACGACGGCTGAGATACTGCCAGGTTGCCCAAGCCTAGACAGTGGAAGTCGGGGTGCCTACACCTCCATACACTCAGTCAGGCAATCTGGATAGAAAGTGGCAACAAGAACGCCACTGACATCTGTCAGCAGCCATATTTTGCAGCGTGTCCAACCAGGTGCAGTCGAGATCACGCAGTCCCCATCCTGGAAGGCACCCAAACGTTTCGTAATCTCCTTCATACCCCTCTGCCACATCTCTGCTTCCGCCACTCTGAATTGGGCATGGAAAACAGCCCACATTTCGGCAAACGATGGCTAGTCATATACAACACATGTCCCAACCAACGCAGCTTCTGGTGTTGGACATATGCTTCAGTGGAAGTCACCGTTGCACAACCGAAAACTCGCTTTCTAACTGCCTCGTTACGGATTATCCGACAACAACCTACACTATCTATGGTCCTGAGACAACGACTGTCGAACACTTGAAGGTGTCTCAGTTCCGCTGCTCGACTAGGCCAGGTCTCACAGCCATACAACAAAACAGCCCGCACTGTAACCTGATACACATGTCTGTTGAGATTCAGGAGTATGCAGGTCTGTCGTTACTGGTATCTCAAATCAGCAAGCTTGACCCGATCTTTACAAATCCGTGCAGTTTCCTTGTCTATCACGCTACTATTACAGATAAGAAAATGCCCAAGATACGCAAAGCGCTCCACAACTTCCAGTATATCTACTTGGATTGTAAGTGGCGTCTTCAGTGACTGCATGTAAAGGAGCATGACCTTGCACTTTGTGGGTGCAAAGTGGATGCCAAATGTTGGGATGACTTTGGTCTTCATTGTCATACTATTCGGAGTCACTCCGAGAGGTGAAAGTAAACGTAACCACGAACAAATTTCACTAAGTGAGGTAAACGTTTGAAGAGAAACAGGTACTAATACAAAACAGTCTTAAGAGAACACAACTGACGTCCAATACATGAACTGCATTGAAGGAGATGGTATTCAGGTGTTCATCTTAGGGTTTTGCGTGTGTGAAGAAATCGGTTTCAAAACCACCCAAAATATTTGCACCAAAAAATTTTCAGAGTTCCAATTCTGCTTTATGAAGCAGAAACTATGCTGGCACTACACATCCCTTCATGAATACGAAAGCTGGGTAGGGTCAATGACAATAGTTTGTCCAGTTTGTGCTCTTTTTTACCTCCATAGTGGTTGGAAAGAGGATAAGAGATGGCACTGATCTGGAGATCTTACATTCTTCGATCCAGATTTCGTCCTGTCAGTGAAGCCAAGCTATGCTGAAAAGCCGAGAACCACTGTGCAGCTCTAAGAGTTTCTAACCCGCAACATTCCGGCCAGGAGCGGCTGAACAGCAATGTGATCAGCAATTCAGACGGGAGAAAAAATGGTTCTACGCGACGGTTGTGTCCAGCTTTTGTCTGCTATCCGACATAATGAAATTGATAAGTTAGTTGTGGACGTGGAATCCGCATTTTGTCAACTTTACTTCGTTGTACGGTATGGTTTTTCTCACTTCCATCTGAATTATCTGAGACCAAATGAATTCATATATATGTACACAGACCTACAGAAAGGTGGGGTTACGCACGAATAATGTACATATAACTCTCGAGATTCTTGGGTCACAAATGAAATTTATTTTTTGTATGGTATTTTGGAATGAACAGTGTTTTTCTTGTGTTCTTTCCCAAATACCACATCAGACGATGTGATAAACCGCTCAAACTATTTGATTATATTCGTGCAGAATTCGACGGGAGTACACTCAGGGTGGTCTTAGTCCTCATAATTTTGTATAGTAGTGTGATCCTTGGTGCTTTCTCCACATTAGCGCCTTGTGCAGGTAGCGCGAAATCAGTCTACAGACAGCTTTTATGTGGGACTTGCCACAGGCCAAGCATCGGCGTGCACTGGGATACACATCTGAAGTCGGCTGTTGTTGAACCTCAGTGAGTGGATCATGTTCACTTCTTCGGTTATCACGAGTTCCAATGAATGCCTCCAGTCATTAGGTATTCGCTGAATGAATCAGTAATTTCTATCTACGTCATGGGAACTCGGTCGTTGCCTGCGAATTCACAGTCAAGCAGACTCGACGCTGAGTAATGCCTGAGTTTCGACTTGGACTATTCTTCACGAGCTTTCATTCGCTCTGTACCACTTACAAGGAAACCATCAGTTCACTACCGGTCCATCAGTTATTTAGCCATTAAATGAGGTTGAACGGATACCGAATGCAGGACACACTGTAACAAAATTAGGTTAGTGGAAGGGAACGAAGAAGACCCATGCTTTTATCGTCCAAACCCACTAGAAAATCATAAACGAGACTTTCACTTCAGCATCTTCTTAACGCCAACGTAAGTTACTTATGTGTGTCTTTCATCAGCTGTTAGAACCTCATTCATTTTCGTCATTCATACCTTATCAGTCACCCTTCAAGGACATTACCGTAAACCCGGGATTAGCCAACAATGCAAGGTAGGCTAAGGTTTACCTGGTCAATCGTACCTATTTCTACCGTATGAGTCCCAGCAATGGGAAAAACCTAGTATGACCAGACTTTGAAAGCATATCCAGTCTTTCCTGTAAAGCTATATTCATGCTACAAGACCTTAGAAGACTTTTATTTTCACCAACCGTTTTCCTTAGAAATTCGTCAACCACAACAAAAGAGGACGGATACACCCAAGTTCCACGACCTTCTGTATTCTACCACGGACTACGCGGGTGCGGTGGAATCGACCAGGCTGTGAGCGCGGACGCTGCGACTCGAGGAGAAAAAGACTGGTGCACGCTTTACAGACCGACCAATGCAACCACAGTTGATCTCACAATTCCCGTGGAGGAACAGCTACTTGGAAGCCTACATAAAGGATGGATACGGTGGTATTAGACAAAATCCATCAACATACGTGAACTGCTGTGGACGAATACGCATTTTGCTACAAACCCATTCATTGGAAGTCAGAGCTCAAGCGAAACCAATGACATTCCTTCTGATTAGCATTCAGTTTCGCGGCAAAATTACTCAATTTGAAGTCAAAGCTCATTCGAGAAATAAGCTCTATTTTCTCGAGATAATAGCAGCAAGTAAAAAAAACAGGTATTTCCTTAAATTTGATATTGTTTTTTCTCCGTGGAAAAGGCACAGCGTTTGACAGTCTAAGTAAATATGAACCGGAAAAACGTCAGACTTAAAAAGGGCTGGTCCTAAGTGAACGTATCGAGGCATCACAGAGATTTGAATCGTTAACCCAATTGTGATAGCTCTCTCCTCAGTCGCGTAGGAATGGCAGCACAATTTTGTTAACATATACTTCTTAAAGAAAATCTGCAATACCGCTCGGCAGCCATTAGCTTTGAAGGTCTAATTAGCGAAAACCAATCAGTAACTGTCGGAGTCTCTAAAGTGAGCTCCCTCATCGAACTGACCGCTGAGTACGATAGAATCACGACAACAATACTCCTTGTTCAAGGCCAGTGTACTATTGGTTGGCATCCGATATGGATTTGCTTGCCAGATGGCTGGACCACTCGAGGCCTGTACGGAACAATAAACGATTTGCTCAGAGCTGGATGTACCACCGCGGGGGAGCCTGTGGACTAGACTTAAGCCCGAGAGAATAAGCTTGAGAGGAAAACTCACAGGAGCCTGTTGTCAGCTGTCAGACATTACGATGAACGCTAACACCGCAGTAAACATTGAGGTACCGGTGTAATCTGTTATCCTTCACAGACGTTGCAGATGAAACCGATCTAGGATCCGGACATAATTCTGGAACACTGTTCAAGTTTCTCAAAGATAAGGATAATGCGGTAGCATGATACACCAAAACTTCCGTGTCCACTCGAAGATGGTGGTTGCTCCAAACACTTCTTTGAAGCTTACCAAACACGGCGCTAGTTCTAGATGTTTGCGAGCCCAGTTCTTTGTTGTGCGTTTTTCGGTGCTCAGAAAGTTGCCAAGATAGCAGGAATCTGAGCGGTACACTATCCCATTACCACTCGTTACGTTTGGCAGATTCTGGTGTCCTCTAGAGGGGGGTTGATAGGAAATAAGCCAAAACCTGGATGCTGCAAACGCGAATGATGCCATCGCGCTAACAGAGCACAGTCATGAATTTCGAGTTGTGCGGAATTCTTTTGGATAGTAGGCGCTTAGAGTGAAATGAGGGAGAATCCGGACAATACAACATATCCCTGTTACCTTCAGAATTTCTAAACTCGAAAACTGCAGACGGATACGAGCTGGATAAATTTGACGCCATAGCGCAGCGTATTGGTGGTGGGAGAAGTTTAGGAGAATTTAAGGCCGATTTCGTCCTGCCAATGGGGCCTGTCTTTGCTGAAGCGCCCCAGAAGAAGAGCCGCTCGTGATCGAACGGTTCAGTGCCCAAGTTACTTGTCGGGAAGGGGCGGGTTCGACAATCTCTAGTGGAGTTTCGTGAGATGATGATGAATTTCAATAGGGATGAGATGACTTTTCAGCATAGACTGATCTCACATGCTGGACAAAATCTATATTAAAACGCAGAGCAGTTTCACAGTGTCAATGCTGTAACCTGAGGAAGTAGTTCCAAAGCTTTGGTAACGAGTCATTCTACCACAGCGAAAAGACTTCACAAGTGCGGCATATTTGTTTTGGCATCCCACATCTCGAAAAGCGATCTGTGGTGCTTCTCTGTTCACCGAACCCAAAGTCTTTATGGGGCCAATGCATGGGACATATATTAGTTGGTTGCGTTCGTGACATTGCTATCGTATTTGTCTCATTGGGAAGATTCACTTAATGATGCTCCGTTCGGTCCCGAATCCACTTTGTTTCTCTGAAACCCATCATCAAAAATCTCTGCTCTTATCCGATCCATCCAAATATGAGACCGGATTTTACCAGCACTACAAATTAGGCTGATTCCAAGACAAACGTCTGTTTACTGTCTGTTTCAAATTTAATTGAATAAGGACACTATGGTGACATTGTTTTAGTCCTGTGAAACCAATACAACCTCCCCCTATTGAACGGTTGTTGGGTTGTTCATTGAGCCGGGCGATTTGATTGCGAACGTTTCATCACCAATCGAGGTGACATCATCAGTGCGCTCTTGGGAAGCGTAGCGTAGCGGTGTATCGGTGGTTGTGGGTGACTAGTGGTGCGTATCTGTTAATATATGTGCTGCTAGCCGGGGCTGACCTTTGATCACCACTGGCTGTTCGGTCGGGTGGTTATTCTGTTATCCTAAGTCCTTACTAGTCGGTGACCACGTGACCTTTGAGCTTGGCCTCCCCTACTCTCATACTCTGGTCGGTGCTGGAGTAACCTGTGTCCTTGACCCCTGTGGGTTCCAGTTTGTGATATTTGTTGATCCAACTCCAGGGAGCTTTTGGTTTCTTGGTTTGTCAATCCGATATTCGGCTCTCTTTGAGTATTCCAGTTGAGATATTGGTCCTTTGCACATAGTGGTACACAAATTGGATCAAGTTCAATGCGTCGGCTGATCGAATCCGTCTTGATGTGCCATGAGTCCAGAAACACTCCCTTCCGTGTCTCGTGTTTCCGCGCGCCGAGATTCTTGCGTTTCCCAGACTAAATTTATGACCTTGAGCTTCATTTGTGGGTGCCAAGGATAGGAAATCATGTATCCTGACGGCCGCATTGTGTTCTTTTATTCGTGCCCATAATTTTCTCCCAGTTTGTCCAACCTAGAACTTGTTGCAGTTGATTTGGTACATCACATTGTTCCTATTGGTTTTGTCTTGGTCATCCTTCGGTCATGAGATCAGTTTCCTTAAAGCAACATTCGGTTTATGGGCTATGATGATTTCTTTCTGAGCTAATAATCTGGCTCTGAGTTCAGATATGTTCATAATCTAAGGAAGGACTATTTGTCTGGTCGCTTGTTCGTGCTGAAATTTGAGACTTCTTTAAGCTCTTATTGATAAGATTCCTTGGATATCCATTGTTCTGGAATATTCCGAATAGATGGTTTTCTTACTTCCCCCTTAGTTCTGTGGTACTGTAGTGTGTCTCCGCCCTCTTCAACAGGATTTGAATGCACCTCCTCATTGCGTGATTGCTGTTGTAGTTCAGTATTCGATCCGTACGTGTCTCTTTCCGGTATATGCAGATTTTCAGAGTTCCATCCACTTTTGTGTTCAGCAAAACGTTCAAGAATGGTATTTGGTTATTTCTATCCAGTTTGATAGAATACTTGGTATGTTGAGCAGTTCATGCGCATTGTGTACTGAATCTCGTTTCGTGATGACAAACTTGTTGTTCATGTAGCGGATCCATTGATTTGAATTGATGATTGGTAGTACCGCGCGTTTTATTCTCCGCGTTACCGCCTCAGTGATAAATTCTGATACTGAAGGACCTATTGGAGTCCCCTTTAGCTGTTGATGCATTTATCCATCAAGGCTAATGTATGCGTCCATGTAAAAATTCCACAGCTTGCGCAGACTTTCGGGTTTCACTGTTTCGGTTTTGTTTGGATTATCTGGAACAGTTCCGTTATTGTTCCCCTGGCGAGGTTGTGGTCGACTGAATTAAACGCTGATAAGACATCAAATGAAAGCATGATTCCGTCGTCTTCTATACTGATGTTTCATAGTTTGCTCGGAAATTGGTCGGAATTGTTGATTGTGTGCTTCGGCCCAGAAATTAAGCATTTCGGCGTTCTCCAATGTGTAAGATGACCAACTTGGGAGTGAAACGGCTGATCGAATTGGAGTTCCTTCTTTGTGCACCTTCGCCAAAATTCACAATCTATGGATAATACGAAATTGTGAATGGTGTAAGAAGCAGACTCCAGATATCTGAATTGTTCACTTAAGCTATTTGAGGCTAAAACCATCAGAAGTGGCCATGAGAACTTGTATTGGCATTTGATCAGGTAGCAGTTGACAAGTTCGCCGATTCGGGCAATTGGCTCGCAAATGTTTCGTTACAATGCGAAAGGACCTTGTCAGTGATCGGCTTGCGGTCCAAATTGACTGGAGAACCGGCATTCACTGATACAGCCCTATAAAATTTGGAAAGGAGTGGATGATCAGTAGTGTGATTGATATGAACCGATAAAGAATACAGTTTCACGAACTTGCAGTTAACTGTCTAACACGTGCCATTCGATGTGTTATTAAAACAACACTACTTTACGGATAACCTCAGCTACACTTTGTGAAAATAGGATTACTAATCATTGGTAGTGTGAGGAGATTTGAGACTTTTTACTGGAGATTCCGTCCTGTCAGTCAAGCCAATCTAGCTGAAAAGCCAAGGACCACAGTGCAGCCGTTTCATCCTTATTGGGAATCATCAGCAGTGCGCATCTCATGAAGCCTCAGGACACTACCAACCAGAAACCTCCAGTTTGAACACTCAACCTTCCGGCCACGAATGGGCTAATCAGCAATGTGAGTAGCCCGCACTTAAACAGGATGTAGAGACACACATCCTTCAGCCATGGGATCGAAATCACGTGTTGTTTGGTGGTTTATATTGTGCTTGAAGCAAGCAAATATACCCTATTAATCTTTTCCAGGAAAGTTAAGACTGAATGTTCTGTGTAAGGCGCTGACTGTTTTCAAACTAGTTTATCCGAAAAATGGAAAGAGGAAGTTCAGTGTACTGAATTATAGCCTTTTTCTTTCTTTCTAGCCCCAGGAGTCACTGTCCTGCTTTGTGTCCGACCACTGTCTCCGGTGCCCTACTGTTGTTATAATTCTAGTCAAAAGCAGTCAGGTCGTCAACAACAAAGCTTCTCATTGTCAATCAAACGAGTCTGACACTAAAGCTATTTCCTTTGGGGAAGTGGTCCACATATGAAAACATTTTCTACCTGAAGTTGGGTACTTTCTTTTCTACAGTTTCGTAGAAAATGTAGTTTTGCGGTTGCATATTTGTATGGTTTGCATATGGCATGAAGCGACTTCAGTGTTGTCATGCGGTCTCCTGCTGGTCCCTGGTTGGCAGGCTGTGATTTCCACCAAACAAGGACGGTTGACTGATTAGTCAACGCCTGACTGCAGCCTAGTTGTCACGATCCAGCCCTTGGACAACCAGTCTCGACTGTCTTGAAGAGACGAGCAAACCGACCGACATGGCTGTTCGTTTGCCTGCTTTCCTGTTCTGCTCTGTTGAGTTGTCGGTAGTGGGAATCTGGAATCAAGCTGCGTTTGACCTGAACGCACCGGAAGTACACAGCTGACTGCAATCCGTCAGGACCCTGAGATGGTGGTTTGGAAATGCCAATGTACCTCAGGCTTCGTTGGACCGGCGCGTTTATTGAGGTATAACCGGCAGATGAGAGTCCAAAATACGGCAAGATTTTTAACGCTGGTTTGCTTGAGTGAATGACATCCCAACACAACTACTGGTCAGATATCAAAGGCAAACGTTTTCAAAGTCTTCATGAGTTAAATCCCGTTGGACGCATTTATTCTACTCATGCTGCATTTTGCGCACCAATTGCGACCTTCCGACCGTAAGCAGGAGAACAGATGATATTCACCGAACTACAGTATGCATATGGACTTCACAGAAAGCGTTGCTCCGTCCATTTTTTTTCGAATGATGCTAAGATGTCTAGCTTTCCAGATCGAAACGCGAGTACACTCCTAGTTCGCACAGCAGTGAATTCACCTGTCCCTATTCAATTGGTGTTCGAATATTTCACAGCCGACGGCCAAGGTGTTAGTTTGCCGGATTTCCATTTGACTCTTGACAAAAAACTCATGACTTTGCCGCTGGGCTATCGGTTCATTGCCTTTTTGGGTGAACAAACTGGACAAATCTGGTGCAAAAATCTTGGTGGCTTGTCGATACACAATACCTAGGAGCTTATAAAAAAGAAGCTTCCTCAGAATACGCTACACTAGAAGTGATGACTGGAATTTCCAAAGAAAACTATAAGTTCACTCCATGTAGCTATTCTATTATTTTCAGTCTGGCTTGGATCCTATAATGAAAAGAAGCAACCATTTGATATATCAAAAGCTGTTGGCATTTTTGTAACATTCAGTCAACAATCGGCTAGTTTTACCGGGGTAATCGACTGTACTGTTTCCAGGAATCGTCGTACCGTTTTGAATCTCGTGTTCGCTAACAGACTTTCGGTGCTTTAAAGCACTTTCAGTACTGCACCAGGCCGCCTCATGTTCCAGTTGCTACGATATTCGAGATATCGCGATGCATGTAATGTTGCGCAATGTACTACTCATAAGGTTGCTGAAAATTCTTCTGCGCCTGCCTGATGAGCCCGAAAAAGGGCGAAACCGGTCGTGGGCTGTTGAAGAATTTTCAGCAACTTTATGAGTAGTACATTGCGCAACATTACATGCATCGCGATATCTCGAATATCGTAGCAACTGGAACATGAGGCGGCCTGGTGCAGCACATTCAGTTGCATGGAAACATCACAAACGGGAGATTCAGCTGGGTTCTAGGTGAGTCTCTCGCAAAACCAAATTGATTTGCAAATGAGTGTATTTCTTGAAAACAGTCCAATTTGGGTTCAAGTAGAACATAAGGTTGACGAAAACTCGGGGACTGCGCCTGCCTGATGAGTCCCAAGAAGGGCAAAACCGGTCGTGGGCTGTCGAAGAATTTTCAGCAACCTTATGAGTAGTACATTGCGCAACACTTTTAGTACTATTATCTGTGAAGAAGCAGGGAACAATTGCAACAAGTCAAGTATTGTTCACTTATCCACTATTCTATTGCGATAAGTTTTATTAAGCCAGAATATTCATATATAATATGGTCGAGTTGAGGATGTTTTCAGTCCTAACACCTCTTGTTTAAGACTGGTGTTGGAAGCCTACACAGAGGAATAATGACGCTACCAAATGATAGGCATGTGATGGTTTTGTCAACATCGAGATGGTAAGCCCGGAAACCCTTGTTTAATGTTTAAGTGGCTCGGTTCGAGCCCGTGTTCTATTTACTGGTTCGGAGAGTTTGAAAATAATACTCAAATGCTTCGTTTCATACCTTCACATGCCTTCGGTATGTTCATTTTGTTCAGATACCTCAATCCGTTCGTAAGCTATGCTTAGTCTGGTGAATTTGACCAGAAGGAAGTAGTTGGCGGACTGTCTAGGAGTTCTAGTTTTAGGCTGTTTTCAGATCCGGTCCGCCCAAGTGTTGACGCAACGCTATAACTCTGTCAGCCGTTCGAGGCTTCAATTCTATCAGAGCAATTTCAAACAGGTCCACATTTGGCACAGCGATTTGAACCAGAACGACGTCCCGAAAAAGTCATGAACACGTCCCCGACAGCGATCGAAATTTCACTCATAAACCCGTGCGAAACCCCAGACACCACCGCCAAAAAGCAAGAAGGTGGCAAAATAGCGCACACAAGTTAATATCAACTTGTCCCAAGACTAGCGAAATACACTCATTTGCAAACAAATTTGGTTTTGCGAGACTCACCTGGAACCCACATGCCACTTCTACAGCATATTATCGGGCGACAGCTTAAACCGGCTTACTTGACGCATAATGGTCATTTTCAATTATAGGAATTAGTCACGATGAGCTCCCATTTGTGGCGAATACAAACACCATCCTAAAGCGTTATCTTATTTCCAGGAATATGTAACGAAAAGCCCAGTGCGCACGATCACAGCTGCAGTGGATCGACTTTTGAGAACAAAGGGTCCAACACGAATTAGGGATGACATTTTTTGGATGAAACTAAACAAATGCCCAAAACAAATGTGACAAGTAGCCTAGTTTAGCTACTGGTCGAATTTTTACACCGGTAAACAAAGAAACGACATTCGGAAGTGGGTTATTAAAGTACGACTTCTATCGGTAAAGAAGTTGCGATCAAGACAGTCGGGGCTCCTGACGTATCTCCACAGATAGTCTGCAAACCGTAAGCTGTTTGTAGACATCCATGAGAAAATCTCGAGAGAGCTCATCTACCCATGTCATTTGACGCCACTAAAGTCCACATGGACCACCTATCAAAATGAGACCGGCTATCGCTCACAAGCTGCAGTGGTGCAGCAGCCGGTAGGATCTGAATTTTTCACCACTCTGTTGCTAGGTTTGCTCGCAATGGGGATTTTCGGGCCATAGCGTCGAAAAAAGTATGTCTACTTGATTTTCTAGAGCCAAAAAGGCTGTTACTGACATCTTCACTTCAGCATTTCACTTGGACAGCGATGTTAGCTTAGAACAACAGTCTAGGTAGACTGAATGGAAGTATACAAAGGTGATCGGTGCGGGTTACCAGCAAACATCTTCCAATGAGAGCTAGTTGGCCGCACCCTTCTTCTGAATGGCACCCTATCCATCCTCCCGCAAACTCGGCTTCTTTTGTAGAAGCGATTTTTCGCCGGGGAATAGGCACACATAAGCAGGAGTATCTCAATTTTAAATAGAGATTTCATCCTGTCAGTGAAGCTAATCTATGCTGAAAAACCGAGAACCAATGTACAGCTGCTTCAACCTTATTGGGAATCATCAGCAGTGCGCACCTCACAAAACTCTGGGAGTTTAGAACCCGCAACATTCCAGCTAGTGGTTACTTAACCGTTCGACCAGGAGTGGCTTAACAGCAGTGTGATCAGCCCTCACTTAGACAGGATATAGTATCGCTTCTCTTTTATTCACGAAATTCACATCACGTGGTCATGTATTGATTAGCTTCTTGAGTGTTAGGTTCTCAGCTCGCCCGCTTTATATATATTGAACCAATATATCTGCCGTTTTACTATTACTAATCCTAACGCTAGAAAAGTAGTGAACTCTAACGAAGATCTGAGAATAGTATTGTTCGTCGCCAAGTCACGGAGTAATGACTGGTTGGATAGGACGCTGGGAGCACTCATGATCTTTTGTATCCGTATTCCCCAGCCATTCATATCCAAAGAACATCATCGGGTTTATTAGGGAGCTGAACGTCTACACGTAGTGTTACAATATGGACTGGTAATTTGTTTATTCAGTAGTTGAATGAGTGGATCTGGCACTTCACACTTTTCTGTGGCACTTGTTGGAGTTTCAGAAATAACCACGGTGAAACACACGTCATGTCATCGAATCCGCGGTCCTCGTATTGACGTAATCTGGCTGTAGTGACCGAGGATTTTAGTATCTCATGAGGAGTACTGATTTCGGAATAGACAATTTCTAGCTCTAAATTACATGTTAATATTGGAGAGTGAAGTGGACTGCTTCTGGGTAGCTTTTAAGGATGAGCTGGAAGGCGAAGTTGAGAGAATCTGTTTGTTGTGTAGTTCATCACCCATACGCATCGTTTTTAAACCTTCAGGGAGTGTCGACGCTTGAAATTGGTGATAATGATTTGCTTGACAGAACGATCTGAATGAGATAAATAAGCCAAGTCATATGATGCCTCGTGACCAGAGATATCGATTCACTCATTCAAAATCCATGTGTTATCCACCCCGGGAACTATCTATTTCATGTCAGCTCATTGGGGAATAGTTCCTCTAATGGGCTACCCGATCCGTCAATGGTACTTTCGTTGTTCCATCGCATATTCAACCATTCAAGGTCACAAAGCTTCGACAACCATGTGCGATGGAACAAATTAGGTTCAAGCGAACGAAAGCACTGTTTTTCTGACGATGAAAAAGTTTCCTATGAACAATGCCCACCTCCGCTGGATGACGAATTCAGTGTAGCTCTACTACGACAAAGAAGCGGATCCGTACTATCCTACTCATCAACGGGACATTCAGACTGGTCTCGGTCAGGTTCGAAACCGAAAAGAAACAATGACCGACGACTAACAAAGAAGCGGTACCACTCACTGCAGGGAAGGTTTGGCATTGACCTTAGCGAGGATGAGTACAAGCATGAAATTAGCCAGATGTTGGGTGAACTCCGTGCCTATCTCTTTCGGCACCAAAGACTGGACAGTTGGGCGGAAAGCTGGAAAGCCAAACATTTACTGGTGCATTCAGACGACTTCTTTAAACTCCTACTATCCAGAGACGAAGCCAATATGTATCTTGGTTTTCCTGAACAAAAACAAAAATCGCTCATGCGAAGAAAATCCGCCCAAGGTCGAGCGCTATGCACGGGGGCAAATCTACCTATTCAGTACCAAATCCGACGCGACCAGCTAATCCGTCGAGTTCTCGAATCCGTTGGGACGCAGGAAAAACAAAACGCAGCGAATGACAAGGAAGTCACTGTTCAAACGAAATGCGAATACGATAGTTCTTTTCAACCGGATGACAGCAGTGAATATGATTGGGTGAGGAGCTACCAAGAAACAGAACGTGAACCATCGTCCAACTTGGAAGACGATCGGTTCCATTCGAGACAACTGGCCATTGCTCAACCTGGTGTTGGCCGTCTGGTACAACATGAAATGAAATCCCAATTGATTATTGGTAGTTCTACAGCGATTGAAACCGTGGCCTCTGAAGTTGTCAAGACCAAACCTATACAAACAGGTGACACCGAACGAAGACCATTAGAAAAACATGAACAAACAACTGAAGAGACCACGAAGGTCAACAAAATGCAACCTAAAGACGAGTTACCACAAACGCCACCGTTAGCAAGGTCGAAAGGCAAGTTGGTTCCCACTGCAGGACTGAGAACATATGCGTTATCACCAGGAGATGGTGGATTTGACCATCCAGACAGTCCAATTAGTAAGTACGAAGTTGAAAGAAGCCAAATATTTGGAAGAGTCCCTGTGCTTATACCAAGCGGAGAATCCCGTTCAAGGAAAGAATCAAGACGATCAGTTAGCCCACTACACAGTTTATCCGCAAATACCGGTTCTCACGTGAGCGAATCCAACCTATGGGGACATTCACATAATCGATCGCGCGGTTCACTGAAAAACGAGGGACATACAGATAAAGTGCTAAAATCGCAGTTTAGTAGTACGAGTCGACCAAAGAGTGAAACTCTTCCAGAACTAATGAACAAACATCACAACGTCGCTAACGAGTTTCCGAGACCGCCATGGCAAGGACCATTCAAATATGTGAACTCAGGAGAAGGCACTTCACCCAGGAGTCGGACTAATGTTGCGCCAGAAGACAAATTATTAAATCGCCCTAAAAGTGCCCAGACAGGGAGGACGGGATATCAAAGTCCACAAAGACAAAATACGGTTGAAACCGACGGTGTGCACGTAGCCGGAGTGAAAGCACTGATAAGACATACTTCTAAGCCGGATTCAGTGGGTTCCGTTTCGAAATATGGGAGAGTGTTACCCGTGCAACGTATAGCTGGATTTCCGAGACCACGTTATCTGAACATCCCAGGGTTTGGAATGAAGGGAAACTTAGAAATGCAAGGATCACACGTGAGTAAAACAGTACAAGCCAACGAAGCGTTCAAGAAAACGCCTAGGAGATATGGGCTTCCTCCACGCGCTGGAGTGCGGATTTTCACTCGATCTCATTTAACCCATGAAGTGCAACAGCCATCTACAACTCAAGGGTTAACCAGGGCGGTTAGTGCCGACACAACGGGACTTGGGAGCAGACGTTCGCTACCTCCACGGACTACTTACTTGAAAGAAAACG
Source organism: Opisthorchis felineus (assembly GCA_004794785.1). Lineage (NCBI taxonomy): Eukaryota > Metazoa > Platyhelminthes > Trematoda > Opisthorchiida > Opisthorchiidae > Opisthorchis > Opisthorchis felineus. The sequence continues at coordinate 1,074,328 of SJOL01007141.1, forward strand.
ACTTGCGTAAGATATTCTCACAGAATCACTGCTCCACAATTGGTGGGCAACTCAATAATAATAATAATAATAATAATAATAATAATAATAATAATAATAATAATAATAATAATACAAACAATAATAACAACACGGTTGCACAGACACGTTTACAAATGAGGTGGCCCTCGTCTATAAAGCAGCAGCTCGGGCAGAAAAGTAAAAGAAAGCATAGACGCTGGTTGGAGCGACTCACACATGTTCAACAAAACGCAAAGTGGTTCCAAGCTAACAACGGAGAGCTAGACTATCAAAAGATTCCAAGCATCCAACCATTATTACGGCTGGAGGATCTCAAGTCATACACGTTAACACCAAGCACAATTTCGACACACTGTCCGGGAAGAACGAAGCGACAAGACGATACATCAGACACTTTCGGAGTGTCAGTTTCAACCGAGTTCCTTCATTCCACTTCGGATGAAAATTTGGCTCACAAACACCGACCCCGACCGGGAATAGCCCCAGGTCGGACAAACGGCAAAAAAACACTGACGAAAGAAAATGTAGTAATTGAAGCTACCGCAGTCGGTGAACCTGTGACGCACACTACTCCAGCATTAAAGGAATCCGAAGACAAATTAGAAAGTGTCGCATTGATCGAACAGCGGAGTTCTTCCTTAGATGGAGAGAGCATAAGAGACATTGTTGACGAAGCAATTCTTCCGGTACTCCAGGACGAGTTATCGAATGACCAGATTGAAAACCAAAGTGTACTTCAGACACCAGAACCGAAACCTGAATACACAAAACAAGTTAGTCCAATACCAGTTAAAATAAAAGACCATAAAGCGAGCGATGAGAAGATTCGACGATGTGCAAGACGCCACCGTTCTAGAAGACGCACTTCAACATCTAGAGAATACCGTAATAAAATCCACAGACATGCTAGACCACCTTGGAACTCGAGTACCAGAAATGAAGCCCTACAGTTCTACACAGTACGCCCAATTGAGTCGTTTCTGTGGCCTGGAGGTCACAACCCCAACGTCTCCAGGAGGTTTCACTCACATGCGAGAAGTGTTTTCACAACTAGCAGGGCAAACGTCATACGTTCGTTAAAACGCATACAGTACGAAAACTTACGTAGTAGATACCAGAAAAAGAAAGACCGAACCACGAGACTCTCGCAGATGAGAGACGGAAAAGAGGCTGAACGAGGAAGAAGCAGATCTGGAATTTGGAAAAGACAGTCGAATAGCAGCCGAGGACAGTGGGATGATAGACAGGTTAATTTCAGTGAATTTTCAAAGCGAAAGGGTAGAAAGAACACAAGGGGCCGATCTTCGTCCAACATTACATCAGAAGTGAAGCAAAACAAATCCAAAAGCCCAGCACGCGATTGTGGTCACGTGAGTCTCCTTGAGAACAAGCAAAACTCGCGCGCACCAAACCTAAAAAGTATAGTCTCCAAAAGCTTTCTGAGTGGCCCAAGAGCATTTAGGTGTCGTAAAAAGCTCGGCGAAGGCAGCCGAAAACCAAACGATGACAAACAACAGGCAAAAAAAGACAAAACCATTGACAGTCGACCGAAGAGGTGGTGCACACACAAGTCAACATTTTCTAAACATCAAGGTATACCTGACACAAATCGAAGTCACTTCGAAACAGCTCAACAGGATGGAAAACTTGTGGACTTCGTAGCCTACATCTCTGTGATCCCATCAGAAATCGATGAACTAGTGTTACCTTTTCGTGCGTGTAATAAGATACACAACATCTGGTCTGAATCAAAACAACTACTGATCAAACTGGAACATGAATTCACAAGCCCAAAAGCGAGCAATGAGCAAAGTTTTGAGACGGACTCAGAGCAGAACATGAACCACGACACAAGGTATCCCAAGGGAACGAGTGCGGAAAACAAAAACGAGCGCCACGTGACCAAAAAACGTTTGTTTGAAAGAATACGAAACAATTTTCGAAAGAGAACTTTGCGGACAAATAGTCTCTGCGCTGCTGAGGAGAACAATCACTACAGAAAAGTCAATATCATTCCAGACGAATTGGATCCAAGACCTGACCCACGTCTTCTGGCTTTCTGGCAACACGTTTTACTTCGCTCTAATGACTGTCGCTTGTTACGATTAATCAGAGAATTGCGGAAGGTGAAGGACCGGCGAATCTTCGCCATTGAACTGCGCACAAATAGTCGTATACAACTAAAAGAGACAAAGATTTACTCTGTTCGCGGTGTTCCCTGCATGGAACTTCGAATTCGTTCAGACCGGACGGAAAATTTGCAGCGTGCTCTGACCCAACTGGAGTCAGATTTACCGCAGCTGTTCAAGCAGATTATTTTCTCCGAGAGATTTTGCGTCCCACATGGTGGGCACCTTTATCCGACCTCAACGGGGTTTCTGCTTGGTGGTTACAATCCGTTGCGACACGAATCGCGAATAAGCACCATTTGCCATAAAGTGCCGGCCGTTGATGGAGCCACGCGCAAGTCACGTCGGACCCGTGTTACTCGGCGAACCAAAGCCTGAACTTGAGATTGAAAAACAATCACAGTCTAAGTTCAATATTCGCTGGTTTTCTTTTCCTGATACTTAGTTTTCTATATTTCCGTTTAACACTCATCTGTGTCTGCTTTGAACCTCAAAAGCATGTGAACTGCTTGTAATGAAATTCCATTGTTTTGTCAGCATACTGTTGTTGTACAAGCAAAACACAAAAAAACTAGATCGATACCATCAAGTATGATATCGAATGTTTAAACTGTCCTATGAGAGGTTGTGTCCCACTGAAGGAGGCGAATAAAAAGTGGGTATAACAAACCCACGAGAGAAACCCATTGAGTAGAGGCACAAAGTCAGACAACTCTATGCGATGCGTCTTTCTGAACATTTTGCATTTCAAAATACATTGAACAAGTCTTGTTCCCAGATGAAAACGTTTGCAGACTGTTAAATCTAGTGGATCAAACGAGATCGAATTGACAAAGTAACTCTCGAAAAGGGTCAGTACATATAAAAATTCAAATTTCAGCATATTTTGTATCCACCACAACAACGGCCTGACGCAGCGTGGGATCTTTATGGACGGTCATTTCAAGGTCACCGTTAAACGTCCGAGGTTACTAGTAGTGTGTGTCAAATTATACACGTTCATAAATCTCCCCAATACTGAAAGTGGTGTGAACAAAGACACCAACCGTAACGACAGTGACTGGTGTGAGGAAAACCAGACACTCCTTTTTCGAACAACTGATCCATTTTTCCGCTATAGCCGGTAGCAAAACGGGCAATCTTAAGTGGTGATCGGATCAGCGAGGTATGCTCAGGTGAAGAGTCTCCAACCAGAAACGTAAAGTAACTATAAGGCATCAAGGGAAAAAAACACCCCATCATTGTCCTTATAAGGGGCAACCAAATGGAGAAACGTCGTTCGGATGCGGTACTCCGCGCATGGGGAGCTCACAACCCGAAGGAAGTACGAAGTAAAAGCACCGTCAGGATGTGATGCCTAGAGAAAAGCAGCCGAAAAACAAGGGCTGGGTTCCAACCACGGATCTTCTGGTGAGCAGCATCGCACTTTAACCGCTGAGTCCATATATGCCTGTATTGAGACTCTGGATACCTGAGGTCAGTTCAAGCGCTATCCCTCGAATACGCCGCACAAGAATCACCTAACAAAAGGCATCACAGAGGTCTTTTTCCTGAGAGAATATTTCTCATCCTAGAGGAACGGACAGTTCAAAAATGCATGGTTATAACGGGCACTGGCTATCCCCTTCCAAATAAGATTCCTCAACCTCTACCCGAACTCATTCAGTCACTGACGCACACATACAATGAACGGCGAGATGGTTGAAGCGCGAATTTACTGACCGGAATGTCCGTGGTTCGAACCCGACCTCTGCATCTCGACTTCTCCTGTCTAGGCTTGGGCAACCCGGCAGTATTTCAGCCCTCATGCTTCCATCGGATGGCATGCCAGCTAGGCACTGGAAGGGTGCTACAGCTGAACGATTTATATTTATTTATGTACAATGTTCAGATGAAGCTGTAAGATATCATCCAACATCTGAGTATGTAAAAAAAACTAATACGGTCAAAAAACCACTTAGACGACAGCTTGGACGTGGGTGATACGAATGGACCGGATTCAGATTTCACGATTATGTCTGGCCTCTTTTCGATTGAGTGACGTGTAATTCAATATTTCGGATCGATAGCTAACTCGAATCTGTCAAAGGACGGCAAAATCGTTACCGTTGTCGGCAAAACGGGACGAATTTGTACGAGGCAATACGTCTGTGCACAAGGACTTAGAAGCAAACAGGTCGAAGGCAAGTCGAAAAGAACAAAGACGGTGGCTATCATCTTCTGTGTCCACCAATCAGGATACCACTTGGAAAAATATGGGAACTCAGGTGGAAGCGTCTGAAAAAGCTAAGCAAAAACTATCGAAAGCCGCGTATAATCCGATGGGTTTATGTGACGACATAGAACCAAAGATTGGCGCCATGCGACTGCAACAACTACATCGACATGCCCTTCGTCTACAAGGTTTGCACTCAATCCTCATGCGATCGCTTGGGGGTACGAACATGAAAGCAATCCTCTAGGCCGAAGACTGTTCAGCTATTGCGCCCTTTCGGTGCACGGCTGCCGTGCAACCCGATGAAAGCACGAGGGGTGAGATACTATCAGTTTGTCCAAGCCAAAACAGGGGTGGTAGAAATGCCAGGGTCGGGTTCGAACCACGGACCTAGCAGTCAGCAGTTTCGCCCCTTAACCACCGACTGTTCAGCTGGAACACCCTTTCGGTGCATAACTTATATGCCACTCAAAGGAAGCACGAGAGCTGAGATATTACCAAGCCCAGAGAGATAAATAGGTCAGGTTCGAACGACAGACCTTCCGGTCAGTATGTTCGCGCTTTAACCACTGAGCTATCTCGAACCCGACGACGATGGTGAGAAAACTTATACGGACCGCCCCAGTAGCTTATCATAATCGAAGGGAATGAGAAATGATTCTGATTTATTGGAATAACGAGAACCTATTTTCGCTACATTAAAAGGTTGTCTGGAAGCGCCGAAGATTAATAAATGACCGATTCAACCAAAACGAGAGTGAATAACTCATTACTTCCGCGTGCTACACGTATTTTCGATTAGAATTCGACTTTTCGACATGACGGAGCGTCCGTACACACTAAACTACCGAACATTTACTAGACTGGTTGCCTTTTAGACCGAAAGTGAACCACAGGAGCGTGCAAATGATCACACGGAGAAGTGTGTCAAGGTAATCGCATAATTCAAACGATCGAGGAACTGAAACTGCAGATATTATTAAGTAACAATTCGTGGACACTTTTTCACACACTGGTTAGTGAACAGTCAGGAGGGATTGAAAATTATGTATAATGATACGCATTTACATTGAAACAGAGACAGTAGGAATATCTATACAAAATACATCACAGTCAAGTGTAGTTGTCCCAATACTACAGCACAGTGGCTATGGATTTTCATTGGCCTCTGACACATTTCCCGTGGGTAGTGTTCCACTCAGTTCTTCTACGTGCTTCGCCAAAAGGGTTGCACGTTTGCGCATATAGTGCTGCCAGTGAAGCAAAATTTGATCGTCCATATAACGACACAGGTGACCACGAGCTAATTCAGCGCGAAACTCAGGTAACTGCAAGAGGTCCAGCATATGTAAACAAAACGGATAGCTGAAAATAAAACGAAAGAAAAGTCACAAGCGTAAGATGCAGTAAGGAGCACCAAAAGCTACCCTCCCTAATTGAGTGATCCAGAGACTGATGTTGCACTGCCCTCTGCGTACGTATGGAACCGAGGGTTTAATACCAGCCACACTCCCCCGTTCCTCCGATAACCTCCAAGTTAGTTCACAGAGAACTGAGCACAAACGATAATGCGTCAGGTTGTCTGAATCCTTAACAGATTGCGAACGTTCGCACTTATCTAACGACAGTGAAGGCCTTCACAATGTTGAAATCAAGACGAACGCTGGAGATTCACGAACATCCTGGTGCTCAAACAGCTGCCAAAGACAAACTTGTTGGTCTTGAATACACGGACGGCCTTATCCTAGTCTTCAAAGAAGAAGGGCACAGGCATTTGTGGATAAACTGACATTTGACATGTGTCTTGTAATCATAAAGTTTAAGGTCATGCTTCCAATCGTGCGAAGCTACTGGCCGGAAGGTCCGTGGTTGGAATCCGACCCTGTCTAGGTTTGGATAAACTGACAGTATCATATTTCGTGTGCAGATACGCATCGAAAGGATGCAACAGCTGGACGATTTTCTCATGCCTTTTACGAGTGAAGCCATCAAACTCAGAATATCATTAAATCCAATTCTACCCGGGTTCTCAAAACCAAAAAGGAGGCGATCTCTAGTGGCCGTCTAGTTCCAAGTGAAAAACACCATGAAGAAAATAGACCAGGCACTGATGCCTTCTTTGCTCAAGGGTCGTTACCAAGTGAAACATATGGGGATCGTTGAAGCTTCACCTGTCTATTCCCACTGTGGCGTATCGCAGTTGCTCAAGTGCTCCTAATCCAACTACGTTGGTTGGATGGGGAAAAGAATCCAAAGTATACAGATCAGACAATAACAAACGTTTTTCCATATTAGGATCTCCATTCAAAAGGAAATAGAAAGTCTTCGAGCGCCAGAACGATATAAGGATTGTAAAATACCTAAGACGTCCAGACATCAAAAGGACCCACAATCAAGTTGCAACGGGGATTTGGAGCCAAGTGTTCCGTCTGTGAAAGACTGCTGCGACTATCCGCCAACCTTAGTAGGTATTGAAAAAGGACGTATATATATATATATATATATATATATATAGAAAAGCGTGTTGTCCGCTAGCAAAAGCCACCCACATCGCAACAACCTATCAGAAGCCTAGCTCCATTCGATTCAACCCACACATGGCACCGATCCACAACCTACATAAGAGCAAAATGGCTAGTCAACTTACATGAGATACCTTGAGTAGGCCGGTTCCTTCCAATAACGCAAATAGTTCAAGTAGTTCATAAAGGCTGGTTTCTCAAAACAACCCTGTTGAGCAAGGACTGGTGGTTGCGTAAAGGTATGCATATGACAGGACTCACAATTGAGATAGTTTGGGTTGGCAAGACACTGTACAAATTCCAGCTCAATCTGAAACCGTGTGCGAGAATCCTCGAGGCCTAAGTCTGGAGAAAGCAGACAGTCACAGAGTGATCGAGGGTTACTGCTCACTTTTTGTGGGCACTGGAGTTCGACCAGTCCTGGGTTGCATGTCCTCCGAAAAATGATACGTCCGAATTTGTGCTGAAACAGTTAGCGAACGCAGCTGTATTAAGCAAGTACGGATTAAAGGACAAAAGATACAGGATTTTGTTGCATTGTGAAACAAAATTAGGTCGGGTTAAGAGGGCCCCAGTCAGGTAAACTGGGAAGTGGTGCCGACTTGTGGTGTGCCTCAGAACTACTGCGTGAATCAGACTGAATCTATGCAAGACGTTCGTTCCAACTGCGACTGTGAGCTAAAGGTAATGGCATATTGGTTAGAGCGCGAATTTACTGATCGGAAGGTCCGTGGTTCGAACCTGACCTGTGCCTCTCGGCTTCTCCTGTCTAGGCTTGGGCAACCTGCCAATATCCCAGCCCTCATGCTTCCTCCGGGTGGCATGGCAGTCAGGCACCGAAAGGGTGCTACAGCTGAACGATTTATTAAAGGTGACAGTGTATGGGAGCGGCGAGCTCCAATTGGTTATTTGAAGCATATGGAAAGTGAACTGCCGCATGCACCAGACTGTCTGATGGCTTTCTGCACTCTGGCTAATGGTGCATGTGGAGACGCAGTCCGCTTCACTTGTTGGGGATATCAATATCACCTAAAACCATTTAATTGTCGAATTATTGCCAAGTTATCCTTTTGGCAATTTGAATTTCGATTTTTCGCTTAACTTTCAGCTGTCTTGGACATTTTCCAATATACCACGTTTCCCTCCTACTGGTTAACTGCACCTTGTACGTGCTAACGCATTTATCGTTCTCCAAAGTTATCCTATATATATATTCCGTGTTGCTCTCGCTGTACATTGCATTTGCTCTCCTCCGAAGGTCCGGTCATCTTCTGCACTAGGAGTGGTTGGGTTCGTGTCGTAGCTGGGGATTTGTGCACTCGTTCTCACGTTGCGTATAGCAGTTGATCGTACTCGTTCATACGTGACACTTATTTAACAAGAAAGTCCAGTAGAATGACGGCTAGCGGACTGAGTATTAGTAATTTGGGGAACCTAATATCCAAAAGGAACCAGCGCCACGGCCAATCATCGAAACGTTTTGGAACACAGTTAAATGGACCTTCGACTTGTTCCCTTCTGTTCTTCATTCTAAAATGCCAACAAGCTCTTTCTCATAAAGATTTATCCGGCTGCTTGGCTCAATATTTTCACACTGGCACTAACCAAAGACAGCTTTTCCTTTCCGCAAATCAGCAACTAGACCGGTTAGACTAGGAAAAAACGGGACATTTCAGTCTATTATAACGTCATTATTCTAAGAAGGTACAGCTCGAGATAGCTCAGTGGTTAAGGAACAAACTCATTTACTGCACTGTCCTTCAGAGAGCCAAACGGAGTGGCATCAACGGACGTTCTCTTGGGTGGCCGTATCGGAGGTTAGCCGGTGTAGTTGGCAAGAACGCTGAACTAAACAAACAAACATGCAAGTGTGTTTGTGTAGGCCGCCACCCCGATAAGGGAATCCGACTTGAGTTCTACAGTATCTCGGCGAGCTGTATTGGTTTTCAGCTTTGTCCTTCAGGGTCCCGCCACGTCAGGAAGACCTGAGGTAAGCGGTCAAACAAAGCATAGGGCGCATTGCACTAGAAGTAGACATATTATGGGGTGGCCTGAAGGTAATCTCAAAGGCTCGAATCACGTTTGCTAATTTGCGTCACTTGTGGCGTCAAAAAGGCATATCACTAGATCTTAAGGGTCGCGTGTACCAGGCTACAGCGAGGACTGTGTTGTTGTATGGGTGTGAGACATGGCCTCTGCGGACAGATGATGTGAGGCGTCTTCAGGTTTTCGACCACCGATGCCTCAGAAGCGTGACTGGTTCTGGATGGCGTCAGCACGTTAGTAACGAGGTGATTAGAAAACGGGTACCTAGTTGTGCGGCAGGTACTTCAATCGCGGAAATCATCCAGCACCATCAGCTGCGGTGGCTCGGTCGTGTGCTACGTATGCCGAAACACCGTCTACCGAGACGAGTGTTGTTCTTAATGCCTCCTTTAAAATGGGGCAAATCGTGAGGTGGACAACGCATGACTTGGCAGAAGGGCGTAAAAGAGGTCACGAAGTTTGGGTGTTGTTGATGTTGTACGCATTCCAGGATGGGGTCCCCGTGCTTGGTTGGAGACGTTGCAAGAAATGGTGGCTAATCCATGTCAGTGGCGTTAGTGCTGTCAGCTTCTTTCCAGATTGTCTGACTGAGCGCTTGGAGGTGTAGGCACCTCAGAATGCTTGACATATGCCAGCACTGGGCCCTCTCCCTCACTCACTTTTTTCTCTTCTTTTCACTCTAGGGCTTTATATATAATTAGATGAAGCTTATGGTTGTACGGCAGTGAAGCATCAGTGTCAACACTGATGTTGCTGTCTTTGATGATGATAAATGTCGCACTGTACTCTGTGTGAAACAACAAAGCGCTCTTTCTAGGTAGCCAGCGTTTCCACACCTATAGACCAGCTCCCAGACAAGTGAGTCACGCTATCGTACAGTGGAGTCCTGGCGGGCACCTCTAAAAACCTTAACATCTGCTGCCTTACAGTCAAAGCTAAGACCAGCGCCCTAAAAATAATTTACTCCCTTCCGACTGCCAAGTGGGCTAGACTGTTTAGCCAATCGTTCGAAGATGGGCACCCCAAACAAATCCCCTTCGAAGTGGGCAACCAAAAAGCATCATTCCTCATCGTAGCTCTCCCACCGCAATCTAACCCACATCATCACCCGACGTAAAGTTGTCGCACTGTCGTGGCTGTCGGAGTTTTGTGTTGCAATGATCCGATGGAACTCAGCTTCTAGAGTTTCAACCATGTCAGAAGGGTAGCAAGGAGCAGTCGGACGAAAACCAGCGACTCTCCGCTCTGCGAGAAAGCGCATTACCTGATGGTTTGGGGGTAAATTTGTAGTCCTCTGTGATAAGAGCGTGAAGACAGTAAAGCGTTCCCCCAAGGCGACCAGCATGTAAAAATTTACGGAAGCAGCCATGCTGCTGTGCGCGGCCACAGTAGGAGTGAAACAGTAATATATTACTTCCTGCGTCCTCAGACCAGCCTGGCCCCCTGCAGCCAAGCGGGTCAGACAGTTGAGTCACTGGATCCGGGGAGGTTCCTCCAAGAAAAATTCAAAAACCACTGACTTGCGGTTCAGACTTTTGAGTCGGAGGCTAGGGTAAGGGGCCCCGAACAAAACTCCACATCCTCCCACTGCATTGTGGGTCAGTTTTTTTAGTCAAATGTTCAAGGTGGGGTACCTCTACCAGTCCTCCTGCTTTGGTTTGGGCAACTGGGAAGTGTCATTCGCCCTTGTAGCTCTTCGCTCACCGGCCTTCCACCACACCCCTCCTCACACATCAAATGATGCAGTGTGATCAACACATCTTCCAGTCCCATAATCATTGTTCCGTGTCTAAATAACCGCCCAGAAAAACAAACCAAAACCTTCACTTACTAACCTCAAAAATCTAACCCACTTTGCAGCCTTCAATGTCCGTACACTATGTCAAATTTAACAACAGGCATCTCTTGCCGAAACCTTGCTTGCCCTCTCTGTCGATGCATGTTGTGTCTCCGAAACACGCATACAAGACCCCACTTCGGTGGTGCACCTCAAGCCGCTTAGGACGAACTCGGATGTTTCACATTTCACTCTTCCGGTATCTGGTGATCCTGACGCAGTGGTCTGTGGTGCCTACGATGTAGGAGCTGCACTCAGTCCCAAGGCTTAAAGATCTTTACTGGACTGGATCCTAGTCTTTGTGCTGTGCAATTGTCTGGCTCAACTGCAGTTCGATGCAGAAAAAGGTGCTTATTTGTCTTATCAGCACACGCCCCGACAAACTGCAGTTCTCAGGCTGAGAAAGATGGGTTGCATCCAAATCTGTCGCGACTGCTTAGGTCAGTATGAAGGACGGATACAGTAATCCTAATGGGCGATATGAATGCACCAGATGGACGACTAAACCCAGAGGAAGCACAGTTTGGTGGTAGATTTGGAATCAATACTCAGCGTACAGATAATGGGGAGAGACTGCTTCACTTGTGTGCTTATCATCGCTTGTTTCCGACCAGTACGAACTTCCAACACGAACGCTCATATCGATTTACTTGGAGGCCACCAACTGCGAGACAGCCATGGACTCAGACATTGTGGCCATCAGTTATCGATGGAGAGCCTCCATTAAAGATTGCCGTTCCTTCTGGGTTACACAACCTGACCCTGATCATGCCATTCTGTGGACCGGTTATTACTTCGCTTCCCGTTAGAAGTACGCGTGCCAAAGCACAGCAACTCTATTCATCAACTTCGGCAAGTCTCAGTAGCTCAAGTGTACGGAGCTGATCTGGCTAGAAAGCTACAGTAAACGCAGTCATGCAGATGAGGGAGGTTGCTTGGGGGTGAAATGGAAATGAGTTAAAGAAGCTGGACACTCAGCTTTCAAAACTGTTTGTCCAAGCCATCCGACTTGACTAAATGAACACGGAATATAATCGTGACCAGCAGGTCTTCTTGCTGCCAGAAAGGCCATACCAGCAACTAGCGACTGTGATGGCGCACGCAGATCCCTGAGACACCGGATAATCAGGAGCTTCAAGAATGTTACACAACGCTAGTGGATTGCAAATTCCCAGGGACATGGACACCAGCCCGTCATAAACAGTGGAAATCTATAGTTAGATAAATCCTTCGACGCGACAAGGCACCTGACCCGGATGGTCCGCAGCGTTTCTACTTTTCGGTGTGGACACACCAGAATCATTGCACCAGAAGAGGGAGAGGACTAGTCAAAAGAGAGTAATGTGAACACGAATTTCAAAAGTTTCGCAACCTCCTACAAGCGGTGAGGCGAAGCAGTTAAGCAAGCATCGACAGAAGATTTCACCTCCATCTTTAAGCAGAGTGGTTAGCAGTTTACCACAACCTCACGAAGAATTTCTCTTTATTTCCTCTAATACAAACTGTACTGGCACAGTTATTACCTTGATGTCTGCAGAGTTATACATCGCCGCCGGATGGCGCATTGGGTGTCACGAATTGGTGTTGATTACATTCGCATCGCGTGCATTTAGAGACCATGTAAATCGTAGAAAAACGTTATATGCTAGGCAACTGGAGCAGAGACTTGAAAACACTGTTGCGGTACACATCCAGTAAACACGCCACCGGTGGCCATGTGTTTACTGGGCATGAACCAGCATTAAAATTCATTCACCAAAACCCTACAACGTCTTTCATGATCTCTTCATAGGTCACAAAAATGAAAAGTGGAAAGGTTGTGGTAATAGTGATATTCCTGTTTAGTGTTCAACCCAACAATTCGGGCGCGTTTTTAGGGGCCTCTTCTAACCTGTTGCGCATATCAGCTGCAATGGTTTACGCACGCCCTATATTTTCTCGCCTCCTTCATATATCCAGCTTTCTGGATCCACTAGGCTTCTCGATCCGGGCAGATGCTCTATTTCACCTGAATTCTCACAGTTCGTCGAGCCATATTGTACACCAGGACAGGAGAAATAGGTGTCAGAGCCTCGGACGACCTTAGAGTGCCACCCGAGATCCAGTTCTAAGATCTTGGATGCGCCATCCTACAAGCAGGATTTCCAGCATCTTACAGAGTTGAGGCGAGAGTGAACATCAGAATACATGTTTCCCGAAAGAGGCTTCAGGTACACGAGTTTCACGTGAGAGTCTAAGAGGTTCTCGACGGCCAGGCTAGGCGTGCGCTCCTGACACGCCTCTGAAAAGCGCAACGAACCAGCGCATGATCAAGGTGTTCCAGAACGTGCGGCAATCAGTAATTGACCCACGCCATCTATCGCTAATGGCGGTGTGACCTACGTGCGTATGGGGTTGGCTCGCATGCGGAGGAGAGAGCATCAAGTGGCCAAGCAGATTCGGTTGTTCCCGAAGTCTGCACTACACAGAATGTTAGGAGGAGGTGCGCACCAATACCGCTTTCCTCGCAGTTAGGCGCTGCTACGGCCAACAAGCTCATACCGCACGCGATTGGCCAGAAGACCGGCCGCTTACCAGTCAAACTTAAAACCGAGCTCCGATTGGCCGAAAGTATGAACCCAACAGCTAACCATGATCGAATATGCGACACATGTCAGTTGCCAATGGCACATTTTGAAGGCATTAGAATTCCCAGAAGGTTCTTGCCGCAGTCACTTTATATACGACGGACTGCACATGTGTTTCTGACCAGGTTTTCGGCGTTAATATGTTGTGCATCTTTGGTGGTTTTGACGGGAAAGAGCTAAGAAAATGCCGTTATTACAAAAAAAGGGTCTGCGGTCAGCAACAGTCATTTGCCATTGTCCGTGCGTCTCGACTCCCGTCCAGTGTTACCGCCCACTTGAGCCTTTGCAGAGTTGATTCCACCTACATACGCATTCCTACTTCGGCAACCACAACAGTAGCTTGGCTCCTAGCTAACCGCATAAAGGCAGTCAAAGCGTCTTAATTACTGTTTTTGAGCACATCGCAGTTATCGTCGTTTGGGACGCAAGCAGACATAATGAACAGGTAGCGATTAGCGGTGCGTTTACGGGATACCCCACAGACGCTACCAAACGAACCACACACAGGGAACTGCCGACGAACAACAATACAAGTGGAGACCCTTCAGTTTGGTGGCTTAGCACAATGTCAACCAAAGCAAAGCCAGTTGCAGCGGCTTTTGGATCACATAAGGTGCTCGATCGGAAGCGATATGATGCTGATGGGTTAGTTCAACAACCGCGCTTGTGTCTTGAATCCTCTTTTCAGAGAAAGACGGCACACATCAATAAAAAGTAAATCCAATTTACATGCAATAGCAGCCTGTTAACCAGCTTCCCTCAGAGTGCAAACGCTAAAGGCTGTCGGAAGAACTTGGTGTCGGAGTTTGATGAAACTAATGATTTTGAAGTGTCTATGGCCGTCGTGGCCGATCCGTCCGTAGATATCTCAGCCAGCGGCAATGGACGGCGAACGCATCTGTCAGTCATTAATGGTAGGACAAAGCAGATGAGCGAGCAGCGGGATGAAGGCGGGGAAGAGCCAATATGTGAAGTGGAAAGAATGGCTGCGTCAGCAACAGCAGCAGCTTGTTTTTACCTTTCCGCCTTGCTGCACGCAGCGAACAATGTGACAGCTGACGTAGCACGAGATTATTTGTAATTGTGGGACTCATGCTTATACATGGACTGGAAAAGTGCTACAGAAACTGGAGTCATCAATCAGAGTCAAAGGTACTAAGAGAGCCGGGTCTGATTATTCCTTCTGATTCCTGGGTTCGTTACCTTCTCAATAGCTAAACGAGGCGCGCGCGTTTATTTTGGAACTTGAAAGCACAGTGAAGATCAACAAGAGACCTGTGCGTGATGGTAATCCTCGCACGTTTTCTGAAGGAGTGGTAATCAACCCTCCCCACTAGTAACTCATGACAATGTGATCTATTTGGGTTCGGGGCTAATTCGTTCGTGGGCACCATGCAGTCAAACGGTTTCCGCTCCTGCTGAAATTAGTGTTGCGAACGAGCTGTTTGTGACCAGCATACAACCGCAGCGGGTGCTCTCCGGCGTCCGCGCGTCTCTTGTGCAACTCCAAGGCAACAGCCCAATAAGGCCTAAGCATCGCTAAACCAACCTATCTGGGAGTTCGTGTCACTAGCAAATGCAACGGCGTTTGAGTTTTTAGCCTGTTGTTTACGAGTAACTAAAGCTTTATGTAAATCATCTTTGGTGGATCAGAGCTATAACCAATCGGGACGCAAGCCTTTACGGTAAACAGGGAGTGTTGGTCTTCACTTTCTAGGAGTTGTTTCGCAGACATTGCCGAACAAACCACGCAGAGGCGACCGAGAGCGAGAGGATAGTCAGTGAAACTACAGCACTTGAGTGCCGGAGCCTTGTTTCTAAAAGACAGCATCCATCAATACACAAAGAATCCAGCCCATGAGCGGGAGCCACTTATTGTTCTGTCTATTCCAGTGTGCGAAAATTAAAGGCAGCTAGGCAGACCAGTTTTCGGGGTTTGAAATCAGACTCCAAGGTGTTTAGCTTCACTAGTGAAGTCGAACGCTCAGAAGCTATAGCTGAACTTGAACGCTGATGGACTTAGGACGCCCTCCTGCTGTAGGGACTTGCTTATGGTTGTGTGTGATAATTTGAGGAGTGCCTCAGCTCTTCGAAATGAGCACCTCAGCTGTAACAATTTATCTTCTGCCCAATGTACTGTTTCCGGAGCCTATAATGAAGTGTGGCAACCTAGGCACCAGGCGACGGCCGGCGTCACAGTAGCATTTTTTGTAAACGTCATATTGCATGTGGGCTGGGATGCTGCCTGGGCCCCACGACTTATGGAGTAATACGGTTGTTATCCTTGTCTAAGGCCTTTGTCTCAAAAGCCTGATAGCAACTCAGGAATGTTTTGTAGGAAGTGCTAATATATCACCACTTGCAGAAAAATCACCACAAATGTTCCAACCCCCGATCTTGAGGGTTAGAAAACCGTGTTTGTCAGACTTCCAGAGATCGATCAACCCGGCGTGAATCTGAGCGTGTAATGCATGCTCCTCAAAAGAATAGCTCACTTTGGTTTGAAGGTGCAGAAAATCTCACATAATGGCAAGTTCCAGTCTCTCCCTCACCGACATTCAATGTATGTGAAATAACTTAAAGCTTCTGGCGTCACCCTACATTTGCTCCCAGATGATTGGCACCTGTGTCGGTAAATGCACATGCCCCTTCTACCAGGCAATGTGGCTCCCTCATGCGCACTTGTTCCTGGTTTTCAAGGTCCATTTTGTTCCTTGCATTAAGAAATCTCATCCAGATGCTTTTCGTTGAATCGCTACCGCATCAATCAACAGCGTTTTTCGGACCACAGTTAACCGCAGGGGGGGGGTCCCTTACGGTGTTTTTCAAGCTACTGCCATTACCCCTCGATTTTCTGAGAAAAAGCTCATCCGGATAGTAGACAAATTTGAGGGTTTGAAAACTCAAAGGCTCACAAACGCCAAGAGGCGGTTCACTGTGTACGGGAAAATCCTGCTGCGCCAGTGCTCAGTGTCTATTACAAATGACCAGATTTCGGTGGTCGAAGTAATTAAATCGCAATTCGACCAAAAAGCTCAACTCACAGTTTTGTTTTCGTGAGTTTTTTATTTACCCACTGGTTCTACGGACCATAAACATCTGAGGAAACGCTTGTGCGATCATAATGACTATTTTGCGGTAAGAGTACGCAAATTTGTACGCGAGTTAAGTACGCGTGTATCATTTTTGCTAATGTCCAGCCCCCGGCAACTGCAGAAAGCCTGCAAACGTGGCTGTGGAGTGTTCCGCGAAAGGCCATTCCATGATATTGAACCAACGCGCGAAAGTCCAGCACAATATATCTAGGAATTCAGTGAGCGTTTTCATTTCGCCTCCATGGTTGACTGAACTGAAACTTGTTTCGATTATATTACTATTGTCGGTAGGTACGGGGGCAAGGTGTAGCCAGCCATCGTCGTGGCAGCTATTTGGACACGCTCAGTGGTGGTTACGTCTTTCTTACGTTTTGATCAGAAAACTTCGGTTGACGTATCCAAGAAGCGGTTTAACATAGACCTCATGCAGCATCTAGAATTTCATGCAGCTAATGTGAGAGATGACCCGTGCCGTCACTGCTACCCACTGGTTGTGAGTAAAACATTACTATCATGATTAAACTCGGTCTGCCGAAGGCGATACATCGATGAGTCCACTTGCCATTGAAAGGATGAATAATAAACCTGAACTGCATTTTCACCCCGTTGTTTGATTTATCCAGCACCTACTGCAGACACACGGCACTCTCGCGGTAACCATTATTATAGTTCATCACAAAGGTTACCGCAAATCAAGGTGCTAGTTAACGGTATGTTTGCAACAGTGTCGACGTTCACCTGATCACATTTAGTTGACAAAAGCACAGTGGTACCTTTTGGCTACTCCGTGTCCAGGAGGCGGATAGCTCTTACATTGGCCGTGGCGACATACTGTCAGGAAGACTCATGGTGGTCTTTACGGCACCTCACTTTTCACGGAATTCATGACTTTATCTTGACTTCTGCCCTGAAAGTTATCCCAGCCATAACAATATCACTAATGTTTTGTATAGGCGAAGGTCAGGAAAACCAGTCTGAATGCAGTTATACTAAAGCAAAGTACCCACTAGGCTGATTGTCTGTGTAACTTTTGTTTATGCACCCCCTTATTTCTGAGCTACACAACCATCCGTGGTACAGTCGCATTCACAATAACCCATTTATTTTGATACACTGACTTGTGGGAAACCCAAGTGGCCTTTAAGACAGGGACCGGTAGGTGATTGGGTAATTTTACTCGCATACAACCAAGAAAACCGCGCCCTCTAATGTCTATTTGCAGACGACACAAAGATAATGCATTTAGTCCCAGCACATTCACTGATACGGTGTGAGGTGACTGATATCAGTAACTAAGCGAATTGTTGAACCTACCTATAAATGAATCGGAGTGTTTCCGTTTGACCTCACATCCCTCCTCTGAAGGAAACTGATTATCGTGAATGGGTATACTAGACATATTTCAACAAAAGAAATGCTACGCATCTGGAATGTTGGGAGTTTTAGTTTGACAGCCCAACGCACTTCTGCGGTTTATAGTCTCTAATTCCTTGTTTGTTTTAAATATGGTGATCTTAAACAAGCAACCCAAAACATCGGTTTCGTTGGATTGTGTCGTTTTTCGGCCGACCAACTTTAATCTGATACAGCACCTAAAGCAGGGTGCGGCACTGACTGGCTGGGCACAACACATCTCAGAAGGGTTAGTCTTGAGCATAAAAGAAGGTTCACAAGAAGAATGACCACGTTGCCCAGATCGCATTTTATCCTCAGCAAACTTGGGTTGTGCAGAAGTTCAGCCGGAATTTACCGAACAGGCAATGGCTGTTCTGGAGTTCGGAGGGACTGGTTGGTTAAACAGCGAAATAGACAAATTTTGAACGGACGTTCGCAAATGTCTGAAACGTTTGGTGCAGAGACAACTCAAAGGAATTTCCCATCTGTGTGCCATTTATAAAATGCAACATACTCCCAGCTGAGGCAGTCGGCATCATTCTGTCCTATTCTCGAAGCAAAAGTTTGATGCATGTTTGAAGGAGCTTTTTCATAGGCATAGAAGTAGGGACACGATTTCACTCAAAGCTACCTGTTAACTTTCTTGCGCTTCACCATTTGCTGCACTGAGATACCTGCGCCGGATACTAGGTTTTCACGCGACCTTTCATCGGCTTTCCATAACCCTTCTTTTGTATTTCCACCTCTGCTAGCTTAAGCAACTATATTGTAGCACGCATGTCTTATCACTGTAGAAACTCCTTCAAATCGGTTTTACTGCTGCCGGCTTCGCCTAACTGCTCTTAGCCATAGGTTCTTTTAACATTTGGCCCCGAAGCACAGCACTTCTGGTACACGAGAAAAATGATTACAAACTTCCGGGAGACGACAAATGGACAACGAAAAATCTCACCGAAGAGTTTTCAAACAAAACCAGAATCATCTCTGAGGAACTCTGGGTCGCGTAGGGCATGGAAAGCCAGCGGATTCCGCATCCCGAGGAGAATTTAGCGCTGGATTTATAAAAGATAAAATGTTTCGTCTATTGACGTAAATGCTCCACATTTTGGTGATTCCGACTTGAGCAGGTAGACCTCTGTTCACTTCCGTGAGTGCCACTGCCAAGCCAGTGCAGGAGGCTAAGAAATTTGAGTAATTCAGGTATTATGAATGCATGCTTTAAATAGACTTCTTTGGCTTATACGACTCATGTAAAGCTGCTACGCGAGTGCAAAACAGCGAAGCTAGCTGATCCCACTTACTGTGTTCTTCCCAAGCGTTCTCTTACCCTCGTAGTACGAATAATGCCGAGGTCCTGGCCCACCTGTTTGCCGATCCTTATGGGCACGATACTCTTGTTTGCAAAACCTTTTCAAGCGGAATAAAACGTTTGACGCCAAAATGTTGTATTTTGCTGCATGTATGCTCAGACCGAAAATCATCATGATCTACTCTCATTTTGTCGCAGTTTGTTCTGGTTCATCTCCCTTCTAAACTTTTGGCCCGCATTGGACTTTGAAATTTCTGTGCAATGATTTTGGAAGTGACTCTACATACGTTCGTTGAACAATTAGGGGCTGTATCCTTTTTATCCTTTATGGTGTTTCAGAAGGCATTAAATGAATACATGAAGCATAACTATGTGGTATTTGTGCTTTCATTCAGTAGTCGAAGCACCAACGCTGTTTTGCGTTACAAGTGTGTGTACCACAAAGGCAACAGGCCTGCAAGACAAACAAACAGTCGAGGGATCCAAAGAAGCCAACAAGCTGAGCGTGTTATCCAATAACAAACAGTATGCGAAGCACCGGCTGTCTTATGCGTTTTTTGTCTAAGGACACATGAAAATAGTTTCTCTGTCACCTATCATTATCTTGCACACAACCATAAGATATTGTGCGATCGGTTTCTGGCAAACTGACGTCTAACAGAAGAGGAGTTGGGCACCTGCATGGCCCCGCTGTAGTATGGAACGCCGTCCTGTGAAGTGTGGCAGTTTATGGTTGATGAATTCGGCAAGGTCCGTACCACTCAAGACATGTGCAACTACCAATTTAAGGGTTGATCATCTCTGTTTAGTAAGTGACGCATAGTTGTATTTCCTTGCGTCAGATCATATGCTTTCGGTTCTGGCGAAACTGCAAGTGACCAAACGCGTGCTTGTACTGCAGACAGGGAAGATCGATATAGCTACATATGCTTCTCCGAATGGCAGCAGATAGCGCTGTTTTGAAAATCCAGATGTTTTGTCCATTACTTTGACATTTGAAATTCCCCACGTTTCTTGTCCCAACTTGTAACCCCCGCCCCACTTTTGTGTTTAGTGCGTCTATATGAACTGACGTTTGATTGTCCTTACCACTTCACCCATTTAGCCTTGAAGTCATCCAGCCATTTGTGGCCGACCTTACACACGTGTGACTGTCTCACGTGGGAGCCTGTTTGCTCCTTTGGTTCGTACTTTTGTAGTCCTAGTGGACCATTTGTTGTTGACGAGTATCTACTGTTGAGGTCTGTACATTTTGTGAACTGGTGTCTTATGTTAATAGTACCGTATAGAAACCCAGCTCCGACTTTGTTTTGCCTTCCCGGAGGTTCTGGTATTACGCGTCAATCGAAGATACCGTTTGCTCGTTACACCCGTTATGTAGTAACTTTTGAAAGAACGCAATCAACCAACCGTTTCGTGTTAATTCTAAGGCGACTAAGATCTGGTTTGTTGATACAGGCTGCACACGTTCCTGATCACGGATAGCATGGGTACTGGCCGTCCGGTTATGTATACCCTCGTGGAAAGCAAACAGTTTGCTCCCATGCGTAAACTGTTCGGTTTACTGAAAGAACTGATTAGCGAGCAGTAACAAGTAAAGACTTATGTCATGGACAAGTTGGCGGAGCAAATGCGGCCGGCGAGAGCAGTGTTCTGCTGCGACATATTGTTGTGCTACTTCTATATTAAAAACACCATCAAGGAGCATGTATGTATCATGTAAAATCCATGTATGTTTGGTCACAGACTCACTCTGCGAATAACCGGTGAATATTTCACCGTATGGCTGGCCTGGACAATGCCGTACAGTAGGTTTTTTGTTTAGTATAATACTAACGCACAAATTACGACAAGATCTGTAAATACTGCGCCGCACGGATCCACGATTTGTCTCTTACCCCACGGTCCACTGGTTGTGCATCACCCGCAAATGGGCTTTAAACGCACAATCGGGGAGAGTCCACTTTGGTAATTTGACAAGCAACCATCTAGAGGATGCGAACGACCGCCTGAAACACCAAATGCCCCACTCAGACACACTAGAGCACGCCGTACAGAAGGTGTCCCGGCTCACTGAGTAGCTAATGCTGGAAAAGGGGACACATACGTCAAGTCAACTCGCCCGACAGAAAATCCTGAAGTGCGACGGCTACGTTCTGAACGTCGCCTGTCGAATGAGTACGTGTGCATATGCCCTCTTTTTGAGGCATTTGAGACCGCGACACTTAAGCCTGCACTATCGCGGCGTTTGAACAAACAATGTAACGTCAGTCTGCGTTTACTAACTCATGGTTCCTGGTGCAAACACTCAAATGATCCCATACGATTGACACCTGTGCTGGAGAATGCACATGCCTCTTCTACCAAGCGACGTGCTTCCCCAGCATCCATTTTTTCTTTTTACATAGAGATTAGCCGGTTTCAAGCAGTAAGAAACATGGAACACACAGAAGCTTAATGTTTTCTTAGGTTGCTTCCCCATCCACCAACGGTAGATGTCGAATTACAAACTACCGGAATAATGTGTGCCCCTCACACCTGTTCCAGAGCCACCGCTGACAACCTTCAATGGTCTGCGTAAAAAACTTGACCGAGTGGTGGATATGCTGGTGTTGTGGTGGTGGCGATGCTCTCTAGTGTTGCTCTTTGGGCTTGTCCCAAAGGTGAGTCCGTAGATGAAATACTTATTTTTGGTCCTTAGCCTCAGGATCGTCCAGAAAATGCAGGCGTGCGCTTACTAACCGGTCCGCAAAGAGGGCGCTCAAGGATGTTGACCTGGAAAGAGGCACATATTTCTAGCAGAGTACATCTCATAAGTTTGTGTGCGTCCGTGTTTTTGTCTCCAAGGAGGAGCTAACCGAGAGCCATGAGTTAATGTGGTAACAATAATATTTATTCCCAACTGGTGGGTGGCATACCGTAAGGTGTGATCATAATTTTACAGTCAGAATAAAGCATGACCGGCGGGATTTGCGCGGAAACGGTTCGGTGTCACAGACAGTAGGCATTGTCCGATATAGTCGCGTTCACCCCTAAACCGACACGGCCAGGGAAGCACAGTTATTATTGCTTTTTTCTTTTGGGGAACATATCAAGCTGAAGCAAGATCAGTTCGCTAGGATTTAAAGGTGACGGGCAAAAACAGAGCGGGGGAGGGCAAAACAAAAGACATCCCGCCTGACAAGACAAGAAAACTGCAAATTGCGGATAGTGGGAGATCAGAACAACGGATTTGGTGGAGCAGCAGAGTTGGCCTGATCCAGCCGTTCAATGTGAACCAAAACCTGAAACCACAACTGAGGCATCATGGCCTTGGACTTTTGGGCTTATGGACAGGGGCACGAAAAGCGTAAGTGAAGATGATGAAGTGGATGGATTAGAAAAGCAGATAAATAGTAGCAGGAATCTCAGAATCATGGTGCACAGTGAAACTGTAGAGACTCACTAGTGTCACTGTTGTAGTGGAGTCGGGTCTAAAAGTACTTTGGGAGAGTGAGTTGGTGTTTACACACAGGACAGAACGCAAACTGTACAGAAAATTATTGACATTTTGGGAAGCACAAACTGAAAGCCCAGCGAAATGAGTAAATCTGAACGAAAGGTTCATCAGATTAGAATGAACGCGTCTTGGAGGCGGCTGGGGACAGATGAAGAGCTTGTTCGTAGGTGCAGGTAATGAAAGGAGTGGGTGATCGGGTACAGTTACGAGTGGAAAGGAAATAGTTGCGTGTGTGCTATTAAACTGGATATTGGGTGCCGTGCTCTCACTGCACCGGCATACTTCGGTTTCTGGACAGCCCCGTAATGGACGTAATGTTTGAGGTGAGTAGGCTAGGATATACGATTCTGTGATCAGCGGAATTTTCTGGATTGGCCAAGGAAATCCGCAGAGGTAGAACAAAGCTAAAGTAAAATCGCAGGTTTTATCGGGTCCGGCTGAAGATCCCTGTGGATGTAAATCACGGGCCAGGTGAAGTGGATAACAGCTAAACAGGGCGTTCAAAGGAGGCATTGCCGAAGGTTAAAGCTTGAGAAGGCGAGGGTGAGTTGAGATCGGTGAAGCCTGGTGAGTTCGGTGAGATATCAGATAGGATAAAGTGCAATAATAGGGAGAGAAAAACTTAACTTTTACCACAATTAGGGTGGTGGCAACAAGTGACTAAGTGAGACAGGATAAGGGTAGAATTGTATTTTGTAGATTAGAGCTCAAGCACGGGTTGAATTTGCTAATATATGCTATTATAGTACAAGGGATCTAGAGAAAACCGACATAAGCACGCATAGAGGTGGTGTGGTTAGGGAAATCAAACGTATAGGGACTGACGGGAGTGAACTTTCGAGATGCTGGACTAGTTTGTCTGGAATTTATTACGTGGGTTGGACAGTACCGTAATCTAGGATAGAAAGTGAATGTAAGAGGTATAGTCACCAGTCCCCAAAGCACTGCTATCAGCTTCAATTCAAAGCCTTTAAACGCTAGTCTTGTGTGCTGGCAGTGGGGGGTTAGGAATCCTCTTATGTCTATAAGTATATATCACTTTATGTGTCCAATCCTGGGAGCAGTATGTAAGTGCGTTTTTTTGGTTGGTTGACGAAGTGGGCTTTGGTGTGGTGCAACATCATTTATGACGAAGGCAGCTACAGCTTTGCATGTTGATGTAAGCCGTGGGCATCGCAGAGTATCTTCAGGCTATCCCATCGATGTTCTTTCTCAACGAAGTTTTTAACAGACGAAACGCCAGTTTTTTCACCATCTGTAATTTATAGCGCCACCAGTTAAATGACAACCGGGACGAATCCAGCCCAGCAGCAACACAAAAAAAACAGTGCTCTTTTTCTGGATTTCCTGAATTAAATGCGATGCTTAGAACTAATGGCAATGAGCAAAGCACCCATGCTACTGGAGGGGTGGCGGTATGGGAACGCACCGTGGTGCAACGCAACTGGGCAACCCTCCCTTCAGGACGTTACGACCACCAAACAAGGTTTTCATTCCTCGTGCATGCTACCAGATCTGTAAAGTTTCATGCTACCAAGCAGTCTTAATTGCGGCTTGTGCTTTATTAAAGGACTCCAGCTAATGGATATTTTATCCGGTCGGGAGAAAGCCGGGCTAGTAAAAGAGCTCGGTCAGTTTGAACAGGCAAACACCACTTAGTCGCTGGAAAAGGCAGGTCGAGGAGGAGGCAAAAAAGGCAGCAGCTACCATTGGGACAATGGGGACAGAACGGGGATGCCTAGAGCGTGTTAACCATGGCTACACGATGACGGAGTGTGCGCTGCCAAGCCAAGCAGAGGCGTACCTCAATGTTGTGTGCGCGTGTGCTTAATGGGTTTTGTTGCATATAATGCATTCTCAGGTATAACAAACTCTGATTTTGTTCGGTTTACGCTGGTTGGGGCTAGGCAAAACGGAGCATTACTCATTAGACAGAGCGTGTAGAGTAGTCCAGGGCAGGGACCTGGCTGGAAGAAACCTGGTATAAAATGCCTCGGGAAGAATCGGAGTAAGTGAGCACACTCTCATCAAGCAGGCATTGCGGGTAACTGTTGCTTCAAGCAAGTCAAAGAAGTAGCAAGGTATAATAAACGGGTGGTTTCATTTTTTAACTAATTATTTATTTATTTCGTCCACTAACTGTACCGTCATCGAACTCAGTGGTGATTTGGATCCGATTCGTAATGGAAATCAGGGAGTAGTTGGGTATTAAGTATGGCGGCTGCGGCTTTGCACGTAAGTAAGTTATCTACAGACTGCGAAAACGTATGTTGTTTGTGATATTTTGATGCGAGTGTGGCAAACTAGGAAGAAGTAGTGGCGTGGTTTTGTACGCGCACACAAAGTGATTGCTGGATTTATAGTATCTTTAGCGAGTATATGACTTTACGCTTGACCTAGTCTCTGCTGTTAAAGTATTTTGGTACAACAGATGGTGTAGGAGAGCTAGATTTAGCTCAAACCGCCTGAGACATGGTGGCTCAAGGCCCAGGTTTATGCAGCGGGAGCAATAGGGGATAGGGCTGGACTGTGGCGGACTGACTTTCTGGTGAATGAGCGTTGGACGTTTTCAAGTGCTAGTCTGCGACTTTGGGTGTAAAGGAAAGAGGAAGCAGGACAGAGCTTTACAACTGTTCATAAAATAGCTTGAAAATTGCGAAATTTGTGTCTCTTGAGGACGAAAGAAATGTAATATTGAAAGCAGAGCCTACGTGCCCGGGCGACCTGGAACTGGATTTGGCAAGAAAAGCTGAAGGTGCGAGAGTATCGGAGACCAAGATATTTGATCTCTGTGGAGTGCGTGACAGGGTTCTCATTAATTGTGAATCGCATCAGCTAAGACTCGGACTAGGATTAACGTCGTAGAGCGCCAGCTATAGGAAAGAGAAGACGATGATTTAGTGTCACTCACACAAGGTCCATCAGTTCCAGGCTGTTCATCCGTTAATGAGGCCTAATGCATTTCATGAACGTCTCTAATTTTTTGAGGCCTTATAGTCGGTAGGCACCATGCAACAAGAAACCAAGCAATGCGAGTC
Organism: Opisthorchis felineus; assembly: GCA_004794785.1. Lineage (NCBI taxonomy): Eukaryota > Metazoa > Platyhelminthes > Trematoda > Opisthorchiida > Opisthorchiidae > Opisthorchis > Opisthorchis felineus. The sequence continues at coordinate 1,100,061 of SJOL01007141.1, forward strand.
AGCCGTTGAAAATGGCGTTGTGTGAACAAGGCTTAACGGGACTGTTGCCGCTGAAGAGCTCCCAGTATAGAACAAGCATTGCAACCGGTTTGTCAGCTGCATGCCTCATAGTGATATTTTGATAACTTACTTATATCTTCTTCTCATTTTAGAATGTCATCAGCGTGCCAAGAAGGCCATATGCTTCCAGGGAGGACATATATACCAATCAAAATGACCAATAAATTTCAACTCTTCATCTCGTACAATTTGAAACTTCAACTTTTCCCGAGAAAGGGGGATGGGTGCTCGTCGGCCAGCTGATTAGGCATCGTGAACCCCTAGCCGCATGTTAGTCGTGTGCGTTGTCTAGTTTCGCTCAGCTGTCCGCTACGATCGACGATATGGTCACCCTGGCATATTTTGCCATTTAAAACGGAGAACTCTGCTTTTCAAGAAATACACCCATTTGCAAATCAATTTGGTTTTTCCGAGAGACTCACCTGGAACCCGGCTGAATCTACCGGTCGTGGGCTGTCGAAGAATTTTCAGCAACCTTATGAGTAGTACATTGCAGAGAACTGTGCTGTTTGACAACAAACTTGCATAGTTCACCAACATCTACAAGATTTACTTTCTTCCAACATCACAAGATTCATGCAGCAATAACAAATGTGCCTTTCGTGATGCTGACTAGTATTAGTAAGTATCGAGGTCCCTGAACACATAATTCGTTATTTCACCAGTCAAGCAAATATAAATAGAAAAAATTATTTACAGAAGTGACGTCTCCGCACATTTTCCATCCACAAAGGCTATGTAGTTTTTAGACGGCTCAGCGAATTATTTCAGCTGTAGAACAGCTTGCAAATTTCCTCCATCGTAAGCGGTTCATGCTTTACTGCAATACGCGATATCTTATTACATTGGGCAGCATTATCACAGTCGATGGTGATTAACGACCACGAAGATTCGCTCACTGAAACAAATCACCCGTGCAGGTAAATTGCAGAATAATTCAACATAAACGGACGTTCTTCACTGTCAAGTAGTAACCTCGACATCATGAAGAATGCCGTATTATCTTTTAATACCGGCGCTTGGCGGTCATAAAATCATGCTTCGGTTTGTAGGCCCTTTGTAGATAAAAGAAAAACTTGAGTGCAGAAGAAGCTTGGCGTTAGCCAAACATTCTTTCAGGAGATCCGAATAGAAACCGGCAACAAGAAAATCACTGAATTCTGCTGGCACCCAAAACTCGCGGCGTCTCCAACCATGCACACAGGAGATTAGGCGTGCCCTGTCCCAAGAGGTGGAGTACTCAGGAGCACACTGGAAGTTTGTGGCCACTTTACTCCTCTCTACTTGGTCACAGACCGGTTAGCTGCTCGTGCTGGTCTGTATACGGCGCACAACTCAGCGCTCTCTTTCCTGAACGATGATAGGATGCAAGCAAAATATTAGCAAACCATTACAGCTTTTGGCACTGTTTGTATTCATCGATTGATACCTGTGTCACACAACCGAACGTTAGTTCTTTAATTACCTCGTGAGAATTCGCGCACTCCGAGATACACCAGCTGTGCCCTTGGAATAACTTTCCAGTTCGTCCTCACCATGAAGGTGCCACGCATCCAGATTACAAAACAGCCCGTATGGTAGCCAGTTTCGGTTGACTTCTGAAACTCCGGGGTATGCCGATCGGTCAATTAAGTGTCCTAATTCAGCAAAGAAGACTCAAACGGAATGTATTTGTTCAATGACCTCAACTCTAGCACTACAATTTGAAGTTATACAAATTTCAGGATCCAGGATACTTTTCTTTGATTGTAAGTGGCATCTTGAGTGGTCACAGGTTTATTAGTACGATCTTACACTTTATGGGTTCAAGCAACATGCCTGAGAGCAGGACGACTTTGGTCGTTGCATTCAAAAATACATGTGCCTCATTGTCTCCAAAGACAAGAACCACTTTGCTTGCATATTCTAGATCATAAAGCGTTTGTTGGCAGGTGTTTAAACGCCTCGGTTTTGAAGGTAATTATGCTTTGTGAACGGAAAGAGCATACTATATTGACAAATCTTTGGGACATTCATAACCGAGCGAGTTTATCGAGAAGGGCGGGCCGGTTAGCAGAAGGAAATGTGCATTTGAAAAATGAAGGATTACCAAAACCATAGGCCAACAGTATTTACTGAGCGGGGTGTGATGATCTGTCATCCGGGCCCCTAGCGGCAAGTAATTTCACGTGCTTTTCTTGTGACACTATGGACGGGCGATTCCAAGATTTTTTCATGATTAGATTATTGCTGCTTCCGTGCTCATCACGGCCCCTTTTTGAAAATGAATGGGATTGTCACCCCCTTTCACTTTGATGCGAAATTCTTCTGTGACCAGGTAGAGGCAAAAATATCAGACAAGCACTGGCTAAGTGCCTCATCTTCATCCCTGAACGATAGGGGTACGGGGTTATACAAACAAGGATCTAGGTAGCCCTAGGAACAAAATATTCAGCCGCGAACCTTTGGGTCCCTGATGGGATCCAAGATTTTGTTCCAGGGTTCTGATGCTGTTCACCGGTCCGACTGTAGTTACTGTTTAAAGTGCTCGGCCCACCCTTCAGGGTTTCCTTCGGCGTTAAAGATAGTCACACCAATGTGAACTCGTTCACTGAAGGGTTATGCGAGTCGGCCTCGGGGCATTTTCGGGCATCTCTGGCGTAACGCGTTCCTTCATTTCCATTGAGTTCCGCTTCCACCAGGCTCCAAGGTTGGCGCGAATGCCAAATTTTACTTGACGTCTGGTAATTCACCAGACTGAATCACTTTTCGGACAAGCAGAACTATGTTTTTCAGACCCCAGTAGTGCCACCATTTGTCTTGTATTAAGCGTTTGGACGGACCTAGTAGCGATAGGCCATCATGAAAATTCCTGGCATTTTGCAGTAATGTGGCGACCGCTTTTCGGACGGAGTGGACATCCATGAACGGAGCGCTGGAAAAGTCAAGAAGATGGTTCTGCACAATTTGCGTGCCTCTGGATTTTGCAACCTTTCACTTGCGAAGGAGTTTGTTCGCCTTTTGCGTGGGCGCGGAAACCAGATACAGAAACGACTTTAGACGACCGGATGGTTAGAATACACACAAGTGTTCCAAAACGAGCGACAAGCAGATTTTGATCCGTTCCATTGATAACTGATGTCAATGCGAAAACGTTGAGTCTGTGGCCGGCACGCATTTGAAGAACATCATGCAGCAAAATGATTCCATTTATTTCTAATGTTCGTGTTGCAAAAATCCCCTGGTCGGCGAGAGGCCTATGCAGCCGTCTGCCGCTGTCTGTAAACGCCTAGTCCAATATAGGCCAACCATTCAATTGATTAACAAATTGCACGAGTTGTCCAGATTGTGAAGTTGATCTTCGACAGGCACAATGAAATACGAGCTTTCAGCCCGCCAAAGTGGGCCACTCAGGTCATTGCAAATGTTTTCTTCGGCTGGTAAAGAGCAGCGGTTGGTCGAGGGTCCAAATAAACTCAAACAGACAACAGTACACTTCCTGCTTGTGTGAGTCCTACATGAACGGTGCCAGATGAACAACACAAAGGTGGCTATCATCGGCCATCTAGACAGGTGGGGATCTTGCTTTTGGTGACTTTGAACAATGACGATTCCTGCAAGTTCTCGTGCAACGGGTCCAAAGTCGCCGTAGATGGGCAGCCGAAATCAAGTGAGTCAATTTTGCGGAGAACAGCGGCCTGATATCTTGGTTGCTTCTGAGTAAGAACATTGGGACAGCTGAAAATATCAGGCTTTGGGGCTAAGAGGCTGGGTCCGACAGCCCTGATGTTGTCGGTGACCAGGCCGATGACGTAATGCAACCAAAGCTACATGATCATATTTTAGGCTGCAGGACTTGTGGATGCACGCGGACTGGCATGGTGGTACTGTGCACCAACTTGGAAGAGCTGGTGACTGTGATCATTATCGAAGTGCTCTGGCTCAAAACCGTGAGTATGGGACATTTGAAGCTGGCCTGAAGTGACATTATTATAAACTTTTTTAAAGAGCAAGCAATCACACATTTTCCAGTTCTAGCCTGGCGGGTCACAAAATCCTATTGTTCAAACCTCCGGCTGTTGGCCAACCCTGTATGAGACTGCGGCAGTCCCACCACTCATTGTTGGTAACTGGATGAAGAAGGCACTCAAGCCGTCATACCGAATTGAGTTTTACCTTCTTTATGACGGACATTTGCTATCGCTTTCGCGGAGAGCGGTACACGTTTTATGTGAGATGAAGTAGATGGACGGGTTTGAACTCATTCACTCGGCCGCCATCCAACACACTGACCCAAACTTGGCTAACACGCAGAGCAGGCGAGTCGCTGATTGCCATAAATGGGTAAACTCCCTAACAACGCCATCGCAAAATAAGTCAGTGCATGTTGTGTACTCATCCTCCAGCAGGGATACTCTATTGTTTTTCACTGGCTCCCCAACTGATTTTGATGAGCCACATGGGATTCACACTCGCAAACGAGGGCCATGAAAGTGTGGAGGCAATTTGACCGACATTACCCTGAAACAGTTTGCAAACCAATCTGTGTTGGCGTGGGCTCCTTCTCCCAAGGAACCTTTCACACTCGACCCCGCTCCAGCAGCAACACAAGTGAGTCACTGCGGTTTCACTGCACACTGTGATTCTGAGTTTCCTACTACCATTTATCCGTACCGCATATTCCCCCACCTACGCTTTTCGTGACCCTGTCCATACGCCCAACAGCCCAAGGCTACGAAGCCTCAGTAACGGTTTTAGGCTTTGGTTCAAATCGGCCGGTCAGGCCGTGCAAGTTCTGCTGCCTCTCCTGATCCGTCATTCTGGTTCCACTTTTTCTACAGTATCTTGTCTCATCTGATACGTTCCCCATAAGAACGAATGAGCCCTTGTACTTTTGGTGTCCTACCCATGCTGCCTCGGGCGTGACCGAGTCTACTTCGGATAATGCCCACTGTTTATGTCGCCGTCCCCTTTCCAAGAAATTCCCGGCACCCACAAACCCCACCAGTCATGCACTAATTCTGACTGCAACTTTGTGATCATGCCCGAAGGTATGCTACCCGATAGTTGGGAATAAACAATATTATTATTATTACGTAGAATCCACTGCTTCCAGTCCGTTTGGCCAACGACAATTGCAGACCCACTGCTGAATAGCATATCAAAGCTCCCCAGTTCAGTTGCACAGCTGTGCCAGTCTGCCGTAAAATCCGCCCATGTGGTTGAAAACGAGGTTGCCGAAAGCCTGTAAGCGTTTCTTTGCCGAGCAGAAAAAGGCGGAGAATATTTTTGTTCAGAGGTCGGAATCAATAAATGTTAACTCTATATGGGAACAAGGCACAATATTCTTGCCTTTATAAACACTGGAATCCGCATTCCTAGGCCAGAAGGTCCCATCGGTTTAGCGCTCAAGGCTCGATGATTTTGTATCAGCGACACGAGATGAAGAGATATCTTTATAGTACTGAAGAAAATAATGTCACCACAGAAACACCTGAGTCGGTTCAAGTGTAAAAATTTTGGTAAGCTTTTGGGGCTCAAAGAGCAATAATTATTTGAGCTCAAAGCGCCTTCTAAACGTTTTTGCCTGATTACACTGTTGCACCCAATTCAGATCCATCCCGTCCCGGATTGGCTTGGCTCGACAGGGCTTAGACCAAGAAGGATCAGGTGCGGTGTTTTTCGAATTACCACTGGCTTGTTTACTTTCAGGAGCCAGAAGCTACTGGTTAATCAGTGAGCAGCTAAAAAGTCGTCAACTGATGCATGACAGTGGCATAACAGCGACATCTCCTACATTACTTACCTCTTCATTACATGGGAAAGGCGGGTGCCCCACATGGCTTCCACACTTGACACGAACTTTTGTGGGATGCCTTACGAGGTTTCCGAAGGCAGTTTGCTTATGAGGCTAAATGCAACCTGTGGTGATGTACCTCAGCCTATTTTTAAAATTCCTGGTTGGACGTAGCTTTTCTGCAAAGGTGCATTGGATGGCGTCGCCGTATGGGGCTCCAGAGTACTTCATGGAACCAAGTCAATTATGAAAGATTGCACTCTTTTCATGCTTTTCGCAGGTATATTTCGGGTTTTCACTACGGCCTATCTCTAAGTATATTTGCGTTTACCCGGACACCAACATTCGTCAAGTGCTTGTCCTGAGTTCTAAGGGGGCCACGAACGTAAACGTACAAACCACACCAATGCGAACTCGTATCCGTAATCTTAGCTTATCAAAGGCAGCTTTGTTGACAAAACGTTCGTCAGGCCCCATAGATGGTTTAAAGTTTGTGTATTTCGTGTGCATTACTGGAGGTTCCTCGACAGCACGGCAGCCACCGAATGTTAGCCGCAATGCTTTGCTCCTGCTTTTGAGCTAACGGGAGCTGATGTGCTTATCCAGCCTAGCAGCTGGTTGCACGCGTCTTTTACACCGAAAAAAGCATTATTAGGGGTGTTTTGGCGGTCAGTTACCTTCTCCTACTCAGCTTATATAGCCTTTACATGGTGCTTGATATCTCCGATGTAACCGTTTGTTTTGAGGTTAGCAAATGAGTCCTCCGACCGATCTACCTTAAGGTTTTCAGTTGTGCTACGATTGACTCGCATCAGGGTTGCTTGTTGTTCACCTAAAATCCACTCGTTTTTTGTTCCCTATTCTGTTAGTTTTGCTTTGCCTGTCTTTTGTTTTGTGTTCTGGCTAGTCCTCGTTAAGTTTGATTGTTCCACTTGACACCTGTTTTCAGCGTGTTTTTTGTTCTGCTAGTTTATTCTGGGCATTATGTTCCTAAAATCTCATTCTTGAATGGTTCATGAGATAACGTTCTTTTTGCTGCACCTATAATATTTGATCCTTTAAGCTCTTTGAGCTAATAATTTGTGTTTGACTAATGTTGGCGCTCTAGTAGTCTTGTTTATTGTCCTTTGAGCTTTCGTTCTTTTGGTGGCTTCTGCCTGTTTATTTTTTGGACTGCTGCACATTGCCGATGTTCAAATCTGAAGTTCTTTTTGCTAGAAGATTGTTTGACTATGGTGGTCACAATGTGCCTGTTAATGGCCTTTCAGCTAAACGCCACCTTTTTATAAATTTGCTTTCTACGTTCGTTCTTGATCGGATTGGTATTGTTGCAATATCTCATTTTATTTTTAATAGATTTTCACTTTACCTGTAGGGCTGAGTTAAAACTGTAGTGCTGCTATGCAATTTGGATGAAAGATTACACTCACAATCCTTTCGCTAGACTCTGTAGGTAACGCCGGTATTCCTTCAATTTGTTTTCCCTGTGGCCCTGATCATTCGTATGTCACTAATTTGCGTGCACCCGAATGTCTAGGCTGTCGCAATTTTTCGGCCTAAAAGCGTGATGAAATAACGTACGAGTGGAAATAAATTGTGTGCGGATAACCCTTCTATAGGGTCAGCAGGTGTGTACACAACTAAATGGTCAGACGTTCGCGGATTTAAAATTTAACGCGTTTAAAAATGACTGCGATTTCAGGCTGAGTAACTGAAGCCAAAATTTTTGCTTTGGCAACCGTTGTGCGCGTGACGCGACCTAGTAATTTTTCTCTTTGGTTTCCTTTTTTATTTGAAACTTTCAAAGCTATTTATTTATTTCGCCTTGTTCATTTCATTCTTTTCCTGTTCTCTGATCGTTGCTTTGTGGCCTTTTTCACAGGTTTTGTATAAAGGGCGGCTTTTTACAATGCGCCAGAGCCGCGAAAATCTGCCTGAATCTGTTGAAGAATGTGGTTAGGAGTTGTGCTCCAAAGGGTTACTTGTGACGTAGTCATCAAAGAAAAAACAGACGTGTGATTCAAAGTCACTATTGAATGAGTTAGGCGACTGCTTGCAAAAGGAGAAATAAAGTAAAAGTCAAACCCCAAGGCTTCAGAGCGGGCTTATCGAACTGCAGATGTCCAGCTTCATCGGAGTGTTTTGGGGTTTGTTATAGGGAATGGAGCTAAATGAAGGCGTCTGACGCCAGCACGCATGTTGTTGAAAAACGCTGTCATGCAACGAACCAAAATGCATACCACTGCTGAAATTGCAAGTAATTTGGACAGGGTCAAGAACATTGGTTTGTTTCCCTTTAACTTCTGGGATGCCCTCAGAGGGGCGAATCTAAGTTTATCCTTGCAGAAACAAACCTGTCAGTCCATACGCATGCACTAAACACAAACGTGCAGTGGGGGGTACAAATATGGACACAGGAAAAGTGGGTACTTTCAAATGTCAAAGTAATGGACGATACACCACTAGCCAAATTCTCCATATTGATTCAGCGGATGCCCAGGTTCTCGCACTCTACCTATGCTCAGCTCCTTTCAAGGGCACCCCATCAGCCACTAACACGAATGATCCGGGTCCACTTCTGCCACAAGTGCTTGCTTCGATAAAGTACCAGCCCGTGCGCATCCCTCAAGTAAAGATACCTTCCCAACATCCCTCCTGAGTGCGCCGTCCGCTGTTCTAACATGCTGCGTTCTTTTGCAGATCATCTGTGCTGGCCTCGCAAGTACCCACTACCCCTAGGGGCCATTTTTCACGAGGCACATCCTCAACAAAGTCTGTGACCAGTTCCACTCACTTCAACTCTTGAGATGCATTAATCCTTTTAGCACTATGCGATGGAAGCATCATTTGAGCACCGGGTTGTGCGGGCCGGTGACTGCATCGAGAGCACGCGCCGATCACTCGTTCAGCGATGCCGCTTCCATTGATAATCCTATATAGCTGTCGGATAGAGGCTAAGACCTGAGATACTCCTCAGTGCCGTTCGACTTCATAAAAGTGATTTGCGAGCAAGGTAATAACAGGGTGCTGGCTATGGAAGAGCGCGTGACGTTTTATTGACCAGCTGCAGTTTGAGTCACTAGGTATGCCCCGTGCGCAAAACACACCATTGTTCAAGGTAGCTGGCAACTTTCATAAACCGCCGTTTTGAATCCGATTGCTTGGACGCTTCGCATCTAATACAGATGCGTTAGCCACATATAATTTCGGTGCAAAATGACTGGACTGCACGACCTTTATCAAACAGTTGACTGCTTGGCGGAGTTCGGACACTGTACCACCAGGAGGTAGAGCCTCCTTACTAGCCCTGCCCGCCTTAATCAATAGATGTTGGTTGTAACGTAGCGACCAAGCCACAATCTGTAGCTTCGCCCAACAGGAAAATGGAGTCAGTAGTGGGCGCATGCCATCATTTCGCCCGAGTTGGTGAACATGTTCTACAAAGCTCTTCAATTAGAGCGGCGTCAACCGAGGCTATGGAGGGCAATTACTCTCTTGTTCGGGTAAATATCTTAGTCCAATTAGCCATCCACGCCGCGGGCTGAGGTTGTATGTACCTTGAGAGGCAACGTCGGTTAGACTGTTCTCCGACGTCACGCGCCTCCAGTGAGTAGGTGACGATACACACGGATAACTGCTAGTCGGCTTGCAGAAAGGAACAAAATCTAGAAGATATGTTATGGACCTAGTAGAGATCTGCCATGGAGTCTGTCCAAAACGCAGCACGTTGGAAGTATCCCTTTTTACTTGCTCCAATTAGATCTGCTACTTTGACTGACAAGTACACAGCTGTCAACTCCAACTTTGGTTTGAAACGGACCCGCACCGCATCAGTCTCCACTATCAATAATGCCCTGGTCCTCCTTTTCCATCTAGTCGAGCAGAAGATAAAAGGCAAAATTTAATTATTGGAGTGACGCTCCCACATAATTTGCCTCCACGAGTACAACGCTGGCTGTGGCAAGTTCTACAAACTATTACAGCTGCGGAACTGCCTGCAACTTCCGTGCATTGTAAGCGATTCACGTTTTACCGCAAGTCATGGTTTCCTACTGCATTAGGCAATTTCCAATTCGAGGTAACTGGTGGCCCTGAAGATTCACTCACTTAAAATAGTCCAACATACAGGGAGATTGCAGGAAAACTCATTAGACATAGTCATTCTTATCGATGAAGTGGTAACCTTCAAAACGCCGTAGTTATCGAGAAATCGACTTCATTCTGCGAATAACGATCGGCTTATACGACATGTAACCACTGCGCATCATGTTCTTTCGAGTATCACTTGCCTGACCCGGTCAGTCGCATTTTATTATCGACCTATTCTCGACTCCGAAACTGCCAACCTTTAGAAACAGTTTTGAGTTCCGTCGTACACTACTTTTTCGCGGCTATCCGGCCTCTGTGAGTCGCATTGGGTATTTATGGAAATACTGGACTTTCTTTCATAGCCCCTTGATCTCCTCCAGCTCCATGTTTAGGGGGAGCATATATAAAACGAAATAACCAGTTGAAACTCATAATCTCCGATGGCTTTCTCCTCGTGAGGCCTGGAAAAAGGTCGGTGATGAACATTTAGATCCCTTGATGGTGTGTACGCTCATGCCCCTGCCTTTGTGAACTTCAAGTTATCCGCCGCAAACGTTCTTGCAATTAACTCAGAGGTCTGCTGACGATTAAGGGGGGTTCATTTCAGTGATCGATAGACCGCGACTGCATTAAAGAATCAGAAGCCACCAAACCAAACTTCGTGGGCTTTCTGTATCCTATTTAGTGTAGTGTCCTATTTATCAGCTATTTAATGGTTATTTCCTATTCCCTTCTGACCTTTATTTGTTCGACTCGAAACTAGCAAGCTAGCGAAAAACAGCCGGATACAAAAAAAACAAACTCTGGACATCTGGAAGGGAAAATTGAAAAAGAGGACAAAATGTGGGAAGAAGATAGGCAAAGTGAGCAGGAGGAAAACTCATTAACCGATCCGTTGCAAATGTCCCGCCACGATCACCATCCGCTGGTTAGTTTGCTACATTTACGGAGCAGCGATATTCTCCACCTCATCATCTTCTCAGACGTGGATCCTACTAGAAGATGTAGCCTTCCTGAATTTACAGGAAATACTTGCAGCCGATGAAAATCCCCTCATCCAATCCAGACTCAGATTCCGACCAATGAGGGCTCAGTATTTTTACCGCCCGCTCAACTTGCGAAGTCGAGCGGGGCGCTTATTTCACAAGCAAAATGTGCCTGCCAAAGTGTGGACCTACGGACACACCTAGGCGCTACAGAGTGTGAGTTCTGCCCTTAATTACGCTATAACTCATAGCTTGCAAGTCAGAAGGTATGTATTTCATACATTTGTGCTGGGGTATGAATGCTCTCTTGCGATGTCTGTGACAGTCTCATACCATCGTTCTATTACACTGGACAGTATCGAGGATTTTCCCGTTGTCGCAGTCTCTTTGGGTTTTTAGAGCTCGTGGGTGCAAGAAAATGGATACTCACTCAGTACTTACTTTATTTGTCCTAAGTCGTAAGCTGCAATTATAGCCGGGTCATTAGTGTTCTGGTGGTGTGGAGGTATTGTTAACTGGTAGCAACCAACCCATCGATACCACAACAGAATTGTAGCTCAGTGGCTGACCTGTGTTGCGGGGTTTTAGGGACCGAATATCAGCAGGCATGCCTGCTGCACTTGTTTAGCTGACAGAGCTGCGTAGTATAGAGGTTAAAAAGCGTTTCCCTTGTGTAGTCCGTGTCGTGATGTTAGATCTCCCTGACTGCCAATGCTAACAGACACTCTGGTTCCGCGGACACATATATTGTCGCACCCCTTTGTGCGTCGGCCATGCTGAAAAGTGAAGAATATTCACCGCAAGATGAAAATTCCTCATGAAATAGCGAGTACAAACAAACTAGGTTTGAAAGAGCCGATTGTTCAGGTTATGATGGGTAATTGGAAGGTTCGTTCAAGTGCTATGTTGTAGATAGTGCAGCATGACATGTATGTGTATGTGCCGGAGCGCACGCAGCTCAACTACCGACTCATTATCTCGGAGCCAACGGCGACAAATGCTGGGGCAGCGCGGCATTCATTTTGATGACCAACAATGTTCATTTTTCTCGTCTTGAAAGCTGCTTTTGATTCTGTTGATCGCCAGAAACTGTGACAGTGTCTGGTGATGAAAGACGTCCATTCCAAATTCGTGTCTCATGATGGTTCTATAGCTGCCTGGTTGGTGTGGTGGTCGGACTTGAATGATGCAGCGGTCCTGCGGGTCGTACTAACTGAAATTTTGTTCCAAAAGGTGCAACCAAGTTGGGAGAGCCGAAGAGGAGCATTTACATTAAGAGCAGCTAGACCCCATTCTATGAATAACGGTATCGTAAGGCGGTCTTGGGGGTAAACTCATACTGTCCTCGGCGATAGAAGTTTGAAGGTAGTAAGATGTTTCTCATGGGCACCCATAGTATCCCTGTTCATGGAGGCAGCGTTGCTTCTTTCCATCGAGGAAGTACGGGTTTGAAAAGGTCAGCACTGAAAAAACCGGACACTCCGATCGCTCAACAATTACCCGCGATCGCCGACTAGTTGTCCAATATGGTCGAAAAGCAAATAAACTTGCCGTTAACTTGATGTGGCTCCAAATTCATCCACCGTGTGCTGCATTACTCGCGTCAGACCAGCCCCTCTGCGGCTGAGCAGGTCAGACTATCGATTCGTCGGCAGGGTCCTCCCAAGAAAACCCTACTGTCCACTGCCTGGCTAGTCAGGGGCTAGGGGCGCCTCACATCATCTATCCGATGGGGCCACGTCTCTCACCCATACAACAAAACAGTCCGTACTGTGGCCTGGTACATGCGACCCTTAAGACCCAGTGATGTGCCTTTCTGACGCCGCAAGTGACGCAAATTGGCAAACGTGATTCGAGCCTTTGAGATTCTTGCACTGACTTCATCAGACTTCATCATCATCGCAGTTAGAACAACTACCGAGGTATGTGAAATTTTCCAGAGCCTCCAGTGATTCTCCTTGGATTTTAAGGGGTTTGTTCAGAGACTGCATGTTCTGGAGCATTACTTCACTTTGAAAATGCTAGGCGCATGCCAAAAGATGGTATGATGGTTTTCAGTCTATTCAACAGGGCTTGTGCTTCGCATCGGTCTTCAAAGATGAAAGCGATGTCGTCTGCGTACTCCAGATCGACGAGGTTCTCACCGACAACGATTTGAACAACGGGATTTTGAAGACCTTCCACCGTTCGTCTCATTATCTCATCAATAATGAAGTTGAGCAAGAATGGAGAGAGTGGACATCCTTGTCGAATGCCACTGTTTATAGGGAAGCCTTTGGAGAGCTCACCATACAACCTCACTCTCCCGGATGGATGTGAATACAGAATCGACAGAATCGAACGCACCCTTGAAGAAAAGGAACACCAAGGTTGTGGGTCGTCTGTACATGTGGCATTGTTCTAACAGCTGATATAGTGTGAATGGTCAACGCAGCCTCTACCCGGTCGAAATCCCGCTAGATTCTCACGAGTCAAGGTTTCGCGTGCCACCGTAAGACGACGGAGAATCAGTGACGCCGGAAACCTTGTCAAAGCAGGCGTCAAACTAACACCTCTGTGGTTACTACATTCACTGCGAGTACCCTCTTTCGAAAATGGAAACTACTATCGATTCACCCCAGTTGTCTGGGACGGTCTCTTTCTCGCAGATAGACCCAAATAGGCTAGACAGGCACTGGCTGAGAAGTCCACCGCCACCCTTGAACAGAGCAGGTAGAAGGTCGTCAGGACCAGAAGCACGGTTTGAGTAAAGATATACACTCGGACACTTCTGAGGTTGGAGGCGGCTCCATATTCACAGTCCACCTCCCTGTCGAAAGCCAGGATTCCGCATTGGAGGTAGCAGGTGGCCAACCTAATTGCTGTTCGAAGTATCGTGCCCACCTGTCCAGAAGTTCTCCTTTGCTTGATATCGGAGAGCCATTCTGGTCCCTGATGGTTTCGCTGACAACAGACTTCCGAGGACCAGTCGAACGAATCAAGTGGAACAGTTTGCAGACGCTTCCAGCGTTCTTTGTATCTTCCATCTCTTCGGCCTTTCAGGTCCACCAAGCTTCTCGGTCTGCACGGACACTCAGGTTCACCTGGCGTCGGATGATGAGTCGGGTGGATTTGTGGTTGCGACCAGGAGGAATCTGTCGCCGGGCCTCCAGCAAAGGCACGGTCCTATCAGAGATCCGATGTTTGGATGAGGTTGGCTGTGTTGTACCGCAACCAGAGGTTCCGGCTTTGAGTAGCGCTTTGGACATCTTTTCCCAGTGGCCGTTCGTATCCGTCATTGGACTATCCGGCAGGCGTTCGAAGAGCTGGCTCTGAGTTTCGTTTGATCTATGGGTCCACTATCTTCTCAATGGCTAAGCGAGGTGTGCGCATTTAGCGTAGTCCTGAAAAAACGCAATGAAAAGCAGCAGAGGGATTTCGGGGAAGGCAAATCTTCCTCACTAGGTCAGCTGGTTACATTCCACAGGTTACGCTGGTTAGGCTATGTACTTCGTATCCCAGAGGAACCTCGCAGAACTCTCTTCGTGCAGCTATATCTCAGACTGAGACGACCGAGGGACGGTCGGTAACGAAGCGTGAAGCCCCTCACTGGCCAATTCAATAGCGTTGGTAACAGCTGTCTCCTCGAAGCGAACCCCGGGACGAGAAGAACCATTGGCTAATGACTCAAATTTGCTGTGTTACGCTATAGGACGTTTCCTGCAGACAGAAGTACATAAAAAGCATCAGGATACTGTTTTTAATGGACCATTTTCATATGTATGGTTGGAAGCTCGAGAAAAACTTAGAACGCTGTACCATCTAGTGCCGCACGAGACTGTCCTGGGAAGTTTGACTAGTTTCAAGACAACTAAGTGCGGTTCTACTGGTAGAATCTGATCTCTTTACTACCAGCGAATGTTATCTTAGAAATGTAGGCAGATTTGGGTAAGCCCTAGAATGTCTTCTAACCAATTCGCATACCATACGAATCTCTCGAAAATCTTAAACTGGACCGCCCCACAGATGTGAAAAACGGACAGCATTATACCACGGAAATCACATTCAGCCGATAGCGGCATCTACCAAAAGCATTTCGCATATTGCATTTGCGTTATCCCGGAACGTGCTATGATGTTCAACACGAGTCATTACAAACATCTTCGAACCCTTGCGGCGTAACAGCTGATGCTGTAGTAATGTTGCTTCATTTTCGGAATCCTAAGTGCTTTCTTCATGTCGTGATATCTCCTGAAGCAGCTGCCGTGTTCTTAGAATAGAACTCTTCCAAGAAGGGCACGATTTCCCGAGGTGTGTTTTCATGGACGCTTTGTACGATAGTTGGTTTGATAATATGTGGACTGCTGCTAAGAGGCCTCATGTAAATTACAAGGTATATGGGATGTAGACGATTCAGTACTTCTTGCTGATGACACGGTCATGTCCTAGTGGGTCCTTATCTGTCACGCAACTCACCCCGTTGGTTTTCGGTACATGTTCGCGGGTGCTGCCTTTGGGTCTACCACACCGGTATGGCACGATAGGACCGTCCTGCATGGGTTAATGCAACTATCGTTCCTATTTTAAAACCAACTCTCCATAGCTTTCATAATATTTTTTCGTTTCATTTTCAACGCCTACGAAACTCTTCACTTCATATTGCTTTCTATTCTTCTATATTTTGCTCAAGATACAGACCTAACAAGAGTAAACAGGAGTTACCTTTCACCGGGAACGATGAACAACACAAACGCCAACATAGTCCACATGATACACCCACCGAGGTGTCATCTTATGAAGCATATCTTCCATTTACTGGACAATTCTCTAGCGATGACACGCTTGACTGTGTAGCCGTTCCTACAGAAGATTCTCAGGCTAGCTTGCGACGGGAGAAATCTCGCATTGCAGCAAAAGTCCGCCGTCAGAAGGAAAACCAATCGCTTGTTCGACTGCGGCTTGCACTACCCATTCATGCTATTAAAGCAACTCACATACCCCACGTTCGAAGGCCAGCAGAAAGTTGCTCTTCAGTTGTTGATGACGACGATGACTCTTTACATAGTGACCGGCTGGACAGATTCGCTCTGTGTGAAGTACCCAGCTACCGCGCTGCTTGCTCTGTGTCCCGACAGCAGCAGCTGGCTGCACCGGAATTTGAAAAGGCTGTAACCATTCGTCTGGCTGGCAACTCCATTTGTTTGTACAATTGGCTTTATCCCGAGGAACATTCAGGTCAGAGCTCATCTATGTGGCAAACTGGTCATATCCCCTACCGCATTACTGTCATTATTGTCCAGTTTTATCTAGTTAATGTCCCAAGCTTCAGATTAAAATACCCTTGTTATTATTTCACACACTAGTATGGCTGTGCTACTTTTGTAACTCCGATGCCGCTAACCATTACAGTCTCCGATTCTCTCTGTCTACTGAACCCGAAGCTCCACCAGCTTGTCAAGTTTAGATTTTTTACTTCATTTAAAACTCAAATCCAAAAGGCCAATAATAAACACAGTTGCCAAGACACATGCCACAGATACACGAAAAGTGTAACTTAGTGAATATAATTCGACTCTGGATCATTTTAGGGTTACGAGTTGCGATATTGGTTACATATTTTGTAGACAAACCACCACCATTTCGTCCCTCCCCTTCAAGAAGACTGTTTATCCTCGAATGTGAAATTTTAAGCCGATTAATCCTACGATTACCCCTCAATTAGCAGTGTGCATGTCCACATGAGGCTCTACCATCTGACCTGAAGTTGTTGGATGTGTACCGCGATAGTCCTAACCTAGCAGTACTAAGGGGTAAGTGGTGTCTGTAAGAATGGGGGCATTTCATCTTAAATTTGAGCTACCAGTCTAAGAATTTTAAGTCATTCGTCTGAATATTGTTTGAGTTAGATTTCAGAACGCAAAATGATGAACATTAATGTTTTCAAGATTTCCTGTGGTCAGTCAAACAGAGGGCTTGTAAAACTGAAACTGAGTGTTTCGAGAAAACAAAATAAAAATAAAGCGGAGTGAAGTCATGGGAATCGGTTGGTCCGTTTGACCAGCGGTCGCGTAATCAGACTACGGAAGTCCCGATGGGTGGATGAACCACTGCATGTCAACACCAAATAACATTTTCCTGCACCCAACCACTACATGCTAAGGTAGCTGGGCCATGTGTTACGCATGCCGAGTTACCATCTGCCGAAACGAGCGTTGTTTTCTGTGCCTAATTTGGGGTGGCGCAAACCTAGAGATGGACAGAGTTTTACATGGCAAAAGAAGGATGTTACGAAAGCGTGAGCTCAGTTGGAGCTGTCGTTTTCCAGGATGGAGTCACCGTAACCTTCCCTGTGCTTGGCTGAAGACATTAAACGATATAGGGGCTACCCGACATCAGTGTCGTTCATGTTGTCAGTTTCTACCCACATTGTCTGACTGAGTGTTGGAGTTGTGGGCACCCCGGATGTTTGTGATAAGCTAACCGTGGGCCTCCTCCCTCCCCCATTTTCTCTATTCATCTGGATGCATGGCAGCGAGGCACCACTGTTCTCCTCTGACGATGATGATGATTTTTAAATGTTGACAGTCGCATGGGGACATCAACGGAATGTTGCATCGGTTGGCTGGTATCCTAGGCGGATCTGTCCGTAAGTAGTCGTTGATCCACTGGACGCCTGCGCGCAATAGGTAAACCACCAGCAGTTCGTGCGCATCTGGTGCTGTATGCAAGTACTTGGTGCCGACGTAAAGCCGAAATAATGAGGTCAGCGGACGCATGTGCAGAGGCCTGTTACAAGCCATCGACTGGCCTAAACATGATGGCATAATAAAGGACATCGGTATCAGTTACTTGTTTATCATCGAGATAACGGTGTGTGCAATGCTGCGTAGTCTATGGTCGAAAACAAGTAGTCGTATATCTCCCATGTAAAATGGCCTTGTCTCACATCCAAATAATAGCGCCAGTCATGTTGCAAGCCAAACGGCGTAGGTGCCTCCAGTAGTTAAGTTGAACGGAGGCCGAAAGGGCTTGTTCTGTCTCAGCAATAGCATCGTATGCAATACGTCCGGTTGAAGTGATAGTACTATCAATATTGATATGTCTGGTAGCTAATTCTAGCGGTTTGGCTATCTCAGCTGGCAGATATTTGCAATTGGTTATACAAAGCCCACACCGAAACAAATCGTTCGCAGTATCCTGAATTTTGATGGAAGCATATCATCTACTTGGTGTAAATCAATGAGATCTATGGGAAGCTGCTCGACTCCTGAGGCAGTACACGTTTGAAGTGACAACTTAATCATTTTGTTCACGAACATGAGTACTATGGGCAAGAGGTGAATTCTGGAGAAATTTCTTCATTGAACCTCACGCACTCGGATTTTGGGATACAGTGGGCGGAGAAGTGAGTTGAGGAATTTCGGAATGTCATTGTCAGTTAGACACAGTCGTAATACAAAGCAACAAAGTGAGGTGCTTTCAGATCAGAGAAGACGATGATTATTGGTCGTTTGCAACTATTATGGTGTTCAAGTTGTCGAAGGGTGAAGAAATCGCCCATGTATTCACGGCCTGAACGGAACCCTGTCTGCTTCCACGGTTTTACTGTCCTCTGGTGCTTCGGAATCTTCACTGGATGGGAAGGAAGGGTTTTCTTGGAAGGTTCATTTATACATGATGTTTCCACACTGCCCATCCAGCAGCTGAAGCCTACCGTTCCTTTGGTACATGCCGTTTTACCACTTACAATTTTGCGCATAAACGCTTTATCATTGTTATTGGTCGTGAGCAGCGAGACAGATTCTGAACAGTGTGGGCTGTTTCTTTTTAAAATACGAGTTCTTTAGAGGTAGTTCAGCACGTAACTTTGCATCCTACACAAGACGGTGATGTTAGAGCTGAACTGATGTTCAATGTGTTCTACTCGTGGTTTTGAACTGACGCTTGGCGGATGGAAAGTAGATCCATGGCGGCTTACATTAACCGATTTTCGGATGAGCTGAACCAGAACACGGCTATTTCCAGTGACAAAATTCTTTTTCATTTGCTGGATTCTTCCCATGTCTCATTTCTCGCGGTCGTTTTTTGGGCCCCCGGCTTTTAGTGCAACGTGAAAACTATCCTTCTTTAATGATCCAGGTTAGTCTCGCAGGGCACAGCCTAGTGATCATAGGAATCCTTTCCAACTTAGCGTCTTCAACTTTGGAGCTCAGAGCCTTTCCAGGAGACTCAGTCTCACCATCACCGGATATCCGAAAAGTAAAACAAAAGTGGTTAGCGTTGATTGAATCGTTTGGTGATACATAACCGGCGTGTTCGGATGTTTTGCACACGTCAGTTTCCAGCGAAGACAGAGGGTGAAGGAAGTCTTGAAGAATATCAAGCAGTGTTCTCACGTATAATGGTGTTATGTGGCACGGGTTATTAAACATAAACAGCTTATTCGAAAGTGACATTTGCAGAAGCAGTGAGGTGTGTGAGAAGGAGCGTTTGGAAAAGAGATGAAAATAATGCAAGTTTGTTCACTTGGTTGGTGCTGTGATGACACGATGCGACACGATGACACGGTGCTGCGAATGACACCGATTGCCTAGGCCGAAGAAGTAGGCCTGCTTGAGGTAACTCACATTGGAGAAAAAATCCCACCCACAAGGTAGTGGATTTATGTAAGGCTTCGGTTCGAGACCGGCCCGTAGCCTTTGATTTAGCCGTTTTATACTCAAAGCAGTGGGTGTTAAGGTTTTTTCAAGGGATCTGCTCGGAGCCACTGACTCCGTAGTCTGAACCACTTGGCTGTGAGATGCTGGTCTGGTTTGATGACAGAGAATAAGGCACAGAAGTCTGACTGTTGTTTTCGGTGTACAAAAGGATGCACTTGGATCCATACAGAACTCTTAGTATGATTTAATTGTTTTTAGATCTTACTAGCTAATTCTCTGGTGGTCGCGACCAGCCTTTGGGCGATCGAACTTTGAGAATTTTAGGATCCAACTTTTCTGACCCATCCTTATTAGGGCCAAGCCAGCATTGCTGTCTTCATACGTATGGATATGTTAGTTGCCTGAAGGAAACCCCCTATTTCCCTTACGTCTCTATTTCAGGGGACAGTAAAATTTCACCTCCAAACCTTCTCCTATTGCTCACAGTAAGTGGTTCGCTGGCTTTGCTAGCGCGGGATCACGCTAGCACTTCAACTTGACCACCACATCAGAGTAATGGCTTTTTGTCTGACTCGTCTAGAAAAGGTGTGTATGACTTGGTGGTGCGTATTTGTTGATTGACACAACCATATTTTGTGTAGAATTGTCCCTTCGCCTATCACATACACTCCCCCATACTGTGGATGAAATCATTCAGAATGTCCTTCCTTTCTATAGCTTTTTTTGTGTGTGTGTGATTTTGGTCGCATGGCGCCTCATTTTGCTGCTTTAAAAAACTCGGTGGAATCTTACTTCATACTGCCCCCACAGATCCATCAAATACTACCACGTTTTGTGATACGGCTCGCACATTCGGACCACTTGTTCATCAACCCAAGTCCGTTTTTTCCCAGCCTTCGCTCAGCCTGTGGTCTCAAAGCTTGATCGCACTGGTGGTGGATACGGCGGAGAACACCGTTGTCTTTGCACCCCCATCATACTCCCAACTCATTGGACTTCCGTGGGTAAGTTGACTTTCATGGACTCTGTCTATGAATTATCATGGTGCTTCCATAAATTAAATAAGATGTTTGCATGTTACGGGTCCCCGGGAATTCACATTATTGGCCTTTTTCAATCTTTGATTTAGCTGTTGTTCCTCTGCTGAACGTCCAAATCCAAACTCAACCCCGAGCGCACCACATACGCTTTACCCCTTTTAACATTTTGGTTGAATTTTACTCAATGTGCACTGTGGAAATTATTGGGCACGCCCAGCATGTACCCAACGGCAACACCTAACTCAGTTCTGTAGGTTGGTAGTCATGATCCAACGCACTCCACTTTCGCTAGTTCGTGAATATCTCTTGAAATTGTTACTTCACATCCACGCATCAGAAATTGCACAGAGGTGCAAATTTCAGCGTATGCTCTGGTCACTAAAATCTGTCATTGTGCGAAGTTACCTATGATCTTTTATGGGTAGAGATATTTGCGGGAAAAGAAAGCTTTTGGTCAAATGGGGATCTCCCTGAAGAGGAGTAGGTCACATTAAATCGCGGTTACTGTGAACGTCAGTTCGTCCCAGTCATGAATATGCAAGGATGTTCCATATCTGGTGCATTCAAAACAGACTAGGGTAAATGCCTACATAGTACACTCACCGGAACTGTTCAAGGCACCCAGTCAGCCGGTGCATTTATTATTGAGCTTGTAACGAGGAGCCCTTTTGATATCCTCCGAAAATATTCGTTTGAGGCGGACTACTGTGTTAGCTTCTCTAGGATCCTCAATCGAGGTTTCGTTCTTTCAGTGAAGCTAATCCATGGTGAAAAGCCGAGAAGCGCTGTACACCTGTTTACTCTTTACTGGGCGTCATCAGCAGTACGCATCTCACGAAACCCCAGGGTGCCTCGAACCCGCGACCTCTCGGCTAGTAGTTTGAACATTTAACCGTTCGGCAACGGGTGGCTGATCGGCAATGTGAGTAGCCTGCACTTAGACGGGATATGGCGATCAATCACGGGATCCGCATCACGCTTTAACTGGCTCCTCGAGTTGCGACTCAGATGGACTTTTCATTCATCGGGTGAATTTTCTTTCTCTGAGCTACTTGAAGATTGGTGGTGCGAGTTAGTCACAATGCAGATCAGTCGCTCGGGACCGAGTTACTGCTGAACAGAAATCTTAACCGAAAATTACCAAAATCCCACACTACCAGCAGTTTCTAGGATCTGCCGGACGACGGTGACTGATGAGAGGTGATGATTTTAGAATTCATATGGCGAGATAGACGGCCTCCTCGAGGAGCCAAGCTGTCTTTGAGCCTGTTTTCAGTTTTGCTTTGACGGCTGCAGTTTCCAGTGATTTGTTTACGTGGGGCTAAATGGCTCAGTGTTTAGAGTGCGAATTTACTGACCGGAAGGTTCGTGGTTTGAACCGACCTCTGCATCTCGACTTCCCCTGTCTAGGCTTGGGCAACCTGGCAGTATCCCAGCCCTTGTGCTTTATTTGGGTGGCATAACAGCTATGTACCGAAAGGGTGTTACAGCTGAACGACTATTTATTATTTTGATTGTTTACCTGGCCCTTCGCCGCCCTAATTTGTCCACTTTTCATTCTATCTCTCGCCTCAGAATTCCATCATCGGCCTTCAGCTACCGGAATTACGCGCAAGACAGTTTGTTGCGGCGGCCGCGGTCTCTACTTCTCCATCCCCGAAGTTGAGGACTGTAAAGCCGCTCCTAACCCAGAACCGTTCCACTGACTCAAGCAGTTCTATGCGTTGTTCGCCCGATGCGTGCTTTCCAAGTACCAGTAGTGCCACTTGTTCGCTATCCAGCTCCTCTTTCTCAGAAAAGTCTGAAGGCTGGCCGGTGGCATTCGGTGATCGTTATAGTCATTTGACCACACTTATCCCTCCAGATTCCTCTCTTGGTTCCTCTACTCTGTCCAACCCTGTTGACTCCAATACGGTTGTGTCGCGAGCTTCCTCAAATGACTACCCCAGTGTTGTAAGTCATTTTCGTACAGAGTAGATCCGGGCTACATGTGTTTGTCCCTTGTTTGTCTTCTTTGGATTCGCCGTTACATGTCTTTTAATTTTCGCACGACTTATATTTTGCTGCTGCCATTGTTGCTGTGATAGTCCTTTGCGAGCACATCTAGAATGGCTTGGTTCATATATTTACACCTGGCAGTTTTACTGTTGCTTAGTGCTCCAGTTTCCTCTGTGATGAGAAATCATTTCCCGTAATTTTTGCTTCCATTTCAGCCTGTAATTTGCTGGGCCAGTTATCTTCTATCCAGTTCCTCGCAGAAGCCAGGTGCTAGATGTTTCGCGACTTCTCATCGCCAACTGAGCTCCGCGCTTTCCGATCATCTCGGGAATTCTCGCAACGATTCATACCCCGCTGCGTGTACACTGCGTGTGTTTTTGTTCAATCCAGTTATAACTCCCACAACAGCCAAACGTGCGCAGGAATCCGACCTGTACTCATCTCCTTCGCCCATCATACCTGTGTCTTGTTTGACAGATTCTCCTGTGGATAGCTCCGTCAGTTCACACGCAGGACTCGCCAGTTCTCCCCGTTCATATCATTTGTGGGATAGTTTGAAGTTTGTCGGTGTCCAACCTTCGTAAGTCCTGGTTATTGGGTAAATTCTTTTTCTGTTTGAGGTGCATCCGAGTACTGTTTTTCCAGTTATCCCATTACAACTGGGCCACGTTGTGTTCCAATGTATTATTGCTAGAATATGTAAGTATTCCTCAGATCGTTTAAACGATGAGGTTAAGTCTCGTAGCAATGCTATACACATGCCCACGCTCAGGTAGACGCGAGGTATTTAAGGCTGTCTACTTCATCTATCGCCTGTTCATGTTCGGTGATACCCTGGATATGTAAACAGGAAAGCGCGTGCTAAGCTATCCTAGGACATGTTAGTCAGCTTATCTGCATTCTTCTTGCCTGAGAAGCTGGGAATCGTGCTGACTGCTCACTGATATTCGGCAAGCTCTTGCTTTCACAATTTTAGAACGATCGTGTTGACCAGTGTTTGCTTCATTTATGCATAAATGATGTGGTCGCTAGGGAGCGTAGTGAGTGGACCATTTTGCCGTGTACTGCTCTCTGTAGAGAAGTTCCGCGAGCTCCTATCCGTGGGTATAGGATTGCATGAAAACTATTATGTACGCAGACAGATGCCATGCGACTCTGCTGTTGTAATGATTACAACGTTCGAACATCAGAAGTGAGCAAGTGGCCTCGGTCTCGAGGGTTGGAGATAGAATAATTAGTCAAACGTCCGATTCAACCGTCCTGAGTTACGGTTTCAGTTAACCTCTGTTAGCAGTATCACAGTGTTGAGACATCAGTATGTGAATACAAGGAACGCATTGTATTTCCGGAGCACACCTTGATGGTTGATCAGATGGCCTTTAATCTTTCGCTGAGCTTGGTAATTAGCTTACAAACGTTTTGTCACCAATAGAGGTGACATCATCAGGGCACGGTTGGATGATAGTGATGTCACCTGCATTGGTGACGAAACGTTCGCAAGCTAAATTGCCAAGCTGAGCGAACATGTTAACGGCCACCTGATCAACCATCAGTAAACACATCCGAGCTACAAATATTTCAGAGCACACCTTGTTGCACACGTGTTTCTGGGAGAACTGAGTGGTCAGCATAATCGAACGTGCCCTTTGAGTCAAGGATTACTAATAGTATGGGTCACCTGTACGTACGCCACTGCTCTGTTATTTGACAGAGGATGCCGATTTCATCTGTGCAACCCCTTTCTCTCTGGAATCCCGTGTGCTGTTCTTGGTATACAGCTCTTCGTGTGCTGTGGCAAGACGACCGAGACTAATTGGCGCCATAAGTCTTGTCCTAAGACGCGGATGATTTGCAGAGTAACACTATTTGAACACACCACGAGGGCATTGGTTTACCGTAGAGATTGCCAGAGGATTTCAGTATGAACCAGATACTCTCACCGCCATCCTTAAACTAAGCCATATGGTAGTGCTTCATCACGGGACTTTTCGCCGGATAAAATACATCCGTCCAAAGACGTAGGCTCCAACGTCCTCCGTCTGGGCTCCTTTTACTGACAACAGGTCCTGCTAGAAACTAGCAGGTGGCCAACTGCACAACATTTTTGACTAAATGGTTTAGGCGCTGCTCTTTGTTGGGAATGGTCCTTGTCAGCGGTAGCTTCACTTACGGGACATTTTTTAGAGCCTGTTTCTAGGGTAGGCTCGAGTATTCCCATAATTTGCCGCGCGTTCATTTACCGTCGTGGATTCGTTAAGATTTTCGACCAGCACGGACACTTTCATCCTCACTTGACGCCTGCTAATGTGATGCTCTGTACTTTATCCGCGACCAGACAGAATACGCCTTTGAGACTTAAGCCACTTCGGTCTTCTCAGAGATCCAGTGCGTCAGTAAGGCTGATTGTGGTGTTCCGCATATATATATATATATATATATGCGTTCACTTGGCGTGGGAAAAAATATATGCAAACAAAGATAATGAGGAGAGAACTTTTGGTTGGTTGTGCTGTAGGCGCTCGGAATTTCTTGCATTTTTCGCGTCATGTTTTTGTTGGGTAACTGAAACGCTTGTGATTGCAGATCCTCCAGTGATTTCGGCACTTTGCCCTGTCTCAGTGTCTCTGAACACTTCGCCTCAGGGCCATCCGGTCTCCAGTGGGGAAGCCTGGACAGCTGCACTTTCCCTATATACTCAAGCTTTTCGTATTTCTTCGGTGCGTCATCACTACCAATCCGTTCGAGCACATGTGATCAGCACAATGTGCGATGGTAGACGTTGTGTTGACATACGCAGAACGTCATCTGCATAGCGCTGAACTATTTTTTGTGGATGGCGAAATCCCGTTCGCCACCCTCCATAAAGATATTGGCCACAACCTGGAACATTGGAGATCCCATTGCTAGACCTCGTTCTTGAGCGTAAACTGCTGAGTCGAAAATAAACGGCACGATTTTGAGAGCGTTGTATCTGTCAATAGCGTCTGTTTGGCTTAAACACCCCTGCCAACCGACAAGAACTTTTAATCGACATCCAAAACTGGTTTCATGTCCAGCTAGAAGAGACTTCACTGACCGGTTCTCCGTCTGTTTCAATCAATACATACTATTATCACCCAGGAACGTTTATGGGATATCGGTGTATTCCGATCAACAGAGCAACTGTCCTCGCTTAGGAGCGTAGCGGAAATGCATCGGCTTATCACGAATCGTGTGAAATGATTGTCGCATGCCTTAAATAATTTACGGAAGCAGATCGGGGTCAGTTTTGTGGAAGCTTCCTCCCGTAAATTTATATTCTGCTCTTCCTGGAAAATTTGAAATTCCCTCTTTTCAGGAGCACTACTCTGCGAGACCGGTCCCCATAGCCATTTCTTCTTCGAGTTCAAAAATGGGGTGATCCTGCTTGTGCAAACCTTCCAAACAGTTTTTTCATCCGAAGTTGGTTCCCGGTGAAATGAGTTTTTGGCTTTCGGGAGAATCTAGCTGCCAGCGAATAGTTAATGTTTATTGATCCACTCACCAGTCCGCACAGAGAATCTGTCACTCATCACTCCGTTGGTCCGGGATTTCTTCGAATCCTAAGACGCGGATGACTTGCAGAGTAACACCACGAAAGCATTAGTTTGCCGTAGCGATTGGCAGGGAATTTAAGTATGAACCGGATACTCTCACCGACCCTCACCTTAGGAACATTGTCAGCAGTGCTCTTACAGTGCAAAACTTTCTTCTCCGTTCATTGCACAAAACAGTGGGTGAATGGGTGTTTCAATGGGTGATTCCACCAAAAACGTTAGTCAGGCGAACGAACCAGGTGCTGCTGTGCCCTAAAAGCCATGATGGGGGGGGGGGGGTAAGAATGCTTCCGTTACAAGCTAGCTGGTTCTGCATGATAAGCTAGAAAAAGCAATTGTCATTCGGCCATGATATCAACAGCGAAGGTTCTCTTAGTCCGATCTTTAGTGTAAATTGGTTACATTCAGTGCACTGTTTCTTCGTTCGATGCATGCAAACGGTTGATTCACTGATCTCGGTATAATGGAATGCTTCATGTTTATGCCCATATACTTGAAAACTTCGAACAATCATTGTAAAGTTTTTGGAGTAAGAGGCGTTACCATAGGATCTTGAGAGCGGTTCTGCAGGTAAAAAATAGATCGACCTTGACTAAACGGAAAGCAATTTAGGACGTACGTTAACTGATCCGTGTTTGGAGATGCTAAATTCAGCTGCGAATGCATCTATCGACTTATGTCTTCGAAGTCTTTTGGATCGTTAACCACGTGTGCCCTTTAAAACAAGTGTAGACTGGATGGTCGTTGGTTTGTTCTCTGAGTTGGGCAATTCGATTGTAAACGTTTCATCACCAATCGGGGTGACATCATCACTGTGCTGTTAAGGAACATAGAAGTATGTCGGCGGTTATGCGTTGACTAGTGGTGCATGTTTGTTAATATATGTGCTGTTAACCGGAGCTGACCTTCGATCACGACTGGCTGTTCGGTCGGGTGGTTCCATTGGTTGGTCTGTTATCCTGACTGGTTGGTGACCACGTGACCTTTGAGCTTGGCCTCCCCTGCTCTCGCACTCTGGTCGGTGCTTGAGTAACCTCTGTCCTTGACCTCTCTGGTTTCCTGTTTGCGACATTTGTTGATCCAACTCCAAGGTGTTTCTTGTTTCTTGGTTTGTCAATCCGATATTAGGATCTCTTTGACTATTCCAGTTGAGATATTGGTCCTTTGCACATAGTGGTGCGCATATTAGATCTAGTTCAATGCGTCGGTTGTCGAATCCGTCATGATGTGCTGTGCTTCCAGAAACACTCCCTTCCGTATCTCGTGTCTCCGTATGCCAAGATTTTTGCGTTTTCCAGATTGAATTTGTGGTCTTCTTGGTCTAGGATAGGGGATCATGTTTCCTGACGACCGCGTTGTGTTCCTTGATTCGTGTGCATAATTTCCTCCCAGTTTGTCCAACGTAGAACTTGTTGCAGTTGATTTGGCATGTCACACTGTTCCTCTTGGTTTTATCTCGGCTATCCCTCGGTCTTGAGATTCGGTTTGTGGGCTACCAGGATTCCTTTTCGAGCTAACAGTATGGCTGTGAGTTAGGATATATTCTTGATGTAAGGTAGGACTACTCGTTTGGTAGCTTGTTCCTGCTGTTGCTGTTGTTCAAGCTTCTCTTGATAAAATTCCTTGGATGTCCATTGTTTTGTAATACTCTGAACAGATGGTTTTCTTCCTTCCTTAATTCTGTGATTTCGCAATTTGCCTCCACCATCTTGAACAGAGTTGGAACGTTACTCTTCTGGTGGTTCGTTGGATGATTACTGTCGTAGTTAAGTATTTCTGTATGTGCCTCTTTACGGTATGCTCAGGTTTCCAGTGTCCCATCCACTTTTGTGCTCATTACAACGTCCAAGAATGGTATTCGGTTGTTTTCTATCCAGTTCGATTGTATACTTGATGTCTTCAAACGTATTTTTGAGCAGCTCATGCGCATTGCGTACTGAATCTCGTTTCGTGATGACAAACGTGTCGTTCATGTAGCGGATCCATTGTTTTGGATTGAGGATTGGCAGTACCGCGTGTTCTAATCTTTACATTACCGCCCTAGTGATAAATCGTGATATTGGAGATCCCATTGGAGTCCAAATGAATAACGTCGATATCAAATTAAGCTTTATATGACTGTCTACAATAACGATAGATAGTTGTAGATTTAGTTACCCTACTTTCCAGGAGTACCTGCTTTTTGACACCATTAAGATTCCCGTATGGTTTAGTCGCATCTGCTTGAATTGTAGGCACTTAGGATAAGTTCGAACGTTCCTACGTCGAAAATACAGCCCACATTAGACACGAAAATTCCCATTTGTTTCCACTGGATAAGTTCGGATGCAGTTTCCTCCATCAATTCCACGCTCTGATTCCAGGGCTATTTAGGTTGCGATTAAAAAACCACTTTGGTGCAGATAGGATGGTTAATAGTCCCACACCTTTGGCGTGACGCTTAGCTCATGACATTCGTAATTACGTAACCGAAAAAGTTCATAGTTCACCACACACCAACGTCCAACACTATCTAATATCGTGCAGCAGTGCAGTATAGCTCCTTTCTTTGTAGAACACCAGGCTTCTGGCTACAAGATTGTCTTTCCACGACTCCCACACCGGTGTGTTTCACAGAAAGCGTTGATGATGCACGCGTGCACACGATTGTGTTTCACTGAGAGGCCAACCGTGCTCGTCAGCTCACTATTTGTTATGTTGGACGCAGTCGACCGTGGACGCCCAATCTAATCGTTGTTAGTTAGTCAACGATAAATCGCCGCTACACAGTCACCAATCAAATACCAACCAGGGTGTCTGTCAAACCTTGCAGCAAACGGAGCTACTCCGTCCAGTTACTTGTCATTGATCAGTCTCTGACACGAGAATGAACATACCGGTTTCACAGAGCACGTCGCTAAAATCTGGGTTGTCTAGTTAGCCTTATTTTATCAGACAGTGGCAGGTGGCAACAGCTCTGATCATACAATGCTATCTAACAAATGTATGTACATCTTGTCCGATCCTTAACGCAATACCATCTCTGTCAAGCCTGTCTTCGTGAGACAGAATCTCAACGCTACCTAGGGGCGATCTTGAGATGCTCGTAGTGCAGCAAATGACTTTCATTCTATGGTATGGCTGGTCGACTGAAAAAAGTTATTGTTGTAGGCCAGTAAATAACACATGGTTTCGAACTTGAAAAAAATGTAGGAAAGATTTAAGGGTAACAAAGATAATAACGAAAGAAACAACAGGAGCGTCCTGAGTCGTATTTCTCCAGGTTCATATGCATAAACAGTCGCTCCCAGCATGGAAATCGAACTGAACTAAGGAAGTCACCCTGGACATCACATCCTTCATGTTGTTCCACCATGTCGCTTCTTCACTTCTGTTCTTCGCATTCCGAACAGTGCGCTACTTGTGGTCATTGTTGTGGTATTCTTAGGAGAGGCTGACGGAAAGAAATTGCATTCCCGAGTTCTGTTTCCATGTAATCACGTGAGGTACGTCGTCACACCTCTGCACTGCTGACGTATTGCTCCCGGTAAACGCGCGAAATGCTTCGTAAGAAGTAATGGTCACACGAAGATAGTCGTTACGGATCCTCCGTACGAAGTCACTAGCAGCAATACCACCCTGACAGGTACACAATATGCTCGATGTTTGCTGAACTGAACGACGTCACACCGTCGCCAAAAATATCAGGGTTAGAGAGCACGATACAGGCTGTTTTTTGATGATACAATGTCCTCCGAAGTTGAGATTTGGCTGCTGAGTTGGGTGAAATAAGTCGTGGATTTCAGTTATTCCATGACAGGCTCAACTATGGCAGGAATCAATTTCAAGTGCTTTACTTTCAAGTGGTATAGAACAGAGGTCGAAAGGATTCACTTTTATAATAATTTACTCAAGAATTGATCGTATTGCCTAAAAGTCATCTCCCAATAAGACCACATCGTCTGCGTAGTCCAGGTCCTAGGCCCCGTCATCGATAGTTACGATATCTTACGTTTACTTGAATATTAAGGATGAAACTGAAAGAAGACGAGTAAATATGGCACCCTTGACGCGCACGGTGTGATGATGGGAACTAGTTATGCACCCGAGTGCAATTCCTTGTACGTTCGCACAACAAATCCAAATTATTAATGAATTTGTTCGATATCTTGTTTCGATCCATCCAATACAAGGCCTCATTAATATCTAGAACAACTTCAGTGGTCTTGGTAGAACCGGCAGTTTTCTAATAGTTTTTTCCCTATGATGATTGAGTGACTCATCAGCAATTGCTGTTTAAATCGGCTTGTTCCTAGCGAGCGGATTTCAAGGAGTGCAGGATGGATAGTATCTTCTGCACTGTTTGTATGTGGCCTATTCCTCTGTGACTGAGACGACCGGTTCTGTCATTCTTTTCAAAACCAAGGACTATACGTAACTTTGTCCACGATGCTTTTTAGATAAGCAGGGCTTCATCGCCATTCTTAAATACTTCTGCAAGTAGTTCATCTTCATGAACTCCAATGTTCTTGATGGAGCCAGTGACAACAAGTGTTCAACAGTACCACCGTGCACAGCTGGTTTGCACTTGATGGAGGCACGTGCACTGAGAGACTACCGGGTTAGCAAAGCCTACACAAGAGCAATCTATAAACTGCGGTGGGGCACGAAACACGAACCTTCCTATCAGTTGTTGCGTTCCTTAACTGCTGAACCCTCTCCATCTGGTTCGAATGTTAAAGGGACTTAAAAGACAAAAAAACTATTCGTGTTGCAGCTTCTGTTAGTTATAGTGACGTTACGATGGTTTAACTGGGGCTCAAAATTTTCTTGAGATTTTACTATCGGTGTCCTATTAGGTTTGCGGATAGTTGTATGTAGTTTCATACTCTTTTATGGCTAGTCGGGTGCATTGAAACGAGCAAGCGGCCACCGTCACCGGTGCTCACCCCATCTCTTTGGCCCTTCTACTCCACCACACTTTTCTGGATTTCAGTAGACCTTTGCACAACTGACGTCGTACGGCTTTCATTTCCGAATCACCCTGGATCCATCCTTCATGAAAGTGATATCCTTGGCGTACTTTCACGGCTGGACTATCCCCTATCCTTAATTTCACCACGTCAAAGAGCAAACTGAGTGGCTCCAGCAGTTGTCTGGGTGTCCAGCTGCTGAGCTATAAGCCGTTATTATAATTCGTCCTAACTATTTCGTTATCACAACCTTAACAAATCAACTTTATCCCTCCTCATTTGAGACTTCGTTCTGTAAGTGGAGCCACTCTTTACTGAAAAGCCGAGAAGCACTGTACAGCTGTTTCATCCTTATTAGGAATCATCAGCAGTGCACATCTCATGAAACCCCAAGGAATTTCGTACCTGCGACCTCCCTGCTAGAAGTTCGAACAACTAACCGGTCGCCCACGAGCGGCTGTAATCTTTCAATCACGGGAACTACATCACGTAGTCACTTGTTGACTGCCTCCTCTAGTGATGACTTCTCAGATGGATTTCACTCATCTTGTGAAATTATTCCTCCCCTGAGCTACCTATGGTAGTGTGAGGCGATTTGGTAATTTTCATTAGAGATTTCGTCCTATCAAAGGAACGAGTCCATATGTATTTTGTTAGGTCAATGGATTCGATCCTACGGAGGTGCCTAGTGACGTTGGTGCAGACCGTGGCGTCTTCTGAGTTCAGGCAAGTGTTCCAATAGTAACGACGTGCTCCTTGCATTGATAACTCAGGGTAACGAGGTCGATCTGGACGCACGCGTGTGGGAGCCAAATCATGTGATGCTGTTTATGTTACCTGAAGACGACTCCAAGGAGCAACAGGCGGTGGTATGTGCACAAACTTAGCAGATGGTCCCAACTGTTGTCCCACCTACGCAATGAAGACCAGTAAGATGACATTACGAATCCAAATGGTCACCATGTGCATCCAGATCTGTCAACATTGTATCATCGGTGCCCGGCGTACGCTGAAGTTGGTCATGTAGTTGAAGCCGATAAAAGAAGAGAAGCCGATATAAAAGAAAGACAATGGCATTAGGTTCCCATGTGGCCTCCGCCTGTTCCACTAAATCTCTCCCGGAACCCCTACCTGCGAGAGCAGTCAATTGAGACCCATCGAATCGCACCGAATGTTATCACACCCATGCTCTTTTTCATTTTCGCTGACTGCGGTTCCAGAGTTAGTGAGGAATCCAGGATCGTTTTCCTACGTGTCACTCAGGGTGTGCAGCAATACGCAATGTGAACTTCTACTAGTTCCGCTACTGTTCGGGCGTCTCTATTATCACTCGCGATTCGACCGTCCTACGTAAACTATTGTGGTAGTATCTTTCACGCACCATGTCCACAACAGTGACAGGCGCCGCCGAAGCATAACGCGCCGCATTTACGGCTAGCAAACTTTCTTCCTCTTAAGATTTCACCAAAGAAAGAGCAGATTTCGCCGAGTGAGATGAGTGTTCGCAGTTCCGTGGGAATATCTGCACTACCATAAGCCCGTACTTGATAGGGTGAGTACTGCATTGCCTTGCTTGTCTTGTCTCAGGACTACTCTTATCAACCGTGTTAGGTGATGAGGTTTCTGGTTATATAAGCTATCATTTGAATACACCGAGTGAGATCACTGCAGTTTCGATTGTACCAAGATGGAGCATTGTACTGATGTGATGTTCTAGGTACGTCAACGTGACAAACAGAATAAATTTCTTATGCCTATGCGTTTAAACCTATGGGTTTTGTATTCTAACGTAGAGTTATTCCACCGTGGACTGTACTTTTGGCTATGTGCGTCATCCGGTGAGGCATGCATTTATATTTGACAAGCGAACTCACAAAGTAGGGTTATCGGTTGTGTATCAGGAACTTCAGTCATCAAAAACATCCAGCGACATCAACTGAGATGGCTCGGCCGTGTAGTACACATGCCTAGACATCGTCTGCGGAGACGAGCGCTGTTCTCCGAGCTTCCTTCAGAATGGCGTTAACCGCGTAGTGGACAACGTGCTGCTTAGCAGAAGGATGTGAAAGATAAGCATACCTTGATGTCTAATCCACTTCTGATGACATAAATCTCGACGAATTGAGTTGTAAACTCACAAAAGCCTTCTCTTCTTTCCTGTGAGTTTTGGCGTCATTGTCGTTTAGTCCTACCGGCTGGGGGGCAGTTTGCGCCTTATTGCAGTGTGACTGCTGCCATTGTAAAGAAGTTGGAATACGACTGCTTGCATTCTTTAATCGATATTTAATCATCATTGCACAAAGTTGCAGTGAAAGCCACGTAATTGCTACTCCATAAAACGGCATATTGTGATGCGTTGATCGACTGATTGACAGATCGATACAACCTCACCAGTTGGTCCAGCTCAGTCATGTGCTGTCTATGTCCGAAGGCCGTTTAGATAGATCCTTGTTTACTTTATCAGGATTTAAGACGCAATATATTACCTTTGGGTGCTAGACTTCTTTATTGTGCGACTTTACGTTCAACATAAACATTTTATCTTGGATGAATGTCAACCGTCTATGACATGAATGCTGGGTATCACGTTTTTGACATCGAATTGCGTATGTTGTATGTTTCAGTAAAACGTAGTATGTCAATTTTTTCAACTCTTATGACAGTTTCCCAAACAATGTGACTTAAAATCTTCACCACCTTCAGTGTGGCCCACATTCGGGATTCAACATGCACAATTTATTTTTCACTCGTTATCTGTCAAATTTTCTGATTGGTATCAGCACTTCCGCTGGATGTGAAGTTAACTTTCTCCTAGCATCTCGCATGCGTACCTGATGAACAGGATTATATGCGCTCCCGGGCCATGTTTTTAATACTTTTTTTTTCCAGAGTATTGAAACACCGACGTGTGGAAGTCTTCACTCGTCTGAGCAGTCCTTTTCCATAGTTTACGTATCCTTGCTCCGGAAGATTTCAAGCTTTGCCATAGGGTTTATTCAGTTGTACGGAATATTGGCAATGATCTCGTGGTGGACCAAATGCGATGCGATTGGGTACACCTGGAGGTTGGGAATCTGACAACGTCCAAACTTCCGTGATTTGAGTCCTCTTTCACTTTGTCAGTTGCTCCCGTATAAGCTTAGGGGACCTCTCGTGTTTCCTGCCGTTGACATGGGATCTGTGTGCCGGAGAAACACCATAGACGAACCACCTCAAGAGCTAGTCACAAAGTCATTTTTTCAGGAGAGAAGTCTCTCCACAGGGGATATCTAACAAACTGAAAGTGGTTTCTTCAATTTTGTCAATGAAACAGTTGTACTTGAGTTTAAACTACCAGCCACGAATAAAAATCAGCTCTGCTCCTCTCTGGTAAACTCATATCTTAAGACTTCATCCAATACTTTGGGTCCCTTAGTATCCTGGTAATTCAAATCAACCTAAATGAACAGTCAATATTAACACCTGTCCACTTATCGCCTCGCTGTGTCAACTACAGACGTCACTTCCGACAGAAGCCTTTTTTGTGAGTTGGACCACAGGTTCCGCCACACCGCTTTCCCAAGTTCCATTTGAATCACTACCCAGTACCTTATCCTAATCTAAGACCACGTAGAGTTTTACACTCACCAACCTTTACGGTCATCTGATACTTACTTTTCCCGCTTTGTCTGATGCAGCTTCCTGTTTTTCCGCCACTTGTCACCCTTTTCATCACATGGACATGGGGATCAGACTCTCCGACGCTGTAGGATTGTGCTGAAGTTCAAATGGTTGCGTTCAACAAGATCATTGCTCTGGGCAGCCAGGAGATAAGGCTAAAATTCCTACCAATTACTGACAAATAGCAGTTGGTCAGTTGAATGTTTCCCATTGATTGGGTTCGAGCATGAAGACATTCTCGTCATTTTCTATAGAGGAAAATTTTGGTAGCTCAGATAGCGTGGATGGTCGTTGGCTTGTTGGCCGGACCGGGCAAACATTTCATCACCAATCGAGGTAACATAATCATTGCCTTGTTAGGGAGCGTAGTGGTGCGTAGCGATGGTTTGATGGTTGTGCACAACCACCATCTGCAGCTGATGGTGGTGAAACAATGGATGTTTGGTGCTTCCGTCGGTTTCAATAATGTCTGATCTCTAACTTCCACCGAATGCAACCCCAGTAGGGTAACTTGGGAAGTACGTCGAGTATAATGCTGAATTCCTGGCACCCATCTTGGGACTTATGGAAGGCGATTAGTACACTAGAAATACTGGCTGGTGAACTCGATCCGAATAAGGCATAAAGCTGTCGGATTGCAAACCCTTCACTTCGTGAGACAGATCCGTTCACTGAACAGAATATTGGTAGCTCAACGTGTGATGATACATGTTGTTTTGTTCACTGAGTTGGGCAATTCGTTTGGAAACGTTTCATCACCACTCGATATGACAATATCACTGCGTTGAGGTCAGAAGTGCCTTCCAATCTCAACGCACGTCTACACACTGATGATGAAACGTTTGCAACCAAATTACCCAGCTTGGCGAACAAACCAAAAGTCAGATCCGTCCATCCTCTCATCTAGCCAATAGGAATTTGAGTTACAAACTTATGAAGTGAATGCGTCCTTTTTATTTCTGTGGCTTGTCTCAATACAGTGAATTCCAGCCTATTCATCACTCACAGCCAATAGGTGACGAATTAAACGAAGTTCCTCGTATCCCTAGTGATCACGTACCGAGCAAACTTGGAACCTGGAAGTCCGACAGGACCGCCATCAGGTTCTATTTGTGATTCGGATACGATAACTTCAGTTTTCACACTTTCCTTTATCTTGCTGCTCTCGCCGGGTTGTTCACACGTACAGTATTTGCTGAAATAGCTACCTTCATTTAATGTGGCGGATTTATATCATAGAATGAGAGATTGCGAAATTTTCGGAATGTGGAATGTTGCTTCTTCTTGCTTGTTTCCAAACTTAACTGTGCGACACTAACAAATTGGTCAACAACGTGGTTTCCACAGCGTAATACACCTTTTGTGGTAATCACCTATTTCTTGTCTACCAGTGACGCAACTACCTTCGTTTTACTCAATTAATTAGACTGATACGTAATTTACTTGATTCGGTAATATTGCTTATAATTAAGAAACAATTCCATATGATGCTAATAACAGGTTGATGGCTCACTGACACTGTAAAATCCGATTCAAAATCCTTTTTTCCTCGTCATTCACTTGCACACTGTTTACCACACTGATCATTTTCATTGTGTGATAGATGTTTGTCGCGTTCCTTTTCGCTCTCTTGCATTGCTTTCCTTTTTAGTTTTCTGTCTGCTCTGGATCATACTCAGGCGGACTTGCTCGATCACACCCTGCTGGATTTCGTTCATCCGGATGATTTGGAGTCTGTGGCTGACGCACTCAATTCTCGTGAGTGTTTAACAGGATTTCCTTTGCATTTACTACAGTGAAAGAGGGCACGCTGTTGGGGCCGGGGAAAATTCCTTGGAAGGATGAGTTCGAGCTAATCCTTGAAACATCAAGCACATCACGCTCATGTGCTAGAAAAACAGAAAGTTTTACGGAACAGTCAGTCTCCTAATGGCTGTGAAAGGATGATAGGTACCCCTTCATAGCGGACATAATTCTTTCACTATGCAGTATATGGATATGTGTCGAAATATTGGTAGCTCGGCTGAGTTTATTGGTTGTTGATCAGGTGGCTATTGATCTGTTCGCCGAGCTTGAAATTCACTTGCAAGCATTTCGTTACCACACGAGGAGACATCACCAATGCGCAATTCGCTGGGTGCTTCCTGTTTGCCCGCGTGCGTTTAATTTGGTACTTTGATCTACTGACCGGGAACTTTCTCCAATCAGGTTGGTGTGTCCAGCTGAATCGAAATTGACCACATTTATCAACCACTAAGAGCAGGGGAATGCCAGAACTACAGAGCTGTAAACTGCACAATAGGCCAAACTCACAGAAGAGTCAGGAAAGCCCGACTCAAACTGACACATCAGTCTAATTGGAGGAAGTGCCCGGTCAGTAAATCAAAGTACCAAATTAACCGACGGATGCAGGGACACCAGTCGTTATAGAGGAGACAATAGGGCGGTGCATCCAAATGACCAATCTCGAGGAGGTCAGCCGCAACGCAGTGCAAATTGAGAAGGGGCCAATAGAAGCGAGGGAAGAAACTACTACTAGAGGGTATTGGGATAACCAATCTACTCAACAGAATGCGGACTACAACGCAACAACAAGCGGACCAACAATGTTACGACAACGCTGCCTACCAATTTGCAAATCACGTTAACAGATAACAGATAACCTTCAAATGTTATATAAATGCATGCAGGCAAAGAGGAAGTACCCACCCAACTGCGCACTGGTAATGTCTCCTCTGATGGTGACGAAACATATTTGAGTCAATTGTCAGGCTCGGCGAACAGATCAACACCTGCCCAATAACCACTATGCACTGTATATTTTGTGTCTTGAAAATAATGACCAGAGAGACGGTTCAAAACTTCATCGTATAGCACTCGGTTACTACCCTAGGAACGATCGGTTATTACGTGTTCCGAACACGTGATTAAGAACCAACTAATATGGTGTATTGGTAGCTATTGATGTTACGGTGCCTTTGTCTTCATCGACTTATAAATAAATGGGTGTTTTTTCACCAGTTGTCTTCATAATACAGCCTGTGTTCATAGGAACTCATTTACGGATAAACATACGTCTAAAAAAAAGAGAAAGCAAGACTGTTCGCAAATAAGTTCGCCAGCAGTTCAAAATTATTTGGTACACCGCGGTGTATGGAAAATCTCCCACCATTATAGTAAGAAGAATGGTCTTCCAGGTTCAGTTTCCGCACTCAGCGTAATTACTTGATAATTTTGCACATTAACATCACAGTCCGGCGATATTGAACACGGTGCACGGCGGCGTATTACACATTGTTTGTGGTTTAAGTAACAGTTGTTCAGCTGTAATACCCTTTCGGTGCCTGGCTGCCGTGCCCCCCGACAGCAGTACGGGGACTGAGGTGCTGCAAGATTGCTGAAGCCTAGACGGGAGCAGTTGATGTGCTGCGGTTGGGTTCGAACTACAGGCCTTCTGGTCAGTAGGTATTCGCCGTAAATACTGAGCTATCTTGAGCTGTGTTTATGGATTGTGCTGTCAATATCTGGAGTACGCACTGTGTTGTAGACTATAGAAACCCTAAATTAGCGTGAAAATGAAGGTCGGTTGTATGCAGAATGAAAGTCGTTTCCATTCGGTTGACTGTTCGATTGCCCGAACAGTAGTTAAAGTCTCGGTCGCTTGAGAGAACAGTCATAAATCTCCGATCCCGTAGGCGGTTCCACGTTCACCGTCCTGGGTTCCACGTCACCTGTGGGATCCAGATGAGTTCCAGCTGGTGGTCATGACAATTGTTGTTCGAAGTATTCGGCCCACCGATCGAGGCGTTCTTCCCTATTCAAGATGATCCTTGATGATTTCGCTCACAGGTGGTTTCCGGGTACCAGTCGCACGGATCAACTGAAATAATCTTCGGGCATTACCGGCTTTCTGGACCTTTTCCATTTCCTAGGATTTACGTGTCTACCGGTCCGTGTCCCGGTCAGCTCGCACGCTCACTTTCAACTTGAGGTCCGATGATTCGTCGCGTCAAGTTATGTTCGGGACCGCCTCGGTTATTTCTCCGAGATTTAAGCAGTGCCACTGTTCCGTCTGATAACCGGTGCCTGAGTACGCCTGGTAGCGCCGTGCCACAGGTCAGACTTCCAGCACTATGCAAAGAGTTGGCGATCTCTTCCCAGGATGAGTTCGCATCTGATGGTGGAGCATTTGGAAGAGATTCTAGGAGACGATTCTGGTAAATTCGTCTAACATCCGAATCTACCGGACTTTCAGTTGCCAAGCCATTTGTCTGTACCTTTTGCGGCCCTGGAAAACGAACGGAGAAGCGACTCCGGACGATGCTTAGTCGAAATCCACAAATGTGTTCCAAAACGACCGACAGTCAGTTATTGATCCGCGCCATCGGTAACTGATGGCTATGTGATCAATTTTATTTCGTAGCCGGCACGCTTTTGGAGGACATCATGTGACAAGACGACTTTAACTATTTCGGAAGTTAGTACTGTACAAAAACAGCACGTAGTCAGCACATAGCTGAAGCAGTCGTTCACCATTGTCCAATCCATGTCGACCACCTACTCCAGTCTCACACCTGACTTAGTGTTTGGAGGTGTAGGCATCTCGGAATGCCTAAATTAGGTTATCGGTGGATCCTTTCCTCCCTCACCCTTTTTTCATTTTAAGGCTTTAAGGGTAGTTAAGTGATTTTTTGGCCGTACGGCAGTGAAGCCTCTGTATCAATAGTGATTTTACTGTCTATAGTGATGACAGTGCTAGTTCCAGCTCCGGGATCTCTCACACAGTAGTTTGATCAACCTACAGCCGCGGCTTCAGCACAAGGTTGGAAATGAGTATAGTTTGTTAAAAGTAGCCAGTGCACAGCAACCAGACCACTTCTCTTATTGATTCTCTACCGTCTGACCCACGCAAGATAATTAGCCGGTTTCCTGAATGTTGGCAATTGTCCAAGGCTGTCAGCCAATGGTGAATGTCGTTGACACTGATTCTCATCTGATTCGACTATCGTAAGCCTTATTGTCAAGCAGCCGACGTCAACTTCGTCCCCGAAAAATACTACTGAGCTATTGCAAGCTGTGTTGTTTGTTGTGCTTGCCTGATTGTGAAATTCTTTTACTCTTGGCTTCATTGAGGATAATCCACGGTGACCAAATGCCTCAGGAACCCGAGTTTTGTTGCTTCGTCTCATTTCTCAGCCTTGGTGCCTTTACTCCTTGTTGTGATAAAATTACATATTCCAAAAGGTTGTTTCTTGGTTGACCCGATCCGAACTATCAGTCTAACCAGTTGAGATTCAGAAATTCACGCAGTTACTATGGAACAGTCAGTGTGATAGCCCTAAATGGTAAATCTAAATCCGTCGCACAGAATGTTGCTGATTCAGGTTATTTGCTGGCCTTGGCAGTCGGTTTCTAAAGCCTTTTAATGCTTGTTGGATAGCTCGTACGCCGGAATCCGAAATCCCCAAGCCATCCTTTTCACTATAATATCTATACACAGAAAGGTGCACGTTGCTCATTAGTTATTCACAGTGGTCAATCGATATCATCAGCTATTCAACAGATCCGTCGACAAATTTCACCGTCTTACTTCATGAGCATTTCATTCGGCAACTCTATGGTATACTACTCGCTATGTGCATAATTACGCCCAGCCTTCTCTTGTCGAGTGCACGTGTGTATCGTTTAACTATCGGTTTCTTTGCTCTTCCTGAATTTTGCCACTGTTTTATTTACCACAGTCTGCTTTTCCGAATCCGGGATTCCTCAATCAGGAGCCGCTATTTTGAGCTCGTGATGGCTTAGCGGTTAAGGCGCGGTCTTACTGACCGGAAGGTTCGTGTTTCGAACCCAACCTCAGCATTTTGACTGTTCCTGTCCAGACTTGGGCAAATTGGCACTATCTCATCCGTCGTACTTCCTTCGGGTGGCATGATAGCTAGACACCGAAAAGTTTTCAAAGCTGAACGATTTTTCGATTTGTTCAGACTTTGAGGTAGCCGTCGGACTGGGGTGTTACAATGATGTCGCGAGCCACACTGTCTTCGTACTTTGCTAGGAGACAGATGAAGAGGATGTCCTTAGGAAAAGAAGACTAGAAATTCAGTGATGGTCAACACAAATCGCAATGTGGAA
The DNA here is from genome assembly GCA_004794785.1 of Opisthorchis felineus. Taxonomy (NCBI): domain Eukaryota; kingdom Metazoa; phylum Platyhelminthes; class Trematoda; order Opisthorchiida; family Opisthorchiidae; genus Opisthorchis; species Opisthorchis felineus. The sequence continues at coordinate 1,140,971 of SJOL01007141.1, forward strand.
ACGAAATTGGCTTTCCAAGTCACCTGTTGCGCCTACCACAGTTTCGTTCACCGATGATTTGGGGAGGTGGGGTAGGTAACTGCGCATTGTAGGCGGGAGCTGATAAATTCGTGAGTAAATATAGGACTATCAATGGACTGTCAAGTGGGGGGATTGGAAGGGACCTATGCATTGAAGGCAATAGCTTGGATGCACGAGCGCCATTGAGGGCGCGACTGGACCATGTCTGACAATGTTTCTAACCATTGATGTGGCTCGTCTCGGGGTTCCCATCCAGGAAGACGGCAATGACCAGTGCAGCTGAGTTTGCTGGTAATGGCTTTTATACTTCGCTGCCAAGTCATTGTTTGACCTTCTCTGGCTCGTTTCCACCCTTCACGTGGTTGTGCGAAAAGAACCCTTCGAGGAAGTCGGTCGCCTACTATTACGAAGAAACCAAATAAGGTGGTTGGCAATTGATAGTCAGCTTTCTTCCTAGATTTACGTGCTCCCAAGGTACATCGCGGGTTTTCGCAACGCAAGCTTTATCCACCTCTTCACTGTTTGTCCTAGATAGACCTTAGCGTTCAACTCCAGAAGAGTTTCATCTGGATCTTCTTTGACACTCACTTGAATTCTTCAGAACATCTGACCACGGGTTGTTGGATTTTGGGTGTTGCTTGATAACAGATCGAAATCTTCATTGTTAAATAAGACATATCAGGTTATGGTGGTAGGAACGTACAACATACGTGCCCAGCCACTGTGTACTATCGCCGGTAGAAATCTTGCGGGGAAGTCACTATGGTATGCTAACGTGAAGTAGTATCGATTAGTCAAAGGGATTGCTGTCTTCCTGCCCGGCGCCGTTTGCGGGTGACTGACAGCTGTCGCCGATGAAGGTGGCAGTTTGCCGAGGCCGGATTCACTGAGCTGAGCTTGTGTTAGGTAGCATTTGCAAATGATGCTCGATCTATTTAGGCGAGAGCGTCTTCGACACACTGTTCAGACGCCTTTGTTTCAGTGCAGTTGGAAATTAGGAGCGCCTTCCTGTTAGTAGCTTTCGCGGAGAACATTAGGCGTTTTTCCGCTTTTTACTAGAGTGATTACTACCGCTATATTGCTGCTGATTATGCCTTTTTCTTCAATAACGTTCGAGGCACCGTTCCTTAAAACGGATGGTTAGTGCTTAAATGTTTTCCCAAAACGTGATTGCCAGTTTCTAAATCGGAGTGTCCACTGAGTGACATTGGAGTTACGGAACTCAAGCTGGAAGTTGTCCCCTGTAGGATAAAGTAAGCCCATTAATGATAAGGTGACAGGATCTGGAATCTCAATTTTAATTCATCCAGCTATTTTAGCCAGGTTTTTAACAGTCCAGGGTGCATCGGCTTGTATTCCAAGTCGACATCGTTTGAAATTGCTATCATACGCTTGCAACGTGGACTCTGCTATGTTTTCCTATCAATTATGGAGTGAAATATCCATTACTTGGGGCATAAACCATGGACTCTCTTCGGAGGTGACTCGCCTCTCTACCAGTGGTTTCGAAACAGCTCCTCTATACTTTTACGAGAAGAAAATGATTTGTTTCATTTCATCCGAGCCTTCTTACTATTCATCTATGATAAATTTGTCATACTCCGGTGTAACCAACACCAGTCAATGGACACTATCGTAGCCTGCTTTACCACTTAGCAGCTTTTTGGGCTGTCCCAGTTTTTCATTCCATGACAGCGATAGCTCCATCTGCAGCGACGATCTGTGTACCGCGTGTCATTCGTTCTTCCGGACTGATCCCACCTGGTCTAAGCATGCCACTTTCCTCGGTACACTCCTATGCGATCTCGAGTCGCATTGGTAATAACCTCAAAAGGAATTATACGGGCTACGCAAAACGAACAAAAAGCGAAACTGTTGTAAGCTAACCATTCCACGTCCACCAAACACCGGCGACATATCGATGTGCTGCTATATGTGGCGCTGCATTGTCTTCTGCATGGTGCGCTGCGCTCATACGTACGGACCAGTCAAACAGTGTCGCAATGTTGTTATCTAGATAGCTAAAGCTGATTCGTCGACGTTGCACTATCGGGATTCAAGTTTCTCATTAATCGGCTCGTTGGTTTACGAAAGCTCGGTTGATCATACGCTAAGCCACGATAACTGGTATGGTAACATTTCAACGTCGACTGTAGCTTGTGTGTTTATCCCCGATACCGTCAGGTGATCATGCAGGAATTTCGCCTCTCCTGTCAACGTCACCAGCGTGCATAATTAACCGCAACTAATCACAAGGGATAACTCACTCATCTAGGCCAGCACGGTGTGCGATTATCCAGAGGTGTCAAGACACTAACGAGCGTCGTCTGATGGTGAAGTCAGCAGTCTACTCCATTGATCTATGTCGCTCGTTGGCAAATCGATTATCACTGTGATGGGACCTTGTAATAGATGGTATTTCGGGGACTAGAAAGTGGCTCCTCTAAGGTTCTGGTGGAGTTTTTCTCATATCATCATGATCATTCCTCAACAAGTCATTCAGCTACAGTATATGATGTTGGTTTTTCGACAACGTAACTAGCATAAGGAACATTTCGTTAGTAAGGCTGACTTCACGCATAACCGTAGCCTACAGAAGCAAGCTACAGTGTGCTTTCCATTACTCGAGATATGCCCAGTGCGCGAATGCGTGGAATTCTGCAAACTGCCATATGAAGAAAAAAAACAAAGCTAGCGAACTAACTTTGATTCCGATAATATCTAACCAGAGCAGTATAAATCTTTATGTGACATTGAACAACCGTACATAAATGCGAAAGAACACAGTCACTAACGCCAGATTAGTAATAGTATCGATCCAATGGATAACGTCGACAGCACTGACAGCCATCGTAAGCTAGTGACGGAATGTTTTAATCAAGTCTTTGGCCTGAGGATGGTAGACGACAGTGCAGATACCTAGCCTACTAAGAATCTCAAAAAATGGCTACCTTTGGACTAGTAACCTCTGGACGGTGGCGGTTGCCGGGATAGCCTACATGGCACCCGACGCTCTATTAACGCTTGGACTTACAGTCAACCACTAAAAACTACGGTCCATAAGCACTGATGTGAAAACTGAATCGGCTACGTCTTTTATTTGTGTCATAACGTGAAATTCAGAGGCTGCGTCGGACAACCGAGAATCACAGTCAAGCGATCACTTCACGTCCGCCACATCTATGCACCCTTTGTTGACACTTCATGGTCAGGTAGACGTAGTTATCTATCTCAAAGTTAGCGCAATTCTAGTTGTACGATTATGTCGCTCACCTACACAGTCTACACGAACTACAATACATCCTCATTACAACGTCCTTGGGGTTTAGCTAGGCGATTTCTCCAACCACAGGGTGGTTTCAAAATTAGGCGAATTGGGACATAAAATGGAATATGTATTCCCAAAGGTTATAAGTATGCAACTAACGACTCCAATTTCTGACTTTGATTCGCAAAGACGTTCCCAAAGTCGAAAAAGTAATCTGTTCCCCTCACTGGTAGGTATAAATTAGCCAAGGTGATAAATTTCAGTGTTTCTAACCCCACGAAGGCGTTATCAAGTGAGACAGGAACCCGGTTCACGAGGGTTTCCTTGTTGATGTTGATTCCAATATTCGCTTGGTTGTTGGTGGGCTGAACAGTGTGAGATTACGTGGGGGGGGGGGGGGAATAACGGACACTAACCTGTCTGTAGACGTCCGTGCCAAAAGGCCAAGTCATTTTCAGTGTCAAAATCGCTGATTAGCCGTAGATGCAGCTAAACCAAGGGCTGAAACGACCACCTGTTGGTCGGGTTTCCCGCAATACCTATTGGCATTTGCATGCAGATAACATCCTTAAATTTGCATCCTGTCAAAACGGAGACAAATTGTGTTCCCTTCCTAGAAAAATGAAAACCCACAAAGTGAAGGTTTTCGCTTCATGAACTGATGATGATCATGATCGTTCAGCTGTAACACCCTTTCGGTGCATAGTTTCCATGCCACCCGAAGGAAGTACAAGGGCTGGGATACTGCCAGGTTGCTCAAGCCAAGACAGGAGCAGTCGAGATGCTGAGGTTGGGTTCATGGACTTCTAACTTAAAATATAAAAAACAAAACATTTTGGTATGTATAGCAACTCGGAAAATATCGCGGACGAGAGTTCAGCTGGGACTCAGTTGAGACTCCCGATAAAACCAATTTGCTAATATGGCGAATTTCGCACGATTTGGGTTCACATAAAACCTAAAGTTGACGGGAACTCGGTGATTGTGCCTACTTGACGAATCGTTTGGCTGTAACACCCTTTCGGTACCTAGCTACGATTCCACTTGAGGGAAGAACGAGGGCTGAGATACTGCCAGGTTGTCCAAGTCCAGACAAGAGCAGTCGAATTCGTTTCAAATCACGGAGCTTCCAGTCAGTAAGTTCAGGCCCTAATAACTGATCCATATGGAGCGCCTACCCGATGAGCCCCAAGACGGGTGAAACCGGCCGCGGGCTGTCGTAGGGCTTTAAGAGTATTCCCTCCCCTGGAAATATGCTGCAATATCTCAAATATCGTACAAACTGAAATATTAGGCGGCCTTGTGCGGTACGTTCAGTTAAAGAATGGCATAAACAAGAGATTCAACTGGGGTTCAGTTTAGTCTCCCGTTAAAACGAAATTGGTGTGCAAATGAGTGTAATCGGCTAATTTAACTCTCAATACTTGTGAATCTCTGTCGAAATGTCATATTTAAAGCCCTTCTGGAGGGAAAGCTGCATCTATCTGTATGCCCTATTCGAAATTGTGTCCAAGTTTCCGTCTTCTGACCCACTTAGTAGATTGGCCTTGTTGATCTTGATATCGGTGCATGTGCGCTGTACATACGGTAACAGAGTTAACATGGGGACGCGTGAACTAACACCAGCGGTACTAGTCTGGAAATTTAGGTAACGGAATATTATTGTCTCCGTTTCACATCCTAGTCTTAAACAGGTGCTTTTTAATTGAGTCAGAATGAGTACAGTGGAATACGTTGCAGCACGACGACATTTTGGTTTGATTATGTACCACCTGACTTTGAAGCGAACCATCATCATAAACGAGAGATTCAGCTGGATTGAGTCTCCTTTCGAAACCAAATTCGTGTGCAAATGAGACTTGTCCATCTCACTAACCTTGAATCACAGAACATTACCGCGTGGATATGTATATTGCCCGTGCTCGCAAAACAACAAAGCTGAACTGCTATTCCTATCCCCAGCTTAGACAGTCGAATTGACTGCAAGTTCAAGCTGTAAGGTAACTAAAGGGAGATGTGAAGTTATTGCTGAATTTGTAATTATCCTATATGTAGACCGCAAGTTGTATACCACTGCGTGACTTCTCTATTGCCATCTTGGAATCCCAGGCATGTTTTTTTTCGTGTTCGGGAAACAGGGAACGGATCCCACTGGCCTCCTGTGACCATCAGTATACGAACGATACCAGACAAATGCTAGGCGTGTGGAGTTGACGTGTGAGTGTTGCGGATGGGTGATCCTCCTCGAACACACATTCTCCGGTTCATCTCTATACTTGTTTATATTAACGAAGATGGACATTTGACAGTTTTAAGAATGCGCTGACCTTCGTATCAAGTTTCATGGGCCTAGAATAATGAAAAACACTGTTAGCCAGATGTGCCTGCCCCGTGCAATGTGTTGTAGTGTTGTAGTCTATTCGTTACCCATAAGATCTAATTGTTTAGTTGCTCTAAGCCGAGCTGACAATCAATTTCCTTTAGCGGGCCTTGCTCGAAGTAATAAGACCACCCTTTTCTGTCTTCTTCATACACACCTACATGTCATTGTAGCCTGTTGAGATCGAATCACACATTGCAAACCGTTTGCGATATAAAATTTTGTTATCATCGGGGTGTTCAGAGGTATTGCCTGAATAACATCTTCGAAACGTCATATCGGTCTCTATATACCCAGTGTACGTCCCGCGTCTGCAAATGAATTGAAATCCTTCAGTTAAGGTCTTTACCTTTCGCAAAAATGGATCGCGTGTTTGCAGAAATAGCGCTCGTGTCGAATAGAAACTGGCATGTTTTTCTCATTCATGTCTTCACCATTCATCCAGGTCGATAAATCTAGCTGAATGATAGACTAATGAGGAAAGACCACTTTGGCTGTCCTCTTGACTAAAGCTATTCAGATAAGTGGGAAAAAGATGTTGGTCAGTTGTTAGCGTGCCGTTTCATTTTGAAGGCTCGAGACCTGATTGCACAGTATATAGCACTCTCCAATCTGAACCTTCATGTCCCTACTGAAAAAGAGCGTTCGGTATTCCAGACCGAACATATTTCTGCTATCCCATGGCGGATGTTTGAATTTCAGTAGGAACCTCTGAGGGTCACATGACTAATACAGATCTTCCCGAAGACTTCGTCGATAGTAGACCTGGGATTTGAGAAGGTACAGAATCCAAATTCCAAGTAGCATTCTCACCAGTTCTGGAGCTATGAAGGAGCTTCGTCGCACAACGTTTTGGCATCCGGTGTTTAAGCAGACTGCAAATGAAAAACCCAATGAATTGGCAAGCCCAGCTTCCTTGTTCCGGTTTTGTTCAGTTTTGGCTGTAGTTTGATCAGTTGTCGGCTTTTGGACATGGATTAACTTCGCTTACGGGAAGAAATGTTGGTTAAGATCCCCAATTCTCCTTATACTATCAACCGACTTTAAGTAGCTCAGAAGGAGGAACAATTCACAGATTGCGTGAGCCTTCCATCGGAGATGACCTCACTCGGGAAGCCGGTCAACACGCGGCCACATGATGTGGATTCCGTAATTAAAAGTTGAATGGCATTAGTTCCTGGCAAAGTGTGAGTTAATCACACAATTCTTAACCGCTCCTGGCCGAACGGTTAAACATCCAAACTAATGACTGGGCGGTCGCGAATTCGAGACTCTATCGAGTTTTGTGAAGTGCGCACTTCTAATGATTCTCGATAAAGCAAGCTACACAGTGCTTCTCGACTTTTCAGCATAAATCGCCATCACTTGCGGGGCAAAATCTCGACAGCTGTATAAGAATGCCCTCTTATTGGGAATTCTACGAAGCGTCTTCAGCTTCCAACTCACTTTCACAGTGAATGCCAAAATGCGGATCTGGAAAATCGATTAGAACTAAGTTGGTTTACTGACGATACACGTCATTGTTGCTTGGGTGTAGCCAATTAACGTGATCGATGACCTGTGGGGTAATGGTTTGAGAGAGTGGGGAACCTAACTTGGAGGTTGTTTGAAATGGACAGGTTCGCGAGCCATTCAAAGACAGTGGGTCGATTTGGTAACGTAACAGGAGTAGCTACTCAAATCGGGGCTACGTAACTGGTCATGACATTAGCGGAATTACAGGTTGTGGTTGATTCTATTTTTACGACCACTAAAGAATATTAGAACCGAAGTTTTATCGTCTGTGGCTCTTGTATCAGGTTACGTGATTAGCGTATCGTGTTACACCCAGTACACGCACAAAATGTCCTATACCAACCCAGTTTCCTGTGTAGAATGCTTAACTTTGGCGATTGTTGGTCGTGTTTTCAGTCGTATGAAGAATAATCTCTAACTAGTCACTCGCGCTTGATCAACGAGGGGAGATTGCGTGAAATTGTAGGGAAAACGTGACGCCGTAAGAATTCACAACCCTTTCGGTGACACTAAACGAGATGCGTTTTCTTCAGATTGAGTGCATCGGAAATTTTCCACCAGGAATTCGAACACATCTGATCAGTAGGACAAATTTAACGAAAAGCCTCTACCATCATTGTTGGAAAACAGGCTAGAAGGCACTGTAAGCTATTCGCGCATTGTAACATCACAAATTCTTGGGAAAATGACCGTCCATTTTTTTCCAATGATTTTCTCCCAAATGCAACTGCTTCATGGGGTTGGACCCTTCAGTTGGTTTAATTCGGTTCCTGCCACACTATCTACCAGAGTAGCTATATTCCCCAGAGTTTTCACTTATCTACACACGTTTGTCTAACTTTGGCATTTTATGGGTAAAGTCTAATCTGTCGTTGATTTTCAGCAGACGGTGACGTCAGTGTTCTATTTTGGCTCGACAGGAAACCAGACGACGTCACCTGTCTGTTCGTCAGTCGGCCTTGCGCAGCCATTGATCTCCCATAGTTTTAATGTTCCTCATTATATCGACAGTCGGCCTTGCAACTTGCGCTATTAAACAATCTGATTGCGATGCCCTTCATTCCCCAACTTTCCGAAGACCATAGAAATGGAGATATGATTGGCCGGACAGTAGATCGTTTTTTTAGATTAGGGTATGGAAATGAAATTACAAATGGATTCATACAATGCGACAAATTCTTCAGCACATACCTGACCTACAACCTTGGGAAACCCCGTTGCTTAGATTTTGCTAGACTCCCGGAGCGAGAAGAATAGTCTAAGCGGTAGCATTTTAAAAAAAATACAATTGTGCGCTCAATATTTTGCCGCGCGAATTGATGGGCCTTAGAAACAGTAGAACAGTTTTTCACTTCACACTTTGAAGCTCCTCAAGAAGGAACATATCAGTAACCTAAATATCTCTGCATCGTTGAGTTCTTTCATTTAGTGGCACTCATTGTTTGTTACACCTCGTACTTTATGGTGAGTGATTTCAAATTTGGTCCAAAAGGTCTAAGTGAGTACTGGTCACATTTCACTTCCTCTCAGACTTGCGTTGATGATCATTTATCCCATGGCTTGTTTCCATAACGGCACGTGTATTTTAGGTAACCATAACCAACAGATTTTATGTTGGCCATTGCGAACGAAGGTATAACTCAAGCAGATATCTCTTAAATGGGGTTTCTAGATCCAGCTGATCACTAGTTTTGTTCAACTCCACTTGATATTTTGTGTCAAAGGGATTTACCGATATGGGGCTTCCGGATCAGAACGCACTATAGCAGGAACCACACTGTAGCTGAAAGTTATTGATGACTTCCGTACCGCAGGTTATGGAATTTTCGCCACACACTTGCAGTTCCCTCTATGATGAGGGTGTTTGTTATGAAAAGCCGGAAGTGCTGCGAATAACTGACAGTGTAGTTGTTGTGTATACGGAATTCATGCGTTTATTTGCGGTTCAGACGTGTTGTTGAGCATGCTGTGATATCGTGATTTGGAAAACAGTCGTGGAAGTAGATTCTTAAAACAAACGTATGAGGTGCATAACATCTTGAATCAATAAATGTTCTATACGACCTTTGTCGCGTGTGAAATAGACTTGGTATGAATACGCTGATAGTTTCCCATATTTGGATATACAATCATCACTCACTGGGAACAGTCTGGCTGGTGCTAATTTGGGAGAGAACGCCCTTCATTTACCACACAAGCAACTTTATTGTCCACAGACGTCATCAGCACCGTTTTGGGGACGATTTTGTCTTTGTGCCACAGGTTTCAGAACACGCGAGAGCCCAATGCACTAGTTTCACACCGTGTTTCCCATGCAAGGGGACCTTGTGTAACGAAGACATCTGGAATGAGCTTAGTTGGTAGTTTTGGTGAATATTCAGGTGGCACATCTCACGCGACCATCTTCATCGACAGCATGACATCAGTGTTCAACACCGATGCTTCGCTGCCGTACAACCATGATTTTTGGAAGCCTTATTGTGAAGAAAAGAATAAACACGGACGGGGGAAGGACTTAGTGCTAGCTTACTACAATCATTCCGAGGTGCCTAAACCTCCACACACTCATTCAGGCAATCTGGATAGAAACTGACAACAAGATCGCCACTGACATGGGTTGGCAGCCATAACTTCCAGCGTCTCCAACCAGGCGCAGTGAGGATCACGCGGTCCCCATCCTGGAAGGCGAGTAGCACCGACAGCAGCCAAACGTTTCGTAATCTCCTTCATACCCCTCTGCCAGGTCAAGGGTTGGCCACCACTCTGTTTCCGCCACTCTGAATTGGGCATGGAAAACAGCACTCTCTTCGGCAAACGATGATTAGGCATACGCAACACGTGTCCCAACCAACGCAGCTTCTGGTGCTGGACACATTCTTCAATAGAAGTACCCTTTGCACAACCAAAAACTCGCTTTCTAACTGCCTAGTTACGGATTCGCCGACACCAACCCACATGAGCTATGGTCCTGAGACAACGATTGTCAAACACCTGAAGACGTCTCAGTTCCGCTGCTCGAGCAGGCCAGGTCTCACAGACGTACAACAAAACAGCCCGCACTGTAGCTTGATACATGATATCTGAGCTTTTAACTCGCCGCAGCAGGACATTCAGGGCGTCATAAAACCTGTCTTTGACAGCGTCGGAGCTACGGTCGGTTGGGACATAAGCAGACACGATCAACAGACATCTCTCAACTTCCCGCTTGTGAGACTCCTTCACAGACTTTGCCAGACGAACCGCACAGAGGCGACTATCAACAGGTATCCCGTCAAGCAAGGATGCTTCCGCTCGGTGACTCAGAACGGTAACAACCCTTGCACATCCCACCGCAGCAGCCTCTGGATCACCAGAGGTGCGTAGCCGGAAGCGAGTGGAGAGTGATGGAGCTGTTAGCTCAATCACTGTGCTGTCATCTTGAATTCTTGTTTCTGAGACACAGCACACATCAATGCCAAGCGAGTCCAGTGTGAGAGCAAGAGCAGCTTGTTGTCCTGCTTGCTTCAGAGTGCGGACATTAAAGGCGGCCAGATAGACTGGGTGTCGAGGCTTGAAAATTGTTTTGGAGATACCTGAGGATGTTGGCACCATGTGACGAGCAGATGCTGCACGCAAAACCGATGCAAGACGAACGGTGTCATCAGTCCTAATTGCTGGGCCCACACAGGGAGAGTTATTAATGGGGTGGGAGAAGGGAAGAAAAAGTATGTGAAGTAGAAAGAAGGGAGGCGTCAGCAGTAGTCTGTTTTCGCTTACCCGCCCTGCTGTATGCAGCGAGTAAGGTGAACCGACTGATGGCACCACGCGACGGCCGATGTGGCATGAGAGTATTGTTTTCTACAAATGTCATGGTTGTACGAGGGCTGGTATACTGTCAGGGCGCCCACACCTGGACAGGAGGACGTTTAGGGCCCTCAACCAAAGCCTTTGGCTCAAAAGCCTAACCGTAAGGCAGCGGTGTTTGGCGGGAAATGCAAATGCATTACCATTTCCACGGAACAAGTCGCCACATGTTCCAATCCCCAACTTGGAGGACCAGGAGACTGTGTCCGTCAAACCTTTAACCACTGACCAACCTGGTGTGAGAGACTTTGTGAGTGTCGCGGGGACACCCCAGTATAGCTCAATGGGTCGCTGAGGTGCGCAAACCGTCACACCACGGTAAGGTCCAGTCTCTTCGTGACGGCACGCGCGCGGAGTGAGGTGGTCTTGATTGGACGTAGTCTCCTTTGGGGAATACTTATGTGTGAAACCAACTTGAATAGACACTACACCCAAAGATTATCTGGTTGTCTCTTTGAGGTAACTTGCATTCATGTGTCATCGCACCACCCGCTAATAGGCATCACTATAAACTCGCTACGACACGCAAGACAAAATGTTTTTGTCAGTAAACTGGAAACATCACAAACGAGAGATTCAGCTGGGTTCCAGGTGCGTCTCCCTCGCAAAACCAAATTTGTTTGCGAGTGAATGTATTTCGCTAATCGAACGTTAGTTTTGCTTGCTGGGTTTGTTTCCGTCCCAATTTCTAGGAAATACCGTGTGCAAGATCTGTCAGCATTACATAGATATAAACTGTCCAGTTTTTTTCAACTTGTTTGTTCCCCTAGTTTCGGAAGCTGAACCGGTGATCACAACTTTGCATCGCCTAAGGTCGAAATCGGGAGCCTATCGGTGGGCTCGTTTTGTTGCATTTCTAACGAGACGTGACTCTGCACAACTGCTCGGGTCGAGATCTGATCTGTTAGATTCCTCCTGTTGTGCCAGTCATTCAACTGAAGAGATTCTTATGATGCACCATCACGCTACGACCTGTTCTTCATCGCTGGGGACTGATTTGTCCTCCCGCAAGAGAAGATGCTCAGGGGATTGCAATTCCACGGCTGGTCTATGTGATGACGGTGAATCCCAGGATACCGTAAAGAACACCACTTGCGAGTTCTGGCTTATCTGTTGTCATCAGTTCGTACAGTAAGTTCCTGCTCATGGTTATCCTCCATAGAAGTAGTGCGTGGAGAACTTGCTTGGCATGTCTTGCCTTACTTATCTTGTTGCTCGGGCAAATCGTTACCTCCTTTGCATGGCATCAACCCGATATTCACCAGTCTTTGATTGGTATGAAGGTTAGACCGCACGTTGCCATCTTTTTTTTAGGTAAGCGGTTTTCATTTACCGCCAACTGCATAAATATGTTACTGGTTCGGCTTGAAACGCAGACCAGTGGTGTTATTCTTGAACACAGTTGTCCTCTCTAACCCTTCATAGCCCTAAGAAAATATTTAAATGGATTGTCTCAGTCGGTGACTTGGGCTTTCTCCATTGTGTTTAAACCCTGTGTGAGCTTGCCGTTGACACCACATAGAAAATCAAAACCCTCTAGAAACTCGTGCAAATCCTGCTGACAACACTAGTTTGTACTATTTACTACCCCCTCACTTCATCTGCGGTCTGAATTATTACTCAAGTCTTCTGCTGGGCTAGTTTCTTTATCAGTGTTTCATTATCTAGCGTATTTACTATGTTTTTCCTAAAACTGCGCAGTAGATCAAGCGTAGTGAGGATGTTAATTAGTGTCCTCAACCAAGTCTTATGGTTCAGAAACCTGATTGCAAGGTGGCAACGGTTGGCCAAATTTTTTTGGGGTTGGGGTTGGGGGAAGTCGTCACATGTGTTCTATGCACTCATCAAAGTTCCAGAATAGCTCAGTGGGTTACCTAAAGAATCAAAATCGTCCCACCGCGATGCAAGCCTGTTTCGATCCATTCAGAGTTGTAGTGGCAACGACCAGCATATCACCGATGTACGCAGGGTTCTCAGTGTTCCGTTCGTGACGCAGAACTGGTCGGCAGTTACCTCATAGAGAGGCTGTTTTTTTTCTGACACTAATAATACTCATACCCAAACTTGTTACTACCAGCTAGTGGAGACGAATAGTGTGGATGGTGACATTTCGCTACTTGTGATGGCAGTTATGCGGTGAAAAGCTAACGTTGTAGGGAATCGATTGACGGCTTATGGGTGCGGTTCACCCGTGGCGTGTTCATGCATACAGTACCTGCTGCGTAGACGAAGAACCACGGTGCAGACTTCAGTATTGATCGTTGTGCAGCTGAACTATCAATCCCTTAATGTGTGTACCACCACCGTGCCCGTTACAAATTTGTCCAGTGGGTAGGCTGTTAGTGAAATACCTCACTCCGACTAATCATTAGCCCTCTGCTAAACCAGCGTCCTTTAGGTGCTTCTGAGTTAATTTAATAGAAACCGCGTACCAAACGTTACTTTCTGTCCTCCTCCTCCTCCTCCTCTTGCTCTCCTCTCACCGTCGAGTATTGATTCGAAACCGGAACCTACGTCTTACGGAATTAACGGCTTTGCATGTCCAGAATGAGCCAGTTTTACCGTCTTATCAATTTACCCTTTCTCCTCCGAACCCGTTGCCCGTTGCCCCTGGGTATTTCTTTCGAAACAAGCGTTTGTCCCCCCCCCCATAGACGTCAATAGATCACCTGTTTTTCCTGGCTTTCCCAACTCCGTTCAGCATGTAACATCCAAACTCTCGGAAGTTATGTAGGCAACCGTTACTGAACATGTGATCAACTTCGGTTGGATACGAAGAGAGCTCAAATTGCTTCCTGAAATGTAGTGCGACAATTAACTTATTTCTGGGGAGATGACGTCATTTATCGTTCATACCATAAATCCAGTATTCCTATTTCCATTCCAAATACGAAGTCTTAAGCCCTATCTTTGATCCCTATCATTATAAGTGCATTAATTTCCGTAACTGTTCGTAAGGTAAACGTTGAAATAATAATAATCATTCAGCTGTAACACCCTTTCGGTGCCAAACTGTCATGCCACCTGAAAGAAGCGGGAAGGTTTAGACACTGCCAAGTTGCCCAAGTCCATACAGAAGCAGTGGAGTTGCCGGAATTGGGTTCGACCCACAGGCCTTTTGTTCAGTAAGTTCTTGCATTAACCACTAAGCTCTCTCGAGCTCAAGAGAGTCTGATAATCAGGCATTTGCGGGAATGTAGAAACAGCGGAACTACGACATTTAAATATAGCTTTCCCTACTTGCTCTTTACAAAAGCATGAAAACAGATGTCCGTTGAATCGCACCATCTTGGGCTTGACCACAATCTTACCGTTTGTTTTAACCACCTAACCAAGACAGAGGTAGCATTCCAAATAAAAAAAATGTCCTCCATTCAGGTATCGGATATCACGAATTCCTTACTATTTCCCAGTGTCATGCTGATGGCATGCAAAGTCCCCTGGATCGTCCAGATCGCTATTTTTATCAACACTGGTCCCCACCATCTTTTTCATGTTCCCATAACATACACTTTGCTCATCTGGCTTCTGTTTCATGTTCACTCTAGTCAGCTAAGATTTCCTATTTTCGTTTATCTGTGGCGCGCAGGACCTCGAGCACTTGTTAGACATGTCTAACCTTCAAGTGCCAATTTGGGAACCTTTCTTATATTGGTAATGTGCCTCCCTAAACAATTTCGGCTCTCTCTTATCTGACAGATTTTGAGTTGACTATGTGGTGTTCTTCAACCCCCCCCCCCCCCCCCCCCCCCGGGGTGGGAGCGGGCTGACCTGGAAACTGCTCACTAAGCAACCTTGCAATAGATCCTATCCTTAGTATGGCATCACTTTCGGCACTAACAATCTCTCCTCCATCGTAATAAAAAGAATCACATACCATCCTTCAGTTGGTTCGAATGGACTACTGGTTTGCTCGTATAGACAACACAACTCAATAAAGAGTGGTCAAGCACAATACTACTCAACACCGACACGCTGATGATGTCACTCCGATTGGCGACGAAACGTTTGCAACCAAACTGCCCAGCTTAGTGAACAGGATAACAGCCATACCAACATTCTCATCGACAGCAAAAGGGTTAAGTGTGTGGGGTCACTGTTTTTCATTGTAAATTTTTCCTGGCTACGCTTTATGACATCCAGTCAGCTCTGACGTAGGTGTTGTGTCGGTGAGAACTGTTGGCGTACGTTACGTCGTTGTTCCTGAGGTGCACATTGTTTCCAGGCCCACTTGTGACTGCTCGGCTTGCCACACTGATCGATGTCATTTGGGGTTCTCTATAACTCATCAAGTAGCAGTGCCAACGAGTACGCCCAGTCTCACTTACTATCTCTTCTGCGCGCCGTCTTGCCTGCGCAACTGTTTGTTATCTCACACCAGCTGAGTAAACGGCGGCAATCACGTAGGTTGATGTCAGAGTGATGTGGGAATGGAGGTGGTGAAGGCTGCGACCACTCAATGTGACTCGGCTGCTTCAAGTGAACCGACACCGCCCGGAGTGATTTGCTTGTGTCTGCCTATGTTCTGCAGTTAACCCAACTATCTCAAGTGTGTCAACTAAAACCGCGATGAGAATGACTGTTGTCATTCACTTCAGGAGCACATGCGCACACTTCCTCTGTTTTACCTGCTTCCTTGTGCGTGCACAATCCATTTTATGGACGAAATCAAGTCAAGCAGTCATGATAATTAATGGATGTGTGGACAGTAATGTAACTGAATGACCATTCCGAACATAAACCCTTTGAGCGGTTCAATGTAGAGTGCAGGTCCACTTGGAACAACTGTGTCGGAGCACCAGAACCGCAACTCTGGTGATGCAGAGGCCGCTGCAGCTGGGTATGCTGGAGTGGGTGTTGTATTCAGCAACAGAGCGGAAGCGTATCTATTAGATTGGATGCACATTAGTTGTTGCCTCTCCGCGGTTTGTTTGGTAACATCTGTGAGAGAATCTAGACGAAGGGAGGTCCATCACCCTCTGTTTATTGTGTCTAGTTACGCCCCAAATGACTGTAGCTCTGAATCTGCCAAGGACAGTTGCTATGACGCTCTAGGTGCCCTTCTACAGCAGGATAAAAGCTCAGATATGGTTGTGGTTGCTGGTGATATGAACGCCCAGGTAGGTAGACTAAGCGCTGCTGAGGCCCGATTGGGTGGTCGTCTTGGATTGGACACGAGACGCACGGACAACGGAGACCGCTTACTTCAGATATGTGCCGATCACAGATTTTTCCTTTGCAGTACCCATTTCCGGAACAGCGGAAATCGCTTGACAACGTGGTGCCCACCAACAAACCAGCCCCGAATCCAAATAGACCACATCGCCGTCAGTTATCGGTGGCGAGGGTCGATCACTGCTTGTCGCTCCTTCTGGAACACCAGCGTGGACTCCGACTATGCACTTGCACGCTGCTGCCTTTCATTGCGTTTTTCAGGTGTACGCAAAACGCGCACACCTCGCTTAGCCATTGAGAAGCTAGTGGACCCAGAAGTCAAACGAAACTATCAGAACCAGTTTTACGAATGCCTGTCCGATGGTCCAATGACGGATAAGAACGGCCACTGGGAAAATATATCCAAAGCGCTACTTCAAGCCGGAACTTCTGTTTGCGGTACAGCACGGCCAACCTCATCCAAACATTGGATCTCTGATAGGACCGTGTCTTTGCTGGAGGCCCGGCGACAGCTTCCTCCTGGTCGCAACCACAACACCACCCGACTCATCATCCGATGCCAGGTGAACCTGAGTGTCCGTGCAGACCGAGAATCTTGGTGGACCTGAAAGGCCGAAGAGATGGAAGATACAAAGAACGCTGGAAGCGTCTGCAAACTGTTCCACTTGATTCGTTCGACTGGTCCTCGGAAGTCTGTTGTCAGCGAAACCATCAGGGACCAGAATGGCTCTCCGATATCAAGCAAAGGAGAACTTTTGGACCGGTGGGCACAATACTTCGAACAGCAATTAGTTTGGCCACCTGCTACCTCCAAGCCAGAATCCTGGCTTTCAACACAAAGGTGAACCGTGAATATGGAGCCGCCTTCAGTCTCAGAAGTGTCCGAGTGTATTTCTCTACTGAAGCGTCATCGTGCTGCTGGTCCTGACGACCTTCCACCTGCTGTGTTCAAGGGTGGCGGTGGACTTCTCAGCCAGTGCCTGTCTAGCCTGTTTGGGTCTATCTGCGAGAAAGAGACCGTCCCAGACAACTGGGGTGAATCGATAGTAGTTTCCATTTTCGAAAGAGGGTACTCGCAGTGAATGTAGTAACCACAGAGGTGTTAGTTTGAC
>SJOL01007141.1:1159396-1222715 GCA_004794785.1 Opisthorchis felineus
CGCAAACCGCGAGGTGGACAACGTATGACTTGGCAGAAGGGCGTGAAAGAGATCACGAAGAGTTTGGGTGTTGTTGGTGTTGTACGCCTTCGAGGATGGGCTCCCCGTGACCCCGCCTGTGCATGGCTGGAGACGTTGCAAGAAATGGCGGCTAATCGATGTCAGTGGCATTCGTGCCTTTCCAGATTGTCTGTTTCAACGCTTGGAGGTTTAGACACCTCAGAATGCTTGACGTAGGACCCTCGCTCACCCACTCTTTTTCTCTTCTCTTCAGTCTTAGACTTGAAATATAATCAGATGAACTTAATGGTTGTATAGCAGTGAAGCATCAGTGACGACGGTAATGTTGATGATGATGATGTCTGTCGAGCCTATTTTACCCTACCGTCGGAACGACCGAACATTCCGAATGGACTATCTGTCTAAACCGTGTAATAGTGTTGCTAGGCCTGCAAACTACCCCATGCATTTTATTCGCAACTTACTTGACAGCACAGCAGGAAATGCGGTGTAGTAACTCGAAACGGTCTAGAAAACGATCAGAGTCGAGGCATCCTGTGGTCACATATTGATCACCAGACCAATTTCCCCTACGTGCATTCTACCCGTAAGTTTCACTCTTGATAGTTGAGTCCAGTTAAGTAGTTCAACGGTTGAACGCAGCCGAATCGATCGCTCCAAGTCTATTGAGCCCAACTCTATATGCACAAAAGCGGTTAACGCGATTGAACTAACCATCGATTGAGACTAGCCAGAGCCAAATGCCGTTCTTATCACACGACTAGAAGTCAGACTTTCGGCTGTCTTATTTCTGAATCTGCATTCCGTTTCTGTTCGTGTTCGCTCATTAATTTGGAATTGTAAGAGCAAGTCATGACTTGCCGAAAACATACGCTCACTGAACTACGTATTCTTCGTTGACCACACAGCTTCTGGATACAGTTTATTGTTCATATTGACCGCGTAAATAAACTGCTTCTACGCAGAAGTAATCAAGGTAAAATACACTTATTTGCAAACAACTTTGGTTTTGTGGGAGACCCACCTGGAACGCAGCTGAATCTCTCGTTTATGATGTTTTCAAGCAACTGAATGTGCTGCACCAGGCCGCTTGAAAACGTCATAAACGAGAGATCCAGCTGGGTTCCAGGTGAGTCTCCTGCAAAACCGAATATTTTTGCAAATGAGTGTATTTCGCTAATTTCGCGCAATTTGGGTTGAAGTAGAACATAAGGTTGACGGAAACTCGGGGACTACGCCTGCCTGATGAGCCCCAAGAAGGGCGAAAACGGTCGTGGGCTATCGAAGATTTTTCAACAACCTTATGAGTAGTGTATTACGTCTAATCAAGGCAACTTTCCAGTTGTTCATCATTCTTTGCTTTTGTGAAATCATGGACTTGTCTTGGTCAACGATCAGTTAATCTTTAATGCGTTGAAGTTTTTTTCACATCTGGTGGTGAAAATGTGATTTTCGGCTCCTGTTGTCTGCAAAGCCGGAAGAATTGGTGATCAACTGCACTCGCACGAAAGGTATAGGTTGAACTCCCACTAGACCTTGGATAGGCCTGGGAATTCTGCTCAGAATGGCCAGTAAGGCTAAGGATACGGTTCGGCTTAACACCAGAATATTTAGATTGAGGTCTTCTCGAAGGTTGAATTTCACACACCTGTATCTTTTCGTATGTCTTAGATCAGGTCTCTGTGATCTACCCGAATTTTGTTAAAAACCTTTAACCAACTGGCACTAAACAACTCTGATATTGTGAAATGTGCAATATTTGGGCTGCAATCGTGGTGTAGCACAATATACACAAGCCGATTACATAGCAGAGCAGTCTATGTTGTCTCACATTGCACCCGATGTTCCGTAGCGAAATGACCCCTAAGTGTCCTATGGTTACTAAGAAGACTCGTAAAACTCATCTGTTACCACAGCCCTCACTGTTGTGCACGTTGCAATTGCATTCACTCCAGACGAGCCCGTGGTGCTAACTGGCGAATTATCTAAATGTTTGTAGCTCGGGTGGGTTAATTGGCAGTTGGTCAGGTGGCAGTTGACCCGTTCACCGAGCTTGGCTTGCACACGTTTCGCCACCCTGCGAGGAGACCTCGCCAGTGCGCGGTTGGGTTTGTGATTCCTCCACTTCTACTTGCATTGATATATAGTTTCCAAAGCGTAGTTCATATCCGTAACGTGATTGATTGTTTCAGGATTGCCTGGGATTGCCTTTCGGGATTTGCTTTGCGTTGTGGCCCGATTTTCTTGCATCTGGTTGGTTCGCTGCATAGCTTCATTGCAAATCCCGAAAGGTCCAATCCAGCTAGATGCCCGACAATCCTCGAACGACCAGTGAAGTTGTGGATATCAACTATACATATAGAAGCAGAAGTGGAGGAGTCGCCCACCCAACCTCGCACTGAAGATGTCTCCTCGCACGGTGACGAAACCTTTGCAAGTCAATTGCCAAACTCGGCCAACGGATCAACTGCCACCTACTCAACGGCCAATAGCACTAATTGGTTATACCTCATGTTAATGATGCTTCCAGCATCTTGTGCTCAGAGCATGAAATCGAGTATTCTTCACGACTGTGAACTCCACTGAATGACACGCAGATGAGAAGCGCAGCTACCTACTTCTGTTCCACGCAACCAGCTTTAGATTGTACTTGCATTCCGTAGTGGCGCTTTAACCTCGGCGTGATCAGCTGTCTAGTTACCCAGTGTGAAACCTTCATCCATCAGTGTTGCTAATATTAAACCCCAAGTATTTACAATGACCCTGGAGAAAACAAAAAATACTGACAATGGATTTCTACTTCATTGCAAAGTGCATAGTCGATAGTCTTAGAAATACGTCATCGTCATCATTATCAGCTGTAAGAACCGCGCGTCGTACAGCGGTTGTAGCTGCCATAATTTCGTCCACCGGTGATTTGCGGAGGTGGGGTAGGTAGCTGCGCATTTCACAACACTAAAAACCTCTTGAACTGTTTCTGTCTGTGTATCTATCCTGTTCCCAAACCTGTCTTGTCAGATAGAAAAACTTTGTCGTCGCTGACTGTGAATACCCTAGCAGCACATTTAGTTATTGATTTTGTGAGCCGTGATGTCACCAATCTTCTCAACTTGTCCGTATCGATTTGCGCCAAAACGGGGGTACAGGGAGAGCACTTTGGCTATTGTATCTACAAATATTAATTTATGTGGTGTTCAGCCTGTCTCTTCATGACTCTGCCCACAGCCATTTTCCGATGAGTTACGTGTTAGTCGGTAGATATTTATGGGCTTATACAAAGCTACTCTCCTATTTTCAAGATTTTCACAAATTTCCGTAGTGTTGCCATGACTTTCAATTGATATTCATACGTAATAACTAGCGCTTTACGCAATTGAATGTTAATATTTCCAAGCTTCTCCTCAATATAAAAACAAAATATTTAGCCTGATCTGTGTAGTCTGTTTTTCGCTTTCGAATATATAAGTTATAAGCTAGGTTGCAGTTCAAGGAAAGGTTGATTAGACCCCAAACGGGTGTTTTTTGTATTGTGTTATTGTGTCGAGTTGAGTAAATTTGATTTGATTTGATTAGGCTAGATTGGAAACCTCACAAAAGGTCCTAATTTTCCGACACCAGAACTCGGGTTTTATGGTGAATGAACAGCCTACTCTGACAATCGGGGTAAAGTGCTGACCTTCAGTCCGACGCTGTCGGTCGATCCGAGCAATATTTTGGTCCATTTGGTTGGATTCTTTGCCAAGATCGTCGTGTGCGTGGTCATCTGCCGTTCCCACACCACTGGTATACACACCGCTTGCATCTGCCACAACACTCAAACTCCTGTGTTTGGTCTTGCAAGCCCTGAGTCAGAAGAATCAAGCATTACGGTGATTGTTTTTTTAAGAACATGGTCGCATATTGCAGGGCGGATATAACTTGTCCTCCAGGTGCAATAGCTACTGTAACTCTTGCTGGACATAGGAGGTCTTCACTCGGTCATGCTTATCTACAGTGTGATGAGTACGGTTCGCTTGTTGGTGGTTTTGACTCAGGCTAATCTTTGCCAGAAACCGGTGGGAACAACCAACATGGACCAATTGGGCGACCACATTCGTGCGAACACTTTCATGGACGTGAATTCGACGGCGGGCTACCAAGCCAACTTTCGATTCGCAGCATTTGCCACAGTCTTTACACATGAACTCCACAAGTCCCCCGTGTACTTTCTGGAACTGGTGCAGAGGCGCCAAATGGATCGTGTTGTTTACCGTCGACAATAGCCAGTACGTTGGAACCCAGCAAGGTGGTCGTCCGCATCTGGAGTTGCTAAACACACAGCTCACCCCGACTTACTTCCAGGCTACCCAATGGGCACCCCGTGGTGGTGGTTGGACGCGCCGAGTCAATAGCTCCCTGGGCTGTTGAGAAAATTCAGTTCACCCTAGAGAGTAGAGGTACTGTCAGTGCTGTGGTTTGAAGACAAACCGCTGCAGACTCCTTACATTGGTATTACTTTCACTGCTTGTAAAGATAAAAACAATTAGTAATTAGTATGGTATATGTAATATATATATATACACAATATGACAATGAATATTGATAATAATGGTAGTAATATTAATAATAATGGTGTCGATGGTAATGTCGAAACACCCGTCGAAAGCTACTGAGGGATTACTATGTTTCGAAGATAAAGACCTTGTGTGTGTCGTCAAAAAAGAGTAACGGTGCTTGCCTGATCCGTTATTTCGACTGAATATCTGGTCAGAACAAGAATTTCTCTAGGTTGTTTCGTTTATCTTTTTCCGTCTTCTGTAAGTATGTGTGTTGTGTAATGAGACCCACACTACATGACCACAGAACGTTTGCGATGTTTGTTAGTCCTTTTTGTTATTCCGTTTCACTCTGTGTAAGTGGATACATCCGTTCACATTGGACAAACAGCCTGACTCCCACTGTTTTTTTAATCCAACATTCCACAGAGGTCTGGACCACCGAATTTAAATATGCTGTAGTCTTACAATGCCACGTAGACTGACGAACAGAACAAGCTAACTTACTCGGGCTCGGATCACTCTCTTCAACTCAAACTAAGCGTGTATATCTGGTTTGACGCTTCATCCTTACGGTTGACAGGTCTTTTCGTTCGAACTTCGTTGTTATGCTTATGTTGCAAAATAAGAAAGGCTCCTTTTTCCTGGTTCTCAGTAGTTTGGTGGTGATGAATTTGCATGATATTTTTCACTGGCCACGACAAAACCCAGCCTCTAGGTATATTTATTTCAGGGCAGATACTCGGAGAATCTAGAATCCGGTTATCTGTGTTATACATTGCCCATCCTAGGCCTGACGTGAAAGTTCTAAAACATACTTGACTTCGGTTTCTATTCGGTAACTTATTTGTGTGGTGCTTATTGCTTAATCTTCCTAATATTTTCTCTCATCTTCCCAGTTTTGCTAACGACCACAACGTTTCCCGTGCACACAATCTCAGTGCACCGCTTGCTGTGCTCCCGTGTGACGATCTTTCTGGTCGCATGTCTTTCGATCACGAAAAGGCTTCCATTCCACCGAATACCGTTTGCGACATGACCTCATCACTGACTCCACTGCTCCGTCCCTCTTGCTCACTGAAAAGAAAACGATCCACCTCCCCCGAGACTGTGGGTGAGTATACGTCGTCCTGTGTCCATTTGTAAATGCACTTCTCCTTTTTGTCTTCTAGAACTACCAATTTCACCAACTATTTGGCACCAATGGGGTGGTGGCGTCTGAACCCATACTGATGTGCACTCAAAAGGCCACGTTTTACCAGAGTTGTTTGTAAAGATTGGACACCGAGACCTTGAGCAGAATGGGAGTGATGGAAATCGGACGATACTTGTTGGGATCAGACAAGGAACCACTTTTGGGAATGTGGATTCTCCCAATGACGACCGGAACAGTTTGAAACACAAATCGGTTCGGATGATCGGGACGAGTTATGGAGCACAGCTTCCGAACAGAATTTTGGGGGTGGCATCAGGACTAGGTAGTTTGTACGTTTGACAGAACAATGAACACTTCGTGATAATTGAAGTTGGTGAAAAATGACATGGTCAAGGAAGATAGACCGAAATGCAATTTCGGAGCTGTTAAAGAGTTTTTTTTGCGATGAGCAAACGTCTCCGTTTCTCCTACTGGGGTTGCCGTAAGAATCGAGTGTTCGAATGTTTTGACCAGACTCAAACTTTAGAATTCGACTTTCGTTTGGTGTGTTCGATGGCGGATTTTTGTTCCCGTTATGGAGCGTGTCGTTGGCTCTCGATTATAGCAGTACGGGAGACTCACGATGGAGAAGAGGGATTCATCCATCATCCCATTTACACCAATGAAGCATCAGTGCTAACACTGATGTTGCCATATCGAATGATGGCGCCTCGTACATCCTATTCTTCAGAAGCGCGTCGTTAAGCCGTTTTGTTAGTCTCAAAAAATGAACAGTAAACTGAATCATATTTTGGGGAGAACGTTCGTGATTCTCCCAGCAAACATTCGCACGGATGAAAGCTAAAGAACGACGCAGACACTCGTAGTCGGTAGAATTTTGTCGTCGGAAACCGCATCAACGGGGTGTAGGTTGTACAGTTAAAAATATGAGTACAGGTGAACCCAAGAGAACAGAATACCATAAGAAAAAGATACATCGTTATGGTTAGATTTAAGCTGTGAACAGTGTCGCTCTCTGCCAGGGACCTATGCAGAAAAGTAAGCATGTCCAATTAAAAATTGCTGTTAGAAAATAACTTGTCCCGCGGCCCGCTGAAGCGCTATAAGACGAATAAGGTAGCCACTTCAAATTGCGGACATTAAAGTCACTAGGAACGCAAAGTTCTGCTGCGGAGTCGAACTGAATTGTGTACTCACACCTGATTTTCGGCCATCAATAAAAATGACATGTCCTTGTCGTACGACGAGCTACACTCAAACTGAATCAGAAAAGTTGAAAAGCGATGAACATGTTGGGGAATCGAGACACCCTTCAGTGATCTGCAAAGGTTTTGAAGCGAAAATATCAAAAAACGTTCGACTTGATGGCACCATGATACTATCCTATATTTTTTGCGCGTATTTCCCAATTTGCGTTGTTTTTTTTACAAAAGTTGATCAATTTCAGGTGTTAATGACCAAAAATCATTCAATTTAATCTACAGGGGGTGGAGTTGTGGTGAAAAACATTTGTGGTTTTGTAATTTTGTCGCGAGTTTTAGTCGCTGTCATGACTCAATAGTGCGAATTCGCGCGCGGCAACGCGAAACCTTTCGGAGGAGCGACAGCAAGTATGTCATACTCTACTGACGTAAAACTTATAGTGTCCACGACGTGCTCGATCATGGCCAAAGTTCAACAGTGTAGCGGACGGTCCAACGAAAATGTGATACTATACTCCACATTGAGGAAAACATTGTGGTATACTCGGGACAGGATTTTACCTTGTTTTCCGGGTTATTTTGTTTCGTCCCTAATAGAGGTGGGAAGCACTGGACCCGGAATTCACTCTCTTTAAAGGTCTGGATCAGTACAACTAAGGCAATTACCGGGTCGTCAATTGAGTTGTCGGGAAAAAGCGCACACCGTTGCTCAGGTGTGAAGATGTTCGTCTGTACCGACATGTGCGCCCATCATGTCCTGGCCTTATCCGTCAGGTGCGCTGTACTGAGAGCGAAACTCGCGCTCAATGATGTTAACCCTCCTAATGTGAACAAACCAAAATGATCACACAAGGACGGGAGATGCACTTTTTTAAAACGACAGCACTCTAGGTATCCATTCTACAAATTCCATAACTACCTACCTTATTACTTTATTATTTCCTGTTGTACCCGGATAATAGCTTATTCAACTTCCACCGGAGAGACATTTCATCCAACTTGTCCTAAACGTTCGGATGCAACATATCAACCTTCGCTGTTCCACCCGTCCGATGATCATCTGTGTGACTTACAAGAATTGGAGTTCAATTGGAAACCGGGTATGCATATCGATGGGGGAGTGACTTTAGCTAACTCATCGGAGTTTGTGAATGATAAATTTAAGATTGGCCATGAAGTTGCCACCTATGACGGTTCTTCCGTCGTCTCCAAGTTGGAATGGGTAAGTGTTTGTTGCCGAACATTTTGACAAAAAATATCTTTTTATTCCATGCCTTGTTAGCCAACACTGGAACGACAAGTTGTCAAGCTTATTGTAACCGTCAAGATTCATTCGATTCCGGACTTCGAGTCGTTTTAAAATGTATTCACGTGCTTCACTGATTTCACTTCTCCATCACTAAGATTGCCGATCCCCCACAATTGATTCCGATTCGGCGAAGAACGAGGTTTGGAATTCTTCAGCAGTCTAACGAAAGTGAGGACAAACATCTGACTTCTGTGTGAAATTCAAACGACACGAAGAGACTGGACCTTACAGTGGTGTCGCGGTTTGTGTACCTCGGCGACCCATTGAGCTATACTATAGGGCGTCCGCGCGACACTCACAAATTCTCTCATACCAGGTTAGTAAATGGGTAGAGGTCGGACGACCACAGTCTCCTGGCCCTCCAGGTTGGGGGTTGGAACATGTGTGGCGACTTGTTCCGTAAAAATGGTAATGTACTTGCATTTCCTGCCCAACACCGCTGCCTTCCGGCTAAGCTTTTGAGCCAAAGGCTTTGGTTGAGGACCCTAAACGTCCTCCTGTCTAGGTGTGGGCACCCTGACAGTATCCCAGCCCTCGTACAACCATGACATTTGTAGATAACAATACTCTCATGCCACATCGGCCGTCGCGTGGTGCCATCAGTCGGTTCACCTTACTCGCTGCATACAGCAGGGCGGGTAAGCGAAAACAGGCTACTGCTGACGCCTCCTTTCCATTTCACATACTTTTTCTTCCCTTCTCCCACCCCATTAATAACTCTCCCTGTGTGGGCCCAGCAATTAGGACTGATGACACCGTTCGTCTTGCATCGGTTTTGCGTGCAGCATCTGCTCGTCACATGGTGCCAACATCCTCAGGTATCTCCAAAACAATTTTCAAGCCTCGACACCCAGTCTATCTGGCCGCCTTCAATGTTCGCACTCTGAAGCAAGCAGGACAACAAGCTGCTCTTGCTCTCACACTGGACTCGCTTGGCATTGATGTGCGCTGTGTCTCAGAAACAAGAATTCAAGATGAAAGCACAGTGATTGAGCTAACAGCCCCATCACTCTCCACTCGCTTCCGGCTACGCACCTCTGGTGATCCAGAGGCTGCTGCGGTGGGATGTGCAAGGGTTGTTACCGTTCTGAGTCACCGAGCGGAAGCATCCTTGCTTGAGTGGATACCTGTTGATAGTCGCCTCTGTGCGGTTCGTCTGGCAAAGTCTGTGAAGGAGTCTCACAAGCGGGAAGTTGAGAGATGTCTGTTGATCGTGTCTGCTTATGCCCCAACCGACCGTAGCTCCGACGCTGTCAAAGACAGGTTTTATGACGCCCTGAATGTCCTGCTGCGGCGAGCTAAAAGCTCAGATATCGTTGTGGTTGCCGGAGATCTGAATGCACAAGTGGGCAGGCTTAGCGTATCTGAGACTCAATTAGGAGGTCGACATGGATTGGACTCGGTACGTACGGACAATGGGGAACGATTGCTCCACCTGTGTCCTGATCGTAAGCTGTTTTTATGCAGTACCAACTTCCGAAATAGCCGAAGTCGTCTGGCCACATGGTGTCCTCCAACGGCATGCCGGCCACAAACAGAAATCGATCACATTGTCATCAGTTACCGATGGCGTGGGTCAATAACTGACTGTCGGTCGTTTTGGAACACATTTGTGGATTCTGACCACGCACTTGTCCGGAGTCGCTTCTCCCTACGTTTTCCAGGGCCGCGTAAGGTGCGGACAAATCGCTTGGCAACTGAAAGACTGGCAGACCCGGATGTTAGACGAACTTACCAGAATCGTCTCCTAGAATCTCTTCCAAATGCTCCACCATCAGATGCGAAATCATACTGGGACGAGATAACCACTTCTTTGTATAGTGCTGGGAATTTTGCCTGTGGTATGGCACCACGAGGCTCACTCATGCACTGGATATCCGACCGAACGGTGGCACTCCTTAAATCTCGGAGAAATATCCCAGCCGGCCCCGAACATAACTTGACACGACGAATTACCAGACGTCAAGTGAAGGCGAGCGTGCAAGCCGACCGTGAAGTATGGTGGACACAGAAAGCCAAAGAAATGGAAGAGGCCGAGAAAGCCGGTAATGCCCGAAGATTATTTCAGTTGATCCATGCGACCGTTCCCCGGAAACTACCTGTGAGTGAAACCATCAGGGTTCGGAATGGAGTGACCATATCGAATAAAGAAGAACGCCTCGATCGGTGGGCCGAGTACTTCGAACAACAATTGTCATGGCCACCAGCTGGCACTCATCTGGATCCCACAGGTGACGTAGAACCCTGGATGGTGAACGTGGAACCGCCTACGGCATCGGAGATTTATGACTGCATATGTTCTCTCAAGCGCCACCGAGCCTCTGGTCCGGTTGACCTCCCACCCGCATTGTTCCAAGATGGGGTTGAAGTCCTCAGTCAGCGCTTGTCTGATCTGTTCGCTTGCATTTGGGAAAAGTAGTCTGTCCCAGACAACTGGGGAGAGTCGGTGATAGTGCCCATTTTCAAAAAAGGGGCTCGTAGTGAGTGTGGTAACCACAGGGGCATCAGCTTAATCCAGGTCGTAGCGAGACCTTTGGCGGCACCTGTGCTTCGTCACCTTATAGTGGCTCGTGAAACACTGACTCAAAAGCAGCAAGCAGGATTCCGGCATGGTAAAGTTTGCGTTGACCAAATCTTTACACTGCTTCAGGCGCTAAAACAACGTCATGCGTACAAACGAACCACAATTCTAGTATTCCTGGATTTCCAAGGCGAATTCAATTCGGTTGAGGTCTCTTCTCCTTGACATGCTTGCCTACGAAGGAATGAGCCAAAAATTTGGGAAAACATTAGAAGTTCTTTGTATTCTCAGACTTTCGGGCATGTGAGAGTATACGGCGAGCTCTCCAAAAGCCTCGTACGCAAAGCGGTGTCCGTCAGGGGTGCCACTCTCTCCATTCCTCTTTAATTTCGTGATCAACCAGATAATGAGGCGAACGCTGAAATGTCTTCAAAACCCTGGCGTACAAATAGCCTGTGACGAAAACCTTGTCGATCTGGAATGTGCAGACGATACCGTTCTCGTCTCCGAAGAGGAGAAGGCACAGGTGTTTGTGGATGAATGACCAAAGTCCCCCCGTCCTTTGGTATGCACTTTGCACCCACAAAGTGTACGATCATGTTCCTGGACAAGCAGTCACTGAACACGCCAATTACAATCCAGGGAAAGGCACTGGAAGTTGTGGAGCGTTTTACG
The DNA here is from genome assembly GCA_004794785.1 of Opisthorchis felineus. Lineage (NCBI taxonomy): Eukaryota > Metazoa > Platyhelminthes > Trematoda > Opisthorchiida > Opisthorchiidae > Opisthorchis > Opisthorchis felineus. The sequence goes on from SJOL01007141.1 coordinate 1,170,816, forward strand.
TATCTGGGAAGTTGTATTAGTTCTGATTATAGTGTGAAAGACGAGGTCAATGCACGAATCTGCAAGGCCCGGGTCGCGTTTGCTAATTTGAGACACCTGAGGCATCAGAGTGGTGTATCCCTGAACCTCAAGGGACTTGTGTATCAAGCTACAGTGCGGACTGTTTTGTTTTATGGCTGTGAGACTTGGCCTGTTCGAGCAGCGGAACTGTAACGTCTTCGGTTGTTCGACAATCGTTGTCTCAGAACGATTACTTGTGTGGGTTGGTGTCAGCGTATCCGTAACGAGGCAATTAGAAAGTGAGTTTTCGGTTGTGCGACGGGAACTTCCATTGAAGAATGTGTCCAGCAAGAGAAGCTGCGCTGGTTAGGTCATGCATTACGCATGCTGAATCATCGTTTGCCGGAGAGAGTGCTGTTTTCCATGCCCAATCTAGAGAAGGAAATTACGAAACGCTTGGGTGCTGTCGGTGCTACTCGCCTTCCAGGTTGGGGACCGCGTGATCCTCACTGTGCCTGGTTGGAGACGCTGCAAGATATGGCTGCCAACCGATGTCAGTGGCGATCTTGTTGTCAGTTTCTATCCAGATTGCCTGAATGAGTGTGTGGAGGCGTAGGCACCTCGGAATGATTGTAGTAAGCTAGCACTAAGTCCCTTCCCCGTCCACCTTTATTCTTTCCTTCACAATAAGGCTTTCAAATAACTCATGGTTGTACGGCAGTGAAGCATCGGTGTTGAACACTGATGTCATGGTGTCGATAATGATGATGATGATGAACGCCAAATTGTACACATCTGACGAAATACCCTGGCTTCCAAATCACCTGTGTTGACAAGCGACTTCATTGATGATATTCCTCGACTGAATGCTCTGTACATACGCCTCCTCCTGTTTCAGTCATTACGATATTCGAGATATGGCAGTATATTTTTTTGACGTAACATGATGCTCATGAGGTCGCCGAAAACTTCGGCAGCAACGGCGTATGTAAAGTTGATGAAAACTCGGGGAATTAACCTACATGATGAGCCCCATAACACCGAAACCAGTAATGGTTTGTCAAAAAGTTTTCAGCAACCCTATGCATGGTGTGCCCCATCGCCAAGAACATCTTTAGTAGTGCATGTAGATATGGGAAACGGGAAGCTTCCAGCTAATGACAGGCTACTTATGAGTAGCTGATGAAAACTCGTCTCATGACTGCATCCGTCACCATCATCTCCGACAGCGCATCGGTGTTCAACAATAATCCTACGCTGCCGTGCAGCCATAATTTATTTGAAGACCTTATTATGGGGAAAAGGACACAAGCAAGTGGGGAAGGTACTTACGGCTAGCCTATCACAGTCATTCCGCCGTGACTACGCCTTCAGACGTTGGAAAGAAATTAAGAACAAGAACGCCATTTACACTGTTTCAGAAGGGTTTGGTGAACAATCAGTGGTTCTATGGCTGCGCAACGCCTTGCTTTTGGTACAAAAGCTTCGTCGTAAGTTACCAAGTTGGCGGAGACTCACTCAGAAAGATCTGTTCCGATCAGCATCTTAGGTCAGTGTTGAGTGTCAGTTTAAAGGTCCTGTCAGTTAGAGTGATTGCCTAAATCTTATAGTTCATGGATTCGGTGAATTTTAAATCATTTTTGATCGGGCTATGGTTCTTGATCTTTCGGTTCAAGGCGATTCAATTGATAACTCATCTTGCGTGCCACAGATAGATTTTGTTGGTCTATGAACGACAATTTGGTTGGGCGGGAGTGAGGTACGTGGAATTTTCGGTCGGCTTGGTTTGTCCACTTCAGATTTAGGCTACTTCTGTTGATGACTCCTCTTTGATAACTACACACCAACACATATCAGATCGACTGATCTAAAACCTTTCTCCACGCGCTTGCCAGTTCTACGCCATCCATTCACACTGGCAATTTTCACCGCCTCGGTCATCAGTCTCTGTTACGTGAATCGTAGTCCCCCTTACGAAACTTCAACACGTTCCCAATCCGCTTTTTTTTGCCCCGTGTTTTGGGCGTGCCTCACCATTGCTGCTAAGTCTTTCAGTAACGCTTAACATTCATCAGCATCCATCGGCGACCTGTTTATTTTTTTCTTGGATTTACCGATTCTGTTGTGAAATTCTCTGGCTGGCTGTCCTTTGTAGACTTTGGTGCAGTCATTGCATTTAATTCTGTAGACACAGTCCCTGGTTCTGTTTGCCGGGTGGGGGTCCTTCAATCGCACCACTGCAGAGCGCATTGCTTCCCTTCTGGAACGCTAATCTTATTTTAATGCCATTCAGAATCCTTCAAATGACTTCGCATGTCCCTGGTTTATATGAAATAACAGCTATCTCATTCCATCTCGTGTTTGGTTTCGCCACAGGTCCCAATATCCTGCTTAAGTAACGCTTAACCGAACTAGCTGGACGTCCACTACCCTGAATTTTTTCCCCTACTTCAATTTAGGCTACTGTCCTATCAACTTCCATGCACAGGGCCCTTACTCGGCTAAACATTGATGAGGCAATACTAGCGAATACCGACTTCGGATGGGCAGGCGATTAGTCCAAAATCGCCCCAGTCTCATTTGGCTTCTGATACATTGTGGTTTTTAGTTTTCACTGACCTTATGTGTCGTAGCTTTCTTGTTGTCAGTTTCTATCCAGATTACCTGAGTCAGTATCTAGAGTTGTAGACCCCTTGGAATGATTGTGGTAGGTTAGCACTAAGTCTCTTCCCCATTCACCTTTATTCTTTTCTTCACAATAAGGCTTTCAAATAAATCGTAGTAGTGCAGCAGCGAAGCATCGGTGTTGAACACTGATGTCATGCTGTCGATGATGATAATGTGTCATACAGTATGAGAAGTATAGTATACTCGAAGTTGACTCTATCTCCATACTAAATTTGATGTGTACCCATCCAGAATATACTGGATGGGTACGGAAATCTGGAACTAATACAAATCCCAAGATGCGCAAAGCGCTTCACAGCTTCAAGTGCTTCTCCTGGGGTAGGAATTATAGTTCTACGCTGGCTTGGATACTGCCAGGACACCCAAATCTAGACAGGAGGACGATAAGGGTCCTCATGCCTAAAAGCCTGTCGGCAAGGCAGCAGCATCTGGCGGGGAGTGCAGGGTATTGTGTTTCCTTAAGGAACAACTAGCCATATGTGTTCCTACTCCCATGGTCCAAGAGGCTGTGTTGGTCAGAGCTCTAACCATTGTTCAACCTGGTATGAGAAGCTGCAAGTGTCGCACGGACTCCCCTAGTGTAACCTAATGGGTCACGGAGGTACACAGACTGTCACACTACTTTGAGGTCCGGTTCATCCAATACTGATTCCTGACTTAATCGGTAGTAGTAACAATGACGACCATCTTTGCGCTGACCATCGATTGCCTCTGTCTTCAAACGAAGGCCGCGACCGTCCGATCAGCATAACATAGACCTGTGGGACCTGGCCTTCGAACCATCAATCTTCAATGACTCAAAGTATTTGACAACTGATGCTGAAAGTACGTTGGAACGACGTGTGTCCAACACTGATGTCAGGGACCACTGTTAGGACATTCTACCACTCTGGATTGATCCGGTAACTCAGACTGCAGTGGCTGAGACTAGTCCTCCGAATTGTTCAAGACCTCCCTGTCGCCACCATGCTGCTCAGAATGTCGCTATCGGGCCGGAAGAAAATTGAAAATCTATCTACAGTTGAACTACTTAGTCTGCAGATGGTTCACGAAGTCAAACAGTGGAACAGAAACTGTATAACTTTGTGCTCGGACCCTACTGCCGACCGTCCTGTGTGGGAGTCAACGATCTTAACGGTACTAGATACACTTGGATAGCCGGCTAAGTGGAGTTTGATCGCATCAGTCACATGAGTAAATGTTGGCCGTGCGATCCGCTTGGTAGACGATACGTCCCCACCTTTTGACCGTCTCAAGCCCAGAATGCTTCACTGTTCCAATTTCAATGCACTGATTAGATATTTCAATTCACTGCCATTCATTGCATTTATGTCTTCCCCTGTTTACTCTAGTTTCGAAAGTCCTAAACCCGATTCCAGCGGATCAAGTTGTACCAATTTCCGTGTCATGCTTTCTTGTTCGACGTTTTCATGAAGCACTTGGTGGTCGATAGAGCTGTAGATTGCAACTGTCTTCATTCCACTTTGCATTTATACATCGAGACGATTGTTTTGAAGCTACCTGGCTGTTATGAACTTTCCTTCATCACTCTTCGGCTAGTGCTTTTAACCACACTTTCGTGTTGACATTTCGAAGGTTTTTGTTCGGGTTCGCATGAAACAGTTCGGAGCACCGTCACATTGCACAATCCTATGAGAATGCTGTAGCAGTTTTCTTTTATTGAGAGGTTTACTGCAGCAGAGGATTGGGGCAGGGAGATCCACTCTCTCAAATATTGTTCGTCGTGGCAATGGACGGTGTTCTTGAATTGTCGACGGCTCAACTGGGCTACCGGTTTCATGGCACCTTAGTGGATAGTCTTTTCTTCGCCGATGACTTGTTCGTGTATGCAAAAAAGACTGAAGCTGCTGGATTCGAGTTTGGAGTGGCCAGTATGACGATCAACGCCCAATTGACGGAAGCAGTAATCATTTGCGAAGGCAGAAAGCATCAAGCGACCGCCGTTTTATTTGAACCCTTTTGGTTTGTTGAGAAATTCATCACTCCTCAGGGTCCAACACACCCTGACTTATTTTGGCGTCCCCTTTACTTTCACGTAGCGTTTACTACGGATAGCTGCTGCTGAAACTGCTCGATTAGGTGATGCCTGTGCCGTTCAAGCGACATCAACTAATGGAGATCATGAGGAACTACCTAATACCGTTTCTGACATTCGCTGGTGCTCTGCCAACCCCAACGTGGTATCCCAAAAGAGTGGGTACTTATATCAGGTGAACGTAGCTACCTACGTCTATCGAAGGACACCTCTATAAGCCACAATCAAGCTGGTAAACAACACTGTGTCCCAAGCTTCAGTTCAAACATCCCGGTTCAGCGGAAAGCGCCTATGGAAAAGCCGTTGTCAATGCACTGCCGAATATTTCGCCACCGAATGTAGGGCGGTAAATTTTTCACCTTCCATTGTTTTCACAAAACTGATATCTGTTTAAGGTCATGCAAGCACACGTTGGATCTAAAGGACTCACACTTTCAATCTAGCCTTCGAGTAGCCTTGTAATAGGAAGATTTAGAAAAGAACTGGAGAGAAACAAGTGTTTTGGTGATCCTGTGCACCTTCGGTAACGCCTATTCTTTAAGGTGTGCATTTTGAAAGTTGATAAAAAACATGATCTTTCGCTCTCATCATAAGTAGCTTAAATGAAAATGCTTCGGGAACTACTGACACGTGTCCTTGGTTTGACTCTGTTCACCGCCCTCCAATTGTTTATGCGTAGTATCATCCACCGCGCTCCTTTCAGGCTTTTACGCTTGAACACGTTGCTCGGTTTCTATAGGTGCCACGTGTGCTTCGCAATGTCTGCTGTATCACCTTTCTCCTTATGCACCTCTAGACTAAACAAGCGCCATCCATCATTCCGGATACACATGAGTTTGAGCCCGGTCACGCGTACAAGCTGTATTCATCGGCTGATTCGAACGGCACCGCGGATATGGATAGTTTGATTCAAACACCGAATTCTGAAATTTCCTACTCCCGACCCTACTCAGTATGTTCACTGACCTCACAGGACGAATTCGAGTCCACCTTGATGAACCGTCCCTTCAATATGCCCGGTGATGTTAGAAATGATCCTTTTGACACCCGTGTGGAACAGTTTGGACAACTGCTGCCTCAAGCGGAGATTTTCAGCGTTCCACACAGTTATTTTTTTACGCAGACTGATTTGATGTCCGATTCATCTGTATGGTCATCGAAAAGAAGACGACGTAAGTTGATTTTCGGTGTACCGTCGTGTCGTCTTGTTTTCAGATATACGCACCTCCTGACCTTATTTCAGTCACTATCCCTAGTTAAAAACAGAGGTTCCTTATCTGAACGTAACCCACAACTCCAATGGTTGTTGGAAACTTCACAACCCACGACCAGTTTCGCCCTTCCTGGGGCTCATCAAGTAGGCGGATTTTCCTCAACTTTATAGTCTGCTTGAATCCATATTGGACAGATTTTGGCAAATATTCTCATTTACAAAATGCATAAATGTTCGTTCATAAATATCACATTAGTAAATTATCCGAATTTTTCTTCTGTCAAGCCAGATTAATTTTTTAATTCGAACAATTCAAATATTCAGATTCCTCTTTTATCCTTGTCTTGGGTAAACATACACACAGTATAACAGTCGTCCAGCTGTAACCCCCTTTCGGTGCCATGCCACTCAAAGGCAGCATGAGGGCTGAGTTAGTGCCAGGTTGCCCAAGCCTAGACAGGGGCAGTCGAGGTTGGACCTTCCGGTTCCCACCTTAACCACTCAGCCATCTCTAGCCTTGACTCACTTAATCATTCTTATGGGTAATTGTTGTACAGTGGTTCTGGCTGTCTCAGTTCGCATGAGAACAAGAGGATGGATAGCGACTACAATAAGTCAGTGTGGCGTTACGAAGAAGTTCTGTTTTTTTTTTCACACAGAATCCAATTACTTTTCTTTATGTCAATAATGGCACGGCTATATATAAAATATAACTTAAATGACGTTTTAGAGTTTTATAGTCTCCGTGTTTTGGTCAGAAACTCATTGCAAACGTCTTGTAACAAGAGAATCAAGAGCGCGCACCGGAACGTCAGTCTCATTTGAGTTACGTGGGATAGTATTGCCACGCCTGACGCATCCTATCGGATTGGATCAATATACACAGAACAGGCATTTTAATTGATTTCCCAACTGATCCAGTACCACACCCGTTTCAGGTCGTAGGTCACTGCCCCTTAGATGTGAACAGCGATTTCGTGCATCCGAAATGCTGGTTTGGCAACCTTGTCGTCTTTCCTTTTTTCTCCTTATTTCAGCGTGAATCCTTGTAACCATATCCATTGTTTGCATATGACCATTTGAAATGACGATAAAAAGTTATACAGGTCGACCGATTTGGCGAAATTCTGAGTTTCGGATTTCGCGTTGACTGATTTTATAAATCATCACTCATCTTTTCCTCTCCTATCCCTGTTCTATCCATAGCCGCTGGAACCTGTTGGGTACCGGACCTTAGTTTGTCAGATCGGGCCCAGTCACGAATCTACAGGCTATCATCGCTCAACAATGATACACTCTCCGGAGACTTTTCGTTACGCTTTCTTCCGAATGACCACACCTACCACTCTCTGACTGACTCGTATACACCCGATGAGACACCATGTGAACAGATATCTTTGGCATCCAGTCACTATCTGCTAGCCGAACCATATGCCACGGTTCCCAGCGAACATCGTGAGAGCTTTATATTGCGCCAGTTGTGAAGATGATTGGAGGTTGTCAACCTTTCCCCTACTGGTGTTGTGGGTTTGCGTGCTCCTTAGGTTTTTTTCGTGTTCATTGGCTCTTCGGTAATCACCGAACCTTCAACAAAATGCGCCGCATTTCCTTCTCTGAATATTTCACACAAAGTCCTATTTGTTGGTCTGTCATAGTAATCACTCACCTCAGTTAGAATCGTTTCTACCCGGTCATTTTCCTCACTCATCTCTTGGTTTTGCTTTCAAAAGGCTGTCCCCACCACCACCACGCTTATTAGTGATTGTACCAATTTGATAAAAATTGTGATTCTTCACATTCTAATATAATTGAATCATGACTTCCTAGTAGTTTCATCTTCTGCATTTCTTTATCTTAGCCTCGTCATGCGTGTGCTTGTCGTTCATGTTGTTTTTGTACGAGTGATGCTGATTGACGTCATTTATTTTCAGTTTGTCTTCATTCTTCCTAAAATAATATAGCTCCGTCCACTTGTGTTATTCACGTAACCACATACATTTCAAATGATGTGCGTTAGTTGAATTCATACCACATTGTTGACTTTTAGTTTCAAAATTGTCTCCAGACTGACAGATTATCGGATAGGTCGTTTTGCATGTTTTCACAGTCCTTCCCCATCCATCCCTTCCCGCCCCTCATCTTGAAAACAGACTGTTGCCTTTCATCATGTTTGTGTGTGAGATATTTTTGTGTCCCAATAGAGGCTTCATCTGTTTGTGCGCTATATTTGTAGCCAATGCTTTTTGTTACTTAAACGTTATTGATTTTCATGCTTCGTGTATTTTAAGTTTGGGGCGTTGTTCACTCGGAGAAGTTGTGGTTTGATGCGTCTTTTTACGTCTTGTGGATGGTGCTTCACGTTCCCAATTTCAAAACTTCCTGGACAACGGTATCTGTGCAGTATGACGGACGACATTGACTGGCTTCAACATGTACGCAACGAGGTGGTACGTAGGCGGCTACTAGGTAGGGCTAGAATCGCTACAGCACCAGGTAAAACCTACCAGACCACACATGCCCAACCACCATCCGCCAAAGAAGGCGCTGTTTTTCATTTCCATCTCACGCTGGTGGAAGCTTCAAGAAGGACATGGCAGCGCTTAACGAAAGTCGTTACGGAAAAACTGCGTGCATCCCTGGTTGGGGTCCGTGTGATTTTCTTGGTATGCGCAGAATATGAAACTAGTCGATTTCAATGACGAGTATGCCGTCACTTTTAGCTGGACTACCCACCTTCGTTTGTGTTTGTGAACTAGACAAGATTGCCAAAGAATACTGAGTCTGGCCTATTGGTGGCATCCCACTCCAACATGATGCTCAGATGTGTTTACTTCATTGCTGTTTGAAGGCGTAGGTACATGGCTTTTGATCTTTTTGCCTGTAACTATAAGTCTTTTTTTCCTTTTTCACCAATTTGTTCTTCCTGCATGGTTTTACGGTACAGCGGCTGGCGTGTCACTGTCCAAAACGATGGGAATTTACACCAATGGAACTTTTCAATCCGTCCACAAAGCCCAGTTTAGGGATGCCGCCACGGTGCTCTATCTCACTATGGTGTGATAGTTTATGCAATTTCGTGACCCACTAGAGATGTCCATGCGATACTCACATTCTCTCATACCATGTTGGTCAGTGGTTAGAGCTCTGACCAACGTAGTTCATTGGTCCTCCAGGTTGGGAGTTGAAACATGCGTGGTAACTCATCCTTTTTAAAAAACGTAATGCACTGACATTTTCCCGCCAAACAGCAGCCTCTTGTAGTCAGACTTTTGAACCAAGGGCTTTGGTTAAGGGTCCTAATCATCCTCTTGTCTAGATCCGGGTGCCCTGACAGTATCCCAAGTAGGATACGCTATGAATCCAACCGCCAAAAATAATCTCATGCCACATGTCGTGTCATCAGCGAAGTTGTCTTAACTGCTGCATACGGTAGGGCCGGCAAGCGAAAACTGGATACTGCTGCGCCTCCCTTCTTTCTCTTTCACATAAACTTTTTCCCTGTCAAAGTCCTTGTAAGACCATCCGTTTGGACTGAGAACCCTATTCGTCGTGCATCGGTCCGTGCGTGTGCTGGGACCGACAGTCCCAGGCATCTCGAAATCAACCTTCAAGCCTCGACGCCCGTTTATCTGACCGATTTCAATTTTCGTGCCCTGTAGCAAGCAGAACATCAGACCATATTGCTCACACATTGGGTTCGCCTGAAATTCATGTATGCTGCATCTCGGAAACAAGGATTTAAGGTCCACGCGCAATCGTTGAGCTAACTGTCCCATCTCTGCCCTCTCGCTTCCGACTGTGCAACTCTGATGATCCAAAGGCCGCTGCGGCAGACAGTGCAAAGAGTTGCATCGGTCTAGATCACCAGTTGGAAGGGTCCTTACTTAATTGGATACCTGTTTATAGTCTGCTCCATGCGGTTCGTTTGGCAACGTCGATGGAGGAAGTTGCCCGCGTCTGCTTTCGCCTCAACCGACTGTGGCTCTGACACCACCAAAGACAACTTTTGTGTCGCCTTAAATGTCCTTTTACAACGGACTAAAGGCTGAGATACCATTCTGGTTCCTCGGCGATTTAAATGCACAAGCAGGCAGACTTGGCACATCTGAGACTCAATTGGGTGTACTTTGATTGGACCCGGTACGTACGGACAACGGTGAACGACTGCTTCAGCCATGTGCTGACTGCAGTTTCTACGCAGGGCCAACTCCCGAAATAATCGAGACTCTCTGCCTATATGGTGTCCTCAGACAGCGGGCCGGCCACAGTTCCTAATTGATCACATCACCATCCGTTACTGATGGCGTGGATCAGTAACCGACTACCGCTTACTTTCGAACATTTGTGTGGGTTGTACATGCAATCGTCCGAATTGCTTTATCTCTTCGCTCTTTATGGCCACGTAAAGAGCGGACAACTCCCTTATCAATTAAAAGGCTCGCAGATCCAGAAGTCAGACAAATTTATTAGAACGATGTCATCCAACTATTCTACGTTTGGATATCAATTCGCATTGAAACGAGGTCGCCACATCTTTGCACAGTGTTGGGAATCACACCTGCGGCACGAAATTGTCAGTTCCACTCAAGCACTGGTGCTAATAGAATTTCGGTGAACTGTTGTCACCAGTCCGGTGAGTCAGCAAACATTGAGTGAAAACCAGCGTGCTCGCCGACCGTGAGACCTGGTGGACACGGAAGCTAATGAATGAAAAACCAAAATTTCAGGAAGGCTTGGAGACTGTTTCGATTGCTCTGTGCCACCAGTCGCTGAATACCTCCTGTGAGCGAAGGTGGAGGACACTCTGATTCTGAACCGACCACTTTGAACACGAATTGTCATGGCGATCTGCTGCTACTCACTAACATTTTTTTATTTGTACTAGACCTCCGGTCAGTGAACCTAGGTCCTACGGCATCTTTTCCCAAACACCACCGAGCTCCTAGTCCAGTTGACTTACAACCTGCATTGTTGATTCACTGCGGCGAGGTACTCAGCGCTTGTCTGATTTGTTTGCCTGCATCCGGAAACGGAAACTATCCCAGACAACCAGGGGGGAGGAAATCGGTAATAGTGAGTTTTCAAAATCAGCCCGTGCTGAATGCAGCAATCACGGGAGGATCACCTTGACTCCAGTTGTATATCCACATCGCCTGTTCTTAGTCGCCATGTGGTGGCCCGTGAAGCACTGACTCGAGAGCAGCAGGCGTGATTTCAGCCTGATAGGGGTTGCATTGACTATACCTTCGTGCTCTGTCATACCTATAAGTGGCCCACAATACGAGGTGCTTTCGACTCTGTTAATCGACTTGACACGCAAGGAATGTCCCAGATATTTATCACTAAAATCTGGAATATGCGGAAGAAATCGTTCTTGACTTCGCGGACAAAGAAAACACGTTTCCGGACAAACTGACTGAAGTCATTCCATCCTTTGACATGGGCTTTGCAAGATGCTGTGAGCAGGAGAACTGAAACGTCCTCAGGCCTTCGGCAACCGTTATCTCGGAATCACACCTCTTATTGGCTAGTGCCAAGGAATACGCAGTGAGACATTTAGAAAACCAGTGTTTGGTTGTGCAACGGGGACTTCACTCGAAGAATGTGTCTTGCTTCAGAAGCTGCGGTGATTTGGCCATGTTTTGCGTGTGCTGAATCATCATTTACCGAAAAGGGTGCTATTTCCGTGTGTATTTCAGAGTAGCGCAAGCAGAGAGATGGTGAAGCTTTGACCTGGCAGAGGGGTATGAAAGAGATGCGACTCGCCTTCCGGGATTGGACCTGCGTGTCAGCCCCTGTGTAGACGCTGCAAGATATGGCTGCTAATCGATGCTAATGGTTGTTTTCAATTTCCATCCAGCTAGTCTGAATGAGTGCCTGGAGATCTAGGTACCTCAGATTGATTGTGGTAGACTAGCACTGGGTCCCTCCTTTATATGCTTCTATTCTTTTGTTTCACGATACAGCTCTGAATTAATTTATGGTTGTTCGACAGTTAAACACTAGTGTCGATCCCTGATGTTGTGCTGTCGTTGGTGAAGTGCAATATGTGACCTAAAGGCTGAAAAGGCCACTGATATTGACAGATTACCTACGGAAGTGTTCAGACTGAGTGGGAAAGGATATTGTCGAAATATTTCACCTGATTTGCGCAACCTGGGAAGCTGAAGGTGCCGCACAAGTGTTCAAGGACCTTACAACTATACCACTATTCTAAGGAAACGAAAGCCGGCAGCAAACGGAGGAGCGGTCAGTCTTCTGTGGCCCTCTGGCAAAATCCTGGGCGTGCTTCGTGCTCGTTGGCTGAATAATGAGATTCCTGAAGATGTCGTTGGTAAAAACCGCAACAATTGTAAAATCCTCTCACTTCAGTATGACTGCCCGAATACCTACTTGTGGAACTACCTCCCCTAATTCGAAATTGGCACCGGGGTGGATCAAAGTTGTTGTTCCGGCTCCAACTCTGCGTGATCTCCGTCTACCTTGCGTTTTGCCCCGAACCGTTCGGTGGACCCGAGAATGACTTGCTGATCCAGTACCATAGGGACGGTAGTCTTTTCAATTAGAGGTGCGTCTTGACCAATACGAAGTCACACGATTCGAAGATCCGTACTTTGCCTTTTACAGTTGACTGCTCTATGTGTGAATATTCAGAGGTTGTTGTGCACTGCCGTACAACCACCATGTTTATTTAATTATGATCTTAAAGTAGAGAGCTGGAAAGAGTAGATAGAGGCACTTGATGCTGATCCATCACAAGCATCCTGAGGTTCCTACACCTCCAAGCGTCCCAGAATATTGTTACTTTTCATATGACCGACATCGCACCACATTCCATGCTACCCACCTGATGGTCTCAGAAACAACAAGTCTTTGACTATAAGCATTCTTTCGTGGATGGTGGCTCGGGATGAACTTTCGGAAAACGCCCCTCATAACTCTACACGGCAATTCTTCTCGAAAGACCACGGTGAAGGAAAGCCACTTCCATAGACAATAAATGAAGATAATGTTTACTGGACAACACACAAAATTCAAGATTTACTGTGTATTTCCCTCCCCCGGAAAGATACCAAACTCCGATTTCCGACTACTTTATTTCACGGTCCCATTCTAGAGCCCGACTCCGCTCACCTCACATTGGTTTTTTTGTTCACCTTTCAGCAAACTTCTTGTCGATTCACATTGATTCTTTTTGTTGCTAGCCGTCGTTTCGCTACTCCATAAAAAGATATGGATATTTCGAGTGACAGAAGAAAATAATTTCCTACAGTCGATTCATCCGGCAAAATGTTTTACACATGATAGCATAGTGTCGTCCGGTAACTTTTTGCCGCTTCCCAACAAGAATGGGAGGTTCACAAATTCGGACCTTTGGTTAGCTGATTTCGGTTGATGAAAACATCCGGTCATCAAAAGTCGGCATCCAATTAGTTGTCACCTGATTCTGAAGCATCCTCTTCATCGTCATCCTCTGCGTCGTCATTCGTGTCTTCATCATCCTCGTCATCTTTCTCGTCCCCTTCACTCTCCTCTGCTTCTTCGTCTTTATCCTCCTCATCCGACTCACGTTTCACTCGTTTCTTACAACATGATGTGCACCATTGCCACATCCCACCAACTTCGTCCTGATAACCCAACTGCCACTTTTTGCGGGATCGTAGGTACTGAATTTCATCACGAATTTGGCACAATACGAAGGGCCAACAGCAGAACAGTAGACAGCACAAGTCACTGCAGCATGATCCCTCTAGTTTGTGCTTGTAACGAATTCTCGCTCTCATTGGGATCCACAGGAAAAAATTGAGTGGAAGTAACAGAATACCAAAGAGTATTGCCATCGCCCATGGCATGGAATTTGCGTAATGGAAGAGGTCCGCCATAAAGCAAGGACAACAGAAAATGCAGTAGCAACAGTTACCTGAAAACAATGAAAACCGGTGAAGAATCCTACGAACAATCATGCGAGCTATAGTGTTCCAATGTTAATCCTACAAAAAGTGGGAGCTAATCACACTGCTGTTCAGCCGCTCCAGGCAGAATGCTTAATTTTTCAACCAGTGGCCGGAAGTTCCCGAGTTCAAAACCCCTTCTGGAGTTTCGTGAGATGCGCACTGCTGGTGATTCCCAATAAGGATGAAACAGCTGTACAGTACCACTCGGCTTTTCAGCATAGATTGGCCTAGCTGACGGCGAACTCCCAACTGTAGATATCATAATAGTCGGTTTGTTTCTATTCTAATATGAATGAGTCTAGGCAACGTTTCGTTGTGATGGTCCTCATACGAGCAGTTTGAAATGCGTATTTGTGTCTAACATTCACGCTTGTTCGTTCAATTATCGGTCAATGCACTGTGGTGAGTATTTCGCTCTTGTCTTCATTCCGGTGACAGATGTCCCCTTGACTTGGGTGTCGGGTTTGAATGCTGCAATGATCCAGTAGGCTGTTCTGTTTGCAACTTTGTTCTTCAGAGTTTAAATGGTATTGGAAAACCTAAGTGAAGCAGCCAGGCAACGTGCAGTGGACACCTTTACCGCATGCAGTCGTATTACGACGTGGTCTGAGGCTACAATCTTTTTCTCCGCAAAAACATGAGTGAAGTGTTTTCTCTAGGGGATAGTATTTCCATTTTATGGAAACGATGCTGCTGCCTTCCTTTGGAGAACTACAGGTGCATCCAATCGTCTAACAGTTGAAATGAACACTGGTGAAGACCCGCTAACCCCAATGTCGGTTCAAATGTGTCTGCTGTGGTTGGTTATTTATCACACGGAGGCGAGTAACTCGAAAGAAGCGAACACCACATCGATTGGATAGATGTATCGCGAACCGGCTACACACCCTGATAGGTCAGAATGTGGTCCTCTCTGAATGAAGCATTTTTAGCTCGGCGCTCCTCCTCCTGTCATAAAGATTCTAGCTTCAGGAAAATCCAGCACTCATTGTATCAGTAATGCTGTGACAATCGTTGTCTTCATTACAGGACAGCCTCAACCTGTCGTGCTTATTGATATTTCATAGTGGTCGGTACAGCAAACCAAGAACCAGATACAATCCATGGAATTTATCCAGGTCAGTCAAGTGGAATGCCTATCGAGGAGATAAGCGGTACTTATATTCGGCATCAGCATATGTGCCGATGTACTTGATTTCCAAAGTTGAGAAGAATACTTTATCTTGAGCTCTGTCTAGGCTTGCGGAAAGAAGTGATGTGGGAACATCAATCTGATTGACTGCGTCCCACAGAAGCCCTTATGAATGGTTGGTTCGGACTGAATGCTTTTACACGGAAAACGTGGGATGGCTCCTTCAGTTGTGCGCTGGTCACCACCTGTTTCTGGTCATTCGGGAATTGTAATATATTGAAATACTGGTCGCTTGAGTGCAACCATTGGTTGTAGATCGGATGGCTGTTGATCTGTTCGCCAGGTTTACACCTCCAGTCATGAACGCAGTTGTAACATAGCAATCAGCTGCCAGTGGTGGGCGACCTTTCTGAGTGAGGTATACGACTTTATTCTGGTCACGCAACAGTTCGTCAAATTTTGACAATTCAGTTACCATCAGATCTCCGTAGGCTGACAAAATGAGTATTAACTTACCATCCTCAGCGACCCACTTTGTCTAATTACTATCAATCTGAGTCGAATCGCCCGAACGACGTGATTAGCGTGGTTCGTGGTGGCACTGTGGATTAAAAGCATACTCTGCTTTGTCATCGGCAAAACAGTACAACTAGCTCTCAATCTGAAAGTAACCGGCCGCATTACTCCGTGAGCTTCCACAATGACGACCGAGACCACCTGTTTCTGAGACAACAAAGTGAATAGTCAAAGAATTTTAGTGAATGCAAGAGAACTCTTGTCTGTAAACGAGATCATTGCTTGGATGCCTTGCTCATCTGGTGCATCCAATAGGAAATAGTTTTGTGCTCCATGATCGCTGACCCTAAGTGCTGCACGTGACTAAACTGACCTCGTTTCATTTGGTGTTCAGCTGTCTGCAATGCGTATACTCGATGTTAGGGTCGTTTAGCTATCATGGTGCAGGTAGGCTGAATGTGCGGGCTGCGTACGGACCCGGCTAATTGCCCCAATTTGCTCCGGTAGCGCACTCGAAGGCTATTCGGATAGTCATTATGGATGTTGAATAGAAACACCATAAACGAGAGATTCAGCTGGGTTCTAGGTGAGTCTCTCGCAAAACCAAATTTGTTTGCAAATGAGTGTATTTCAGTAATTCTTCTGTTCATCACAAGCACTTCATAGCTAGCCTGTATAAGCCGAACTTATGGCGGATGCTCATTGACCGGTTGTGAATTTTCATCCTGTACTGTCAGACAAACCATTTAGTGTTTTAGCTGATTTACGGAACATCACTCAACCTAAATGGTTGAGTACCCTCAAGCAGGCAGTGAACGGTATCGCTTATTTCGTATCGATCAATCAGTACCATGTACCAAGGGTACAATAGTTCCAACTGCTACAGTTTTGGTTAACTCAAAATGCAAGAGCCAAACATATGAGGCGGTAGCCATGCCTGATAAATCCTAAGAAAAGCGAAACCAGTCGTCGACTGTCCAAGGGTTTTCAGCACCCTTATGAATGGCCTGCTCCGTTAGGAAAATACATTGCGACATCTCAAATATCGTACCAACTAAAGTGACATTTTCGCAACAAATTCATTTGATAAATATCACAAACGAAGGATTCAGGGTCTCCCGTTAGCACTAAATTAGTTTGCAAGTAAGTTTATTTCGCCTATCTCACTACCATTCTAATTAGAGGGCTTTATATAAATAATAATGCCAACAGTGGGCTGTTTGACCAAGAGAAATAAAGTTACAGAGACCTCAGTTTGTACTAAAGCGCTTCAAATACATGTTTTTAGCACACTTAACAGAATGGAAACACAAATATTACGTTGAGTAGTATGAAGGGAATTTCTGAACTGAAGCTGGATACAAAAGACACGTTATCCGACTCCCAGGTAGACATTTTCATCAAGAGGTATTAGCATCTGTCATTTGGAACCCTACCAGTTGTGGACAAAGTTCCACTTCTCTCATCAGATCGTCAGATCTCTCATTAATTCAGCAATCTGGCATACCTTTCGGTTTAATGCCACCGAAGCCTTACATAGAGGTTCACAGAAATCTTCGTCCAAGTACGTTTATGCGAATGTCTGGACACGATATTAGCCGGTGCTTGACTCACATCAGACTGGTCATAACAATGCGTCAATCTGCTGGAATTCCGTCTTTTTGAGGTCGCATTTCCCGCGACCCTGCGTTGCTCACCCTACCGTGCACAATCCAGCGACCGAGCTGAGAGTTTTGTTGACAGACGGGGGATTATTTACCTGGGAAGTAAAGGAAGCACCAAACAAAACATGAACGAAGTAAGGCACAACCACCGACGCACTGCTACGCTTCACAAATACGTGAAGGGTGGAAACGAGCCAGAGGAGGTCAAACAATGACTTGGAAGCGAAGTATAAAAGCCATTACCAGCAAACTCAGCTGCGCTGGTCATTGCCGTCTTCCTGGATGGGGAACCCGAGACGGGCCACATCAGTGGTTAGAGACATTGTCAGCCATGGCCCAGTCGTGCCCTCAATGGCGCTCGTGCATCCAAGCTATTGCCTTCAATGCATAGCTCCCTTCTTAATCCCCCACTTGACAGTCCATTGATAGTCCTATATTTACTCACGAATTTATCAGCTCCCACCTCCAATGCGCAGCTACCTACCTCACCTCCACAAATCATCGGTGAACGAAACTGGCAGCTACAGCCACTGTACGACAAGTACGCGGTTTTTACAGCTGATTATGATGATGGTAATAACTCCGCACCCTAACTACCCACTAACGATTTCATCTTGACTGCTGATGAGAAGTTTGCAATCAGATTGGCCGGATCATCGAACAAACCAGGGACCGTCTACACAATGATCATGTGGAGCAACATCCGATATCTCCGTAACCGGTCGCCAGTCTCCAGGATGACTGTTCCCATGAAAACGCATGCGTTTGTTTCCGGATTTAATGTTGCTCACAAGGAAAAACCTCCACATGGAGATACAACATGAAACTTCTCACGTTCCGTCAACCCCAGTGCCCGCTTTTGTGTAAGAAATTTTCGGGGAGGTCGGGAACAGTGGACACCTGAATTAGTTGTACTATTTCATGTTGAGAAATTCATATTGGACATATCAGTCCAATAGGTATTCTATAGAAACACCTAACAAAATCGTCTCACATTCTATTGTCCCCTTGCTATGTTTTGAGTGAAGACGATAGTTAGTACACCACGGCTGCCGAAAACGTAGCCCGGCCTTCCCCCCCCCCACGTCACCACCGATGTGACGTTCCTTATGCTCTGGACACCTTTCGGAACACTTACTGTCAATCCTTTTTTAAATTGTACGATGCTCAGATGATTTTTTTTCGGGGGGGGGGGGGATTTTTTTTCAACGAGATAAGAAATGTGATGTCTATGTGGCCAGTCGGTTTTTAATGATCTTTTCTGGTTCGCGTGCATTCCGTCCCCGCACCAGTGTCATTTGCTTTATTGATTGTTATGCTGTATAGCATGTGATCAGGACTATATCCAACGCTGAATCAGAAACACTGCATCTAAACCTTCTTCCTTAGACTGACTGAGTAACGGTTCCGTGCAAGTACCACCTCGGTTGGGCGAACTAGAATAAGACTTGAGGTGCGGGTAAAAGAATACCTTCCTAAATGCCCCGAGAACTGTTTGAAACATTATACTAACCATCATTCTACGTTTGTTTGAAATCCCGCTTCTTCAAACATCGACTCGTTAGAACAATTGCGAAACCTCGTTTGTTGAGCCGTCTCCAAGCTTTGTCGCTTACACTGCGTCAGATGTTGCATCCATCGTGGTCCATGTGGCCAGGTCGTGTGTTGATTATTTGTCAGTTAGAATATGAATTCTGTACTTATAACATTGAACTGTGCAGACGTAAGGTTGCCGTAAACTCTTCGATAGCCAGCTACCGGTTTCGCCCTTCTTGGGGCTCACCATATAGATGTAGTCCCCGAGTTTTCGTCAGCCTTAGGTTCTACTTGAACATTCGTTACATATGTGATGCTTACTGTGGTTGACAAGATCGTTCAAAATCCTGTCACCCCATACACCTCCGCTTCTTCAATCGCTGTTCGGCTGCTCATGATAATTTCTCTACCCGATCTAACTGCAGGTAATAACGTCACATAAAAAGTAGCTCGTGATACAAGAAGTCCCTCAATCGTTTGATCACCTCTCACATTTACTCGAAATTCTTCGACTGTGTACCTCAACGTCTCAGGACCAGGCAGAGGAACTTGCTCAAACAACTTGTCATATCGTCCCGGTCGTCAGTCTGGGAGCCTATGCGGTCTTGCGGCTAGTTAGTTTTGGTCTGAGAGTAGGCAGAACTGTTTTAGGGACAACAAAACGGAGTATCGCCACAAACCCCCCTAATCACGCCATTCGAGTAATTTGACTGAACTTAATCACGCATGCTCGGTATCTATACTTTATCCAACACAGCTACACGAATTCCGTCGCTATGGACGGACGTGCATTGCTGTTGTGAGTACAGACCAGCAGGATAACGATCCAGCAGTTACATGGTCTGTTTAGGGATTCACAATGTACGCGTCATCGTTTGACTCAGCGAGCACGTGCTTTCCTGTTTTGCTGTGTCTACGAAGGTCACCTGATGAACATTCCTAACTCATGACCGACACATGAGTACCACTTAGCCATATTGAGCTAACGCATTTCGGCCGTTGTGACTGTAGAACCATGTCTCCGTTTTTGGTCCGACTGATTTCCCCACTTCCGTGCAAGTGTCCTGTGTGCATCACGCGCGGAAAGAAGATATTTGAACCTCATCTCTCTGATTTGTTTGAAATGACATATGTTGCATAACAGCAACAAGCGAGCATACAGCAGTTGCTATTAAAATGGTTTGCTCCGCTCCTGGAGCTGTAATTCATTGACATGAAATTGAGATGATGTGGTATTGTCTGTTTTGAAGAAAGGATAATATGCAGCATAGTACTAGCAGCCTTCCTGCAATAGTATTTGAAGTAATAACTATTGATAACGCTCACAAATTTCATCAGCAGCACGAGCATTGCGAGGTGACGCCGTCGACCATCTGCAGAGCCGGTAGTTCAACGTCGACAACTTCCGCCTTCCTGGATAGGGACCCCGGACTCAACCCACCAATGGTTAATGACACTGACCGAAATGGCCCAATCGCGCAGTCAGTGGCGCTCATGCATCAAAGCTATCGCCTTCAATGCGTAGCTACCCGATTCCCAAACCAACTGAACATGCCATCGCCTCCAATGCTTGGCCGTATCTCCCGCACTCTCCCACTTTCCGTGATCGTAACTGTAGCAGCTGGAACCAATGTACCTATGACACACGTTTTATAGCTGATACATTGATTGATTGATTGCCGACCAGGTTTTCAATTAGACTGGGGTGTGACCGCCATTCAGAACATGGCTTTGGCGACAGAAATTTTTGGCGGTTTGGAGTTCAATTAAATGGTATTCGTTCCTTCGTCTGATTTGATTACCAGGTATCTTTAGGTTGCTATACAGATTCCTGAATTGCAGTGTTGAGGCTCCCCATTCAAAACTGACTCAGCATGTGCTAGCAAGCTGATGAGAACAGCACTTCGGCATCCTGCTCGAACGAACTCACTGAATGATTGAACCAGTATGGAAAGATCTATCAGGATGAACTGATGTTATAGCTCAGAGATGCATCTGAGTAAAACAGATAAGAGGGGTAATGGATTGTCAAATGCATCTCGTTTCAACTGGTCAATAACCCGAGCGATACGCGCTTCAACCTGTCATCCTATTGGCATATAAGTAACTTATAACCCATGGTTCAATTCCTTGTGGCACATGAACTAAGCTTTTATAACCCTCGCACCTGATCCTCATTTCCTAATTGCTAATTTGTTTGGTTAGCAATTCAACCTTAATCGTTAATTTCTGGTAATACTTACCCCAGTTCTCACAGCAGCTAAAGGTATAGGTATTCCATTGTTGCTTTTTTCGCACGAATCCATAATCAATGTCATCTCCGTCAGCCTTCTTTTTCTTTTTTTTCTTCCCACAACAACCAGAGCACATGTTTTCAGCGCATACTACATGTTTTTATAGCCTAGTCGTCGTCGCCCTACTTGAACCAGTGCATATTGATCGCCAAACGTATGATCATGTGGCGTGAACAGCTGATTGAATCATGTGACTGTCTTGCAGAAACAAATAGATGGCCCGATGCAATCGTGAAACAAGCTGAAATAGGATTAGCTGCATTACAAAGGCAATAATCAAAGGATGAATTACCTTCCACAGTTGCCAAGATACCGTTATTGCGGACCGCTATTAATCGGTCAGTAGATCGAGACACGATCAACTTTAGAGTGTCAACATACTACGACCACATCTAAGATCACCTGCAGACAAACGGCATGGAGAGGCGTTGGTACCCAGTTGCACAAAGTGTAATTGACAAGGTCCTTTGAACAGAGGCCTTGTCAGTGGCTCTCCTTAGCATCCAAATTGAAACAAACATACCTGCGTACAAGAAACACTGGTATTTTGTTCGGCCAACCTCCATGCGTTTCTAGTGGTTGTCTTTCAATCGTCAACGAGTTCTTACCGAATGAAGCCTCGTGTACATGCTCGTCTTCAGACAAGCAAGGTATTTGTTGTGATCAGAACGCACACGTGCTCCTTTGTGTTCTTTCGAATCAAAGGAGCATATCGCTTACTTGAACGACATTATGAGGACATTTTAGGCGTTCTACGACCCAAGGAGTGCGTTTACATAATGGACCATCCTGGCAAGCGCAAGTCGGGCAGAATTGATCGCTTAAAAGTTGCTTGCACCGAGCCGACTAGCGTCGCTACGTACATTTACACAACCTCCAGTGCTCCAGCACACATATTCCTATGAACAATCGCCCTCACCGTATCTCTTGTGGGTGCAGGCATCTCACAGACGTGGATGTTTTTCCAGTTTATATTGGCGTCCTTCTGCGGGAAATTTGCTTTGATTTCTTGGGGCCTTTAAGACTGGAGTGACAGTATGATGAGCCTGTAAAAGGTATGTGACTATAGCAGATCTTGAGAATCGGAATTTGGATTTTTCAGCCTATTTAATGGCTCTTTGATTCTAGGTTTCAAGTTCTTCGTTGTGGGCGCGAAACGCATGTCGAAACAAGGAACTACTTCCAAGGTTCTAGCCAGGTTGGATTGTGAGGATTTTAGATCATCAAATACCAAAATCGCATCTATCGGGAAAATCAAACCTTTCAGTATTTTTCAATTTTTCAAATTTATTTTAATACTACTGTCTCTTGTAGGATGCGTCGCATCGATGATCTGATTGAACGGAAAGGGGAAGAGAAAGTAACCCCAATGCATCCTAGGGAAATTCATAGCCAAAGTATGTGATTAAGGGGCCATAACTTCCTGCACTCTGAATTGCTGATTCACCAGATTTCGCCATCCACACGCAGACTACGCATCGTCCGATGTGTGACAGCCCTCGTAGCTGGTTTATCTTGAATGTTTAAAGGGAAACAATTTTTCATCCAATGCTTGTTGGGTACACATTCGAGAGTGATTATCCCGTCCAAACTGCAGTCGACATCTTTCGAGAACGCAGGTTTTACTACTGTCCATACATTAAGAGATTTGGAAATTGTAACCTAGATTTCGTCCTGTAATGGAAGTCAGTCAAAAAGCATTGTACAGCTGTTTTTATCCTTACTGAAACTCATCAACAGTGCACATCTTACGAATCTACAGGGAGATTGCTAGTAGTTGGAAGCTGAACTGTTCGGCCACGAGCGACTGATCAGCAATGTGGTTAGCTCACATTTAGACAGGATACTGCGCTACACATTGTTCAGTCGCGGGACCCACATCACGTGGTCAGGTGAAATGCGCACTGCTGAAGATCCGCAATAAGGATAAAGCAGCTACACAGGGCTTCTCTTCGTTTTGGCATAGATTGACTTCAATTACAGGACGAAATCTCGATTTCAGTTTCCATAGATTGTTTTGGCGGGCCCGCTTAAATTGTGATCAGGTAGTTTTTCGATGGCTAAACAATCTGCTTGTGTGGATTTCGACGGAAATTCTTTTTGAGGAACGTTGGTAGCTCGGGATAACGAGCCAACAGCTACTGTCCTAACTGAGAATGTCTTTCCAGAGGGATCGGTTATCCAGTTTAGAGCCACTACAGGTAGGGCATCAAATCAACTTCCTGCGGTCGCTGTAGACTCGTTTGGAGTTCGCAGTCCGTAGCGTCTAGGTAGCGAAAATGCAGAGAGGTTGACGATCATACTTGGATCATGTATTAGTGTGTATAGACAATGAATCAGGTGTGCATGCGAAAATTGCTTGCTGGCCGGTTTGCTTATGAGTCCAGGCGTTTGAAGCTGTAATGTAAGCAAGATAACGAGACCTGGAAGTCGGGTGTGAAGTAGCGGGTGAGTAGTGATGTGCTAATTCATTGAAAGTAAGGCTGTCTACTCAAGAGCATGTCTTTAGCCCACTCGGTGGGAAGCCCTTCAAATGTGCACACTGCACTGTGTGTGTGGGTTTTCTATGAACGTTTCTTTCATTTTTTCCTGCTCTAAATGACTGTGGAAAATATTGAGCATTTGGTGGAATTTGCGTACCTGAAGAAGACGGAGCGACGAAATAAATGAAAGCCAAAAAAGCCTTTCCAAATGAAAGAAAGACCGCCCGACTCGCTCTTGCTTTAACTTGGCTAACGCATACGTGGCGACTGTTTCGTTTTTTTTTCACGTTTACGTTTTCGGGGCCTCAATGCCTGTAGGTTGAACCATAACTTCGAACGATGAACACTGTGGATGAACGTCGAGGACGATGATGACATTCGCAACGTACTGAATAGTGACAAGTCCCTACTCAGTCTATCGATCCCGTGGTCTCCACTAAGGCGCTTGACTTGAACCTTTCTTTATGCCGGTTTCTCAGCTGAAACACAGAACAGACGCGGGTTTGAACCTGTCATGGCCCATGCACATTTATTCTTCCACATCTGTAAATGTTGATTCCCATAGATAGCCGTAGATGCCCCCCAATCTTGCCTCAGGTGACCGGCACCGGTGCACCGTCTCGTTGATCTAAGGGACTTACTGAACTATGCTGCTAGGAATGTGTTGTGTAGCGTACCTACAGACACTTCAGTTGACACAGGATAGGAGTTCAACCGTATGCCTGCATGTTTCGGACTGATTTCGGTTGTCCGCGTGAATCCGGAGGGCGTGCACTGGCTTTCTACTTCTGACCTTGTTACTCGCCGTACGGTCGTTACTTCCCAGCTAACAGTATGGATTTGTATTTAGTTGGTTCAGACTGC
Organism: Opisthorchis felineus; assembly: GCA_004794785.1. Lineage (NCBI taxonomy): Eukaryota > Metazoa > Platyhelminthes > Trematoda > Opisthorchiida > Opisthorchiidae > Opisthorchis > Opisthorchis felineus. The sequence continues at coordinate 1,195,217 of SJOL01007141.1, forward strand.
ATGTTGGCATAACACACACACACACATACGTTCTGTCCAAAGAACTTCCGATTCTCGTATCTGGGTCACTTATTGCGTTACATGTCAGTACACATTCGAAATTGTTGGTGCATCGCTGATAATACTAAGGACTGAAACCGGTCGTTAGCTGCCATAAAGTAGCGCAATTTATCGATTGTCATCGTAACGGAACCCAGGGTCAGACTTATCCGTATACATTGTAAACGTGAATCACCTGAAACTTGTTCGAACCGTACTTACAATTATTTCATACTCAAATGAAGTCAAAAGTGTATTAGGTTGGTTAATTAATATAAAAATGTTGAAATCCCGAGACTACGTCTACCTACTGGGTTCCAAACAAGTCCAAATCGATGACACCGAATTTTGATCCCTTTTACTATGCTAGTTACAAACAGTTGAACTTTATAATGCGTTCTCCAGTCTGTATGATAGCAGACAAGCATAACATCAATCATCCCACACGTCTGTAGCCGCGTGATTGTCTCCAGAGACTGACAAGTCATCGCATTGTTTGGAACATGTGAGGAGTTTGTTGACGTGTAATTTGTTGTTTTCCAACTCATATCAGTCGCATAAGATAGGAACTGAAAAATTGCTTTAGAAGTTGAAACAATAGTAGGCGCGCTGAACCATCTCCTAGTGGTGCCAACTGGGTCAGAATTCAGTCCGGTTGAGATCACATTTCAGTAACTCCAGATGTGGCCAACTAACTAATTTGGTTTTAACGTGCTGGTCATTGTCGTTGGTAAACAACACGATCCATTTGGCGCCTCTGCACCAGTTCCAGATAGCACACGGGGGGACTTGTGGAGTTCATGTGTAAGGACTGTGGCAAATGCTGCAAATCGAAAGTGTTGGCACGAATGTGGTCGCCCAATTAGTCCGTGTTGGTTGTTCACACCGGTTTCTGGCAAAGATTAGTCTGAGTCAACACCACCAACAAGCACACCGTACTCATCACATTGTAGATAAGCATGACCAAGTGAAGACTTCCGATGCCCACCAAGAGTTACGGTAGCTATTGCGCCTAGGTGATAAATTATATCAGCCTTGCGATACGTGAACCGCGCTGTTCGCGAGACTATACAACAGCATTGATTAGCTTGCGATAATTTGTCAGTTCGCCTCTTTCAATTTAACGCTTTAAGTTTTCAGAACGCGTTTCCTCAGGCATTTATCCGCGATAGTTCCAATTCCAGTACAACTTGCTGGGGACGAGAGTTGGAAACGCTTGACATTGTCGTGGTAACCCGGCGATCTTCTGTTGTGAAGCTGCTCATTCGGAGAGTTTGGTGCATACCACGGAGTTCTGTTGGATCAAGCATGATACTCGAAAAACGCTTCTGCCGTCCGGAAGTTGAGAAAGCCTACTTCGATGCCTTTTAGCAAATCTGATCTGATCGCTGTTGGGGGGGGGCAGCAACCGTTCTAGACGTAAGCATAGACCCAAATGGGCACGGAAGCTTGTGTGGAATGAGAAGCATAGTGTTCAAGACGCTATTATCTCAGCCCTGCTTGGCACCGCTTGTGACGTGGTCGCCCAATTGTCATATGCTGGCTGTTCCTGCAGGTTGCCGACGAAGATATGCTCTGAGTCAACACCGTCAGCACACGCATCCCACTCAGCATACTGCAGATTAGCTTGACCGAGTGAAGACTTCCGGTTACCGCCGGTCCTACCAACATCCACGGTCACTCCTGCGCCTGGGTGGCAAGTGATAAGTAGACCACACTGTTGATGAGAATAGGACAGTTTTTGTGGTCGATCCGCGATCGGTATCGTGTGCTTTACTAGTAAGCGTAGCTGGCCGAATAGTCATTGCCCGTACCAAACCATGAATCAAACAGCGCCAGATTCATCGAACTCCGAAGCCTATACCTGATTCACTCAAGCTGGTTACTCACACTGCCACTCTCGAAATCTGTCCCTGACGCTTCATTCGCTAGCGTCCCCCTGGTCTTTTTTTGGGGTTGCAGTTTCGCGTCAGAATGTATTGCCAACTGAATGCTAGTGATTTTGTTGGGAACATTTCCATAGTTCCTACAAGAACTTAGTGATGAACGTTGATGGTTTCGAGATCTCGTCGGTAGCAATACACATCTGGCTAAAATATAGGTAGATAGTGAAATAAACAGCCAAACGGAAGACTCTGTTCACATAAGTTATTTCTACGGGTACGAACGAGTGTCGAGCATCAATGAACCATGTAAATCTCGACACACCAGCTTCCCCCATTACTTTGAGGGATTTTCGGTGGGCTAAATTTCTGAGGCCGAGTGACTGCCATTAGTTTCTGAACATGACGGCATGAGAATGCACTCTAGAACCGCTTTGAAAAACGGGGCACCGGGATCTTTCGTCGATTGTTGCTCGTACCAACATAATACCGCAATTCCCTGCGCAATTTCGTGTGATTCATCTTACTGGAGAATGACCAAGATGAACCTACTCGGTTGTATTGAATAAATGGGTTGTATGTGTGCATTAAGCCAATAGCGTAAACTTATTCCAGCTCCCCTGACTGACGGACCTTTAAGACGCCGATGTTCCGTAAGCCAGATTTTTCTCATCTCGGTACATTCACTGGCCAAGTAATTTCATGAGGTCACAGGTGTTGTTGGCTTTGCCGAAGGCTCCTACGAGTGAACTGTTAGGTTAAGACACGTTAACTCAAAAAATTCACCTAACCTTCTGGTTTTTTGCCTGGTGCTTGAAGTCAGCAATAACCTAACCTCAAATTTTCCCAAACCTATGGTTTGTAGATATTGAAGACAACCTGAAATCAGTGTCCACTGAAAAGTCAGGAAGCATTCTACAGTCGTTTGAAATTTGTTGAGAAACATCAGCAGTGCACCTGAGTATCTAGAGGGAATAGGACCACGATCTTCCGGTTATTAGACAAGCAGAAAACCATGCGGTTACGGGTGACCGCAGTGACTGCAGTTTTTTTTAAAACTTGCTCAAATTCCATTTGTGTGCAGTGACTTTGGCATTTCTCTCCTTCGTTGGATGTGACGCAAGTGCTTTCGAAAAACTCGACTGGTAGGAATCCAGTGTATCCAACGAACGTGTGTAAGCTTCCACAAGACTACGCAGACTACGTCGATCAGAATTCCGGGTATACCACCGTCCTGATGTGTTTTCGAGGCTACACTGACATACAACTGCGAACGATGGTGTGATACACTGCGATTTTTGTGCTTAGTCTTAGATGGTGGTTGTTTCAACTCTGTTTGTTAGATCCTCCACTTGCAACAGTAGCCTTCGACTTCCGTTAGTTGAGCACCTTGTCGATCGCTTAGCCCGCTGTAACACTTCTAGGAAAATGTAGGCAGAAATCTGAGCAAAAGTTCGTCCTGTTCCTCTTCTCCCGAACGCTCGGTAGAAGTGGGGGTTCCTCTGGTTCCCTCTTCGGTCTTCCTGGCTCTCTCGTAGCTCCCCTTGTGCCTCCGTGAGAAGCAAACGTTTCAGAAGCATTTATACTTCAATAAAACAAGGAGTCGTAAGATCTAATCGTTGAGCACCAAAATTCCCTTCTGGAATGTGCCACGGTTGTCAACAAACCTCACCATAAAGACCACGAAGTTATGTAGTAATCTTTTGGCTTGGAGGCGTATTTAATTGAACACCTGACCATCGAAGTGCAACTGAGAAGCTACATCATCCCGATTTTAGAACAACTACATTAATGATACATACAATAATTGTAACAGACTAGATGTAAGACATTGAAGAGAAGACATTTTTATCATCATGCCATAGGCAAAGTGTCCCACACAACTTGGGAAAAGCGGTGATAGTGCCCATTTTCAAAACAGGGGCTCATAGTGAGAGAGTTACCGACATAGGGATCACCAGACCCGGTCGCAACAAGGCTGTTGATGTCGCTTCTGCTTCGTCACAATGACTCGAGATCAACAAACGGGAGTCCGGTCTGGTATGGGTCGCGTTGCCCAAATGGTCACACTCCATCAGGTGCCAGAACAACAGTTTTAGTCGTCCTGAATTTCCAAGGCGCATTTGAATCACCTGACCGCTCTGTTCTCTTAGACACACTTGTCCATCAACAGATGCCCGAAAAGCTGGTGAACATGATAAGTTCTTGCTATTCTCAGATTTTTTAGCGTGAGAGTATACGGAGAGCTCTCCAAAAGCTTCCATACACAAAGTTGTGTTCGTCAGGACTGCTCACTCTCTCCATTCCTATTTAATTCCGTGATCAACAAGATAATGAGACGAACGCTGGAAGGTCTCCAAAACCCTGGTGTTCAAATAACCCGTGACGAAAACCTTGTCGATCTGGAATGGGCAAACGACATCGTTCTCATCTCCGAAGAGGAGGAGAAGGCGCAGGTGTTTTTGGATGAACTGACCAAAGTCATCCCGTCTTGATTCTAGGCAATATGTTTTTGTTCTCCTCGAGGATCTACAGTCATACAGAATAGTAAAACTTGGAACTCTGAGAAGAATTTTGTTCAACAAATTTTCAAAAAGTCGCTGTTCTGCACTTCAGCCATTCATACTGCCGACTAATTCTCCTGTTTTCATCAAAAGCGGCGGTAAATTACTAATTCTGAAACTTGGTCATCAAACAGTAGATGCAAAATTTAGGGAAGATGTCAGGCGTAGGATTTGAGTCTGTGTTCTTTTGGCTCCCTGATGAATGTTGTGCTATATGAAGTGTCTCAGGGGATTATCCCACAACTCGCACAAAAATTCGAACTCCGCATGGTTTCGGAAATCCGTCTAACAAATCGATTTTCGATAGGTATCGAGGCCTTTAGTGTGCCACCGAGTGGCCGAACTCTGGTATCCTCGGCCTACGTAAAAAGCATTGGCTTGGACTACTGTAGGGCGGACAGGCATGATTCATTTGGAACCTAACGACACGTAACACAGCTGAAAGAAGAAGGTAGTTATTTGCAACGTCTCAGCTGGTACGGCACTCGTCCAGTAAGTGTAATTTTGCGGCTTGAGTTTCCGTTTCCTGTGTATCTTTCTGTTCGCACGGTTTATGCTTAGGTTCGAGATTATCCGAGTCGCCATCTCTTCTGCAACTACTGGATGGCCTTTTCTGTAGACACTTTTGTTCAGTATTGTAGACAAACACTATATGGTATTTTTCTTACCATAAATAGAAGCTTATTCAGAACTCCAACGTTTCTTAAAGCTTTCTTGATTCACGTGTTTTTGAATTACCGTGGACCGACCGATAGTGAACTTCAGAAACTAACTCATCAGTTTTGCCAGCTAAATTGCGTAAGGTTTGATGTGCCTTCCAACTCGCATCCTTACATCTACAGTTTCATTGTTAAACGTCACTCTGCAAGACGCCACATTGCAACTGGTCAGTTGAGATGCACAGCAGATATATGTTCACACGCTTTATGTAGAGCCGTATCACAAAAGATTACTATATTATACCATCCATTGTATCTGGATATGATCGACAACATATCTTTGTATTAATGGTCAACCAAACACATCTGTCCGTCACCTGTTTCGCAGCTTCGCTACCCACCGGTAAAGATTCATACGCGAACTTTAGCTGATTTAACTTGTTAAACAGTCACGTAGGTTTTTCCGTTGGCTTTTAGACTGCTCTGGAGAGCGATAAACCGCTCTTCTGGGGGAACTGTGCACCATTCTCTAAGGAAGATACGTCAACAGTCGACTACTGTGAAGCATCTTGAGATGAATCAAACGTTTGTAAATAGTTTTGAGCCATTAAAGTACACCTCAATGAAAGCTTCCATACAGTTGGGCTACAACGGTGTATCTCATCAACAACAGTGTGGAATAATATCCCTTTCCCAAGACAGCCAACTCATCAGTGACGAAAAAGCTTCTTTCCTTATAGTGCCCTATTTGGGTAAAGAGTTACCGTATTTTGGTTTCAACTTTACTAGACTATTACCATGAAAAGTTACTGCAGTCTTGTCACATAGGAAACCATGTGCACTTGAATTAGGTTCACGGTACACTGATAAGGACTCAGTTAAACCTGGCCTAAAATAGAATCACTAGACTCAACTGATTGATAACCTGGCCTCCTCTTCGGTTTCCTCTTGTGGACCTCTAGGAAGTCGCATTTCAACAGCGACTCGCCACCAGGAAGTTCACATTTGGCTGCTGGGTTTTGACGCCTGTGAGCTGCAGTACTGCTGTGCATTGTCACGACTTCGTCCCGAACACACCAAAGAGCCACCAACATCTATTGTACTTGACACCTGCCTGAACTGTATGGCTAATCGCGGATGAGTAGGTCGGTGCACTCATGTCCAGGCAGCACCTGTGCGGTCACCCCATTTATGTTTTTCATATTGTGACCTTGACATCCGAATTACACTAGTTGTTCTGTCGCACCCAAGTCAATTCCGTCCAATCCTAGATTTGTCCACCGCATTCCGAAGTGCGTGTACGTTTGTGCCTCCATTCGAAGCTCATCAACAGCCACCCTTATGGCAGGTTTTGTGGAGAAATGGGCCGGGTGGCAGTGCACATTCAAAAGCTTGATGCAATATGTCGGCTTCACCTGCAAACCACCACTTACCCGAGCCACTCATTTACAGTTTACGACTAGACTGGATAGTCCAGCAATTCCGCCTTGTTTTCAATGCAGCAGCCTTGAAGACATAAGACAAAACAGGGGCTGCACATATGCATCCGTACAAAAACTTCCCACACAGATAGGTTTTTCGAAAATCGTACAGTCGCATAGGGTTCCCTGGTTCACAGCTGTACACCAGCTATTTCATACCAAGTACCACTGTGAAGGCCACATCAAATAACTTTACCAAACAAGCTTTAGCTACGTGGTTCCTCTATTGAAAGAACTTCAACGCCAGTGCAACCAACAGCGGGGCTTTATTGTTCATTGTTGGCCACTGAAGAATCGGACTACGATGATTTGGCTGGGCCATCCATAACAATTTTGATTGGGTTTCAATACCCTTTGCAGTTGGCAACGGTTTTGAGACAGAAATGAAGAAGAGTTATTTAGGCTGGAGAACACCATCATTATCGACAGCATGACATCAGTGTTCAACACCGATGTTTCACTGCCGTACAACCATGATTTATTTGAAAGCCTTATTGTGAAGGAAAGAATAAAGGTGGACGTTGAAGGGACTTAGTGCTAGCTTACTGCAATCATTCTGAGGTGCCTACACCTCCAGACACTCATTCAGGCAATCTGGATAGAAACTGACAACAAGATCGCCACTGACATCGGTTGGCAGCCATATCTTGCAGCGTCTCTAACCAGGCGCAGTGAGGATTACGCGGTCCCCAACCTGGAAGGCGAGTAGCACCGACAGCAGCCAAGCGTTTCGTAATTTCCTTCATACCCCTCTGCCAGGTCAAGGGTTGGCCACCTCTCTGCTTCCGCCACTCTGAATTGGGCATGGAAAACAGCACTCTCTTCGGCAAACGATGATTAGGCATACGCAACACGTGTCCCAACCAACGCAGCTTCTAGTACCGGACACATGCTTCAATGGAAGTACCCGCTGCACAACCGAAAACTCGCCTTCTAATTGCCTCGTTTCTAATTGCCGAAACCAACCCACACGAGCTATGGTTCTGAGACAACAGTTGTCGAACATATGAAGACGTCTCAGTTCCGCTGCTCGAACAGGCCAGGTCTCACAACCATACAACAAAATAGCCCGCACTGTAGCTTGATACACACGTCCCTTGAGATTCAGGGATACACTACTTTGACACCATAGGTGTCTCAAATTAGCAAACGCGACACGAGCCTCGCACATTTGTGCATTGACCTCATCTGTTACACTACAATCCGAACTAATACAACTTCCAAGATACATAAAACGCTCCACAAATTCCAGTGCCTCTCCCTGGATTGTAAGTGCCGTGTTCAGTGACTGCGTGTCCAGGAGCATGACCTTACACTTTGTGGGTGCAAAGTGCATACCAAAGGACGGGATGACTTTGGTCAGTTCATCCAAAAACACTTGCGCCTTCCCCTCCTCTTCGGAGATGAGGACGATGTCGTCTGCATATTCCAGATCGAGAGGTTTTCGTCACGGGCTATTTGGACACCGGGGTTTTGGAGACCTTCGAACGTTCGTCTCATTATCTCATCGATCACGAAATTAAATAGGAAAGGAGAGAGTGGGCACCCCTGACGAACACCGCTTTGTGTACGGAAGCTTTTGGAGAGCTCGCCGTATACTCTCACACGTCCGGAAGTCCGAGAATACAAAGAGCTTATTATGTTCACAATCTTCCGGGCTGGAGATGAATGTGCGTGTAAGTCATCAGTGACTTCCCGTGCATGCTGAATCCCCTACCCTGGTCAAAGAAGTTGCGAGATTTGAGAAAAAACCCACATTTTGGTTGATGCTGGCTGAGTAGACGCTGATCGATGAAACTTGGAATGGCTGGTAGCCACAGGTGTGCAGTAATTGTGGGTCTCACTCCTCAGGTAGCTTTAGCTAACTTTAGGTAACACACTTTCGCATACGGCTTGATGTGATTCAGCGGTCCGATGAGGATAACTGCTTGCGTAGAATACTATTAGCATCTTATTCTGTAGTTCGATACCGGTATATCTGAAAAAGTATAAATATGTTCAAAATACTCCAAGACTCTACATTCCGAACAGTTTGCAATGCTCACATAGATTTCATCCATATCCACAACGGCTCCAACACTCCCAAGGATGTGCCGAAAAATGTCAGTAATATGAAAACTGACGATAGTTTTTTTTTACCGTAATGCAGTTTGACATTCAACCCGCAGATAGCTTGCAGGAAGTATTGCGTTGGTGTTCTGCTAGTTAGAGAATTTCGAGCCCTCTTAAAACACTATAATCAATAGTCCCTTACTTTGAGGACTAATCATCAAGAATACTAGCAGATCGAAGTTTTCACTCAAAGCCTGGAGATGTGGTTCATTTCACAGCATTATGGACGGTTTTGTCATCATAAATACCGGAAAGAAAAACTCACGAATGCTAACTATTTTTAAATGTCTGTCTGTAGCGTATAGCTGGGATTGAGTGGCGCCATTAGAACAGGACTGAAAATGCAATTAGTGGAACCGCGATCGATTGGTTGCAGTCATTTTCGCCTACTCCACTAGCGAATAGATGCGGTTTTAATGATGTATACAGGGCGTGGTAACTATTCATCTTCATCGAGCTAAATTTGACAAGACCTACAAAAAGCGGTTACCGTAAAACGCTATCGTACGTTTTGAAATGGAACATAGTGACAGTACCGTCGTCGCGGTTTGACTGATCCAGAAAACGTGGTTATGCTGTCTGCGGTCAGTAGAGCAATGTAAATGCTGGACGCTGAAAAAGAAAGCAGACATGGTAAACATATATATATATATTGGACACGTCAAAAATCTGTTTCAGATGTGCCGTCTGTTGTTGGACGTTTGCCTGGTAACTTTGCTTGTGCAAGCAGCACGTTGTACATAAGTGACTGGTAGTGTTCTCTTGCAACCTCCCTAGCATCACATATAGTTCAACTAACTATCATTTGGTGGCTGTATGCCAGCGAAGCAGGCGGTATTCGCTGTTATTTCGTGGGTGTTTGCACCGCTAAACCCACAAGATAACCATGTTTTTTGTATTTCACGGTAATTAAACCACAATTTACCGACAGCTCATGGTTAAGTGGCAGTAGTCTATTGTGAAACAACTATCTCTACGTTATTCCACGGTTTACGCAGCCATGATACAACCAGAAAGTATGGTTAACTGGTAGTTATTTGACGATTTTCCGCTAACTATTCGTGGTGGAGTAATCGTGGGCTGCTCCAGAAATAACCACTTGTATGGTACTCGACGGTTATTTAACCATCAGATAATGATACGAATGGTTACTTTACCACGAACTAACCACAATAAGGTTATCATACTGTTTGTATCTGACGGCTACTGAACCACGTTAAGCTCGCGCTTCCTTGGCATTTAAGCCTAGCCTACTCAAGACATACCATGGATTGGTGGTCACTTCGTGGTTAATTAACCTCTAGGGGCAGACAGATATGTCTGCGAACATCTTATGACCGAATAACCACAAACTGCCCATAAATTAACCGCTTTAGTTTATTCTATTGTTAGTTACCCCCCACCAGTTTACATATTTTCGTTCTTTCTTCAGGAAACACCCGCACTTGTGGTTTATTCATAGTTATTCACTCAGATTCTGTCCAGTTGCGCGGTGGAGTAACTACGGAATAACCACCACATAAAAGTTGTGATGATTTTCAATAATTAAATACCAAGGCTCACCTTTGACGGTTAAATAAACATATCCATTATGTTTCAGTAACACTACACTTTGACCAGACAAATTGCCACGGTTGAATAACCATCTTTGCACTTAACCGCTTTGTGCCACCAAGGCTTTGCACAATCGTTTTTTGGTACCGCAGTCTGATAAATGTCGATGCTCAGTAAGCGTCAGTGTAACAACATGGGTGCGCACGCAACCGTTTATCACAGCCGCAGTGATTCTACCTGAACTCGTAGATTAAAAAACATTTCCGTTGCATTAAAGTATTTGTGAAGGATGCACGCCATCCAGCAAGATCGATCTGGCCTCGACATTTTCACGCATAGGTGTGGCTTTTACCATTTACCGCGCACGGATTTCATGATTGGAGTTACTGTTTAGCCTAGATTCAGCAACAGAAACTGAACCAGCGGTCAGTACCGGAAAATCATTAAAAAGCGAACTGCTGTTCGAATCCCCACCTTTTCCTCCATCGGTTTGTATAGGTCCAACATTCTCTGAAGATCTTGTGAGAATGAATAAAAATCCTATCGAAATTCGACAAAATCCTCCGTATAAGGTAATTTCAAAGAAATTAGCACAATTAGCCACATCGCGGATGTGTGTTACGGCCGTCTCGACACACTTGGCAGGCACGGCTGCCAGGAAAAAACAACAAAGGAACGGATCGGTGCAACAGCCTTTCCAACGCCGCTGCAGCCTTGACAGTGTAAGCAGCCAATGAGCTGCAGCTACTAAAAATATCTCCAGCAGGATCGACCAATCATCGGCGTGATTGCGTAGACCAGATCCTAATTGGCTGACCAAACGTGAAACTGCCGAGCAATGAGCTGCACGCTGCACAGGCTAGCGATGGCTTGTTGGTGGGCGCGCAGACGCAGTTCCGTCTCCGACAGTTCCCTTGAAAACGTAGCGTCGAATGCTGGCCTGTTTTGCGGATGGATTAAGGACAGCATGCGATTCTAGATTAGTGTATTGGCTCAATCCTCCGAAACGCCATCAATGAGTTACAACGGGGCTCGAGTCAGACACCACTCGTGTGAGAAACATTCAAGCAAACCTCAAGGATGCTTCCAGGTGTGTGTTGAGGATGTTCTGAAACGACTTTCCCGGGCTAAAGAAACTGGTTTGAACGCGAGGCTTATCTTGGTGGACACGCGCGAAGGAAGGCTCTACCAAACAGGCCATATACTCACCGCTCTATCCATGAGTTGTTATACCAAGACCATGGCACGACGCGCACTTGTGATATGGGATTCCCTTTATTCAGCTCAACAGGCTTGTCCTGCTCCGCGAACGTCTTCACAACATACTTTTTGCACGCAAATCTACCAAGCGGCTGTTTCGGAAACGCCAGTCATAGTGGTGTATGACGAATTGGGCGAATGCCCATTTTGCTTCGACTCCACCGCGGTTGGTTACTTCATCGACGGACTACTTCTTCGCGGGAACTATGTATATTTTATGTTGGGTAAGTTACGTATGACATACTTTTTCTGAGAGCGTTCAAACTTGTATTTCGGCTATCTGCATTAGGATGAGCTAGGTTTCTGAATGTCACGAATCGCGACTGCCCACATACATGGGTCGGTGGCAGTATTTTCCCAGATGTCGACCCAGTGTTGGGTTCAGTAGTGTAAGCTTCTAGCGAACTACCTGTCTACACGACAATTATCCCACTACAGTTTATATAGATTTGCATGTGGTACGAATTACTAGTGGCCCGATCAGAAAAAAAGACCGAGTTGAAAGAAACAGGGATGGATGACACCGAGTACGTACGGTTTAGACTACATCTTAATCAGCTGGATCACCCTTGGTCGGAGTACCACGTAAGGATAACGTGAATAGTGAGCACTGCAGCAAAACACCGATGTTGGGCCGCCAGAAGATCCTTGAAGTTTAATCGAGCGAAATAAGGAGCAACGCCACGCCTGAGTGAATACTATACCTTGGAGGTTTTTTGGCTGCATACGTTCTATCCAGCGCCACCGTGCTCCAAGCGGGATTCCGGCCTAGTGGGGGTTGTGTTGGCCAACTATTCACACTCAGATGCTAGGGCAACGTCATACATATTCCTGGATTTCCAAGGTGCATTCAATCCAGTCGACTGGTCTGTTCTTGACAGTTTTGCTCAGCAAGGAATGCCCCTGAAGTTTGTGAATATAACATGCTCTTTGTATTCTCTGACTTGCGGACATGTAGGAGTATACGGTGGGCTCTCCAAAAGCTCCCATGGCGTGGTGTCTACCCACACATTCCAATCCTATTCACTGTCGTGGTCGACGGTGTACTGAGGCTAACTCCCCAGGATCTTCAGAGCCCTCGTATCCAAGTAGCTGTCCATGAAGGCGTTGTTGATTTGGAACATAAAGGCGGCATCTTTCATGAAAACTCAGGTGTTTTTGGATGAACTGACCGAAGTTATTCCATCTTGTCATGCGCGTTGCACTCATAAAATGTAAGGTCATGCAGTCACTGAACAGGCCACGTACAAAGAAAGGAGAGGCACCCAAGGTTGTGGGGTCTTGTATGTATGTTCGAAGTTGTATAAGTTCCGATTCTAGTGTGACAAATGACACAATGCACAAACCTCGAAGGCCCGGAGTCGCGTTTTTCAATCTGAGGCACCTATGACAGGAAGCTGGCGAGATGGCTCAGTGGTTAGAGCGCGAATTTACTGATCGGAAGGCCCGCGATTCGAATCCGACCTCAGCCTCTCGACTTCCCCTGTCTAGGCTTGGGCAACCTGGCAGTATCCTGGCGCTCGTGCTTCCTTCTGGTGGCATGGAAGTTATGCACCGAAAGAGTGCCACAGCTGAACGGCTTTTTATGGCAGCAAAGTGGCATATCCCTTGGTCTCAAGTGACGTGAGTCAGACTATAGTTTTTGTCCTTTTGTTGTTTGGCTGTGAGACGTGGCCCCTGTTGGCAGCCGAACAAGAACGTCCTCAGTTCTTCGACAACCGTTGTCTCAGAACCATAGCTCTTGTGGGCTAGCGTTAGCTATTTCGTACCGAGCCAATTAGAAGGCGATTGTTGGGTTGTGCAACGAGGGCTTTATTTGTAGAATGTGTCCAGCAGCAAAACTGGTTAGGCCATGCATCGCGCATGCCGAAGAGGGTGCTGATTTCCGTGCCAAATTCAGAGCAGTGGTCAACCCTTAACCTGGCAGAGGGTATGATAGAGATTGTGGAAAGTCTGGGTGCTGTCGGTTTCACTCGCCTTCCAGAAGTGGCTCTGCGTGATCCTCACTGTACATGGTTTGAGGCGCTGCAAGATATCACTGCTAATCGCTATCAGTGGCGTTCCTGCTGTCAATTTCTGTCCAGGTTGCCTGAATGAGTGTCTGGGAGTGATTAGATGATTGGATGACTACCAACAAATGCCTTCCCTATCCACAATAACCTGTTCTTCACAATAATTCTTTCAAATGAATTATAGTTGTGCGTGTTTGAGGCATAAGTGTTGAACACCGGTGTTATGCTGTCGATGATGATAGTGGTGGTCAAGTCACAAGGCGCATGAGTAAACTATGCCGAGTTTGATGACGCACGATCAAGTGCAAGCACTGTGAATTGGCCGATTGTCGCTGTTGAATTTAGGTCTTCAAAACGATGTCCTATTGCTTTGCAACTGGACAGCCTAAAAATTGAGGCCGAGTGAAAAATGGTGAGTAATTAGTTTGGGAGAATAAGGCTGCTTGTGGACGCTTGGGTTTCTCGCATAACGTAGCGCCCCACACGCTCCTTTTGGATGTGATAAATGAGTGGTTCTATGGGCGTATCAGAGTGGATCTGCAGTAAACTAGTTGGTCGCTTGATGGTGCAAGAGTCTTACTCGTTCCTTGACTTGCAAGGGAGTATTGCCCTGTTGTTCTATGTAAGTACTAGATTGGGTGTGTGGCAAGTTGGTTTACGCACTTACTCGGCGGTGACGTCGCTACAACATGGGGCGGAATCTCTGGATGCTGAGAAGCTGCAGACAGAAAATAGGATTGCCAAGGGTGTGAGTGATATATGACCGATGAGACTAATGCTTCTGACCATCACCGATCAAGTAGAAATAATACCCACATAGTGTGAAAACCATACAGGTTGCCGGGTTCCCAACCACGTTGGCTTATTCTGGTGAGTTGTGCGGTTTCTGATGTTTCAGTGAATGTATAGTCGCTAGGTTCCGGGAACGACAAGACTCAGAGATCGGAACGGTTGTGGAATTGCTTTTGTTGGTCACCTCTAAGAATGCTGGTCTGAGCATGTCATCTTTAACGGTATCATCGTTTCCATTCACTGAAAAGTCTTTCCAGAGCGTCTGCTGACGCAGTCTATGCCCTAACGCACAAATACTCAAGAACTGATTATCAGGAATGTATATAAGGGTCATCATCATCGATAGCATAACATTAGTGCCCAACGCTGATGCTCCGCTGCCTGCAACCGTAATTTGGGTGTCATGGTTGTCCGTGGGCTGAGTCACTATTCCTGCCTGATGGGCCTACAGGCGGAGAGTTGTTGATGGGGTGGGGGGATGGGGAAGAAAAAGCATGAGAAAGAGGAGTAAGGGAAGCGTCACCAGGAGCCTGTTTCGGCTTACCTGTCCTTCTGTATGCAGCTGTGTGCCCGATTGATGGTACCAGGCGACAGCCGATTTGGCATGAGATTATTTGTGACTGTACAGTCCAGGGTTGTACGTGGGTTGGGATACGGCCAGGGCGCCCAGACTTAGACAGGAAGACTATCAAATTCCCTAACCGAAGCCTTTACCTCAAAAGCCGGACCGCAAGGTATTGATGGTTGACGGGAAATGCAAGTGCGTTCTAAAGAACAAGTCTCCATACGTTCCAACCCTCAACCTGGGGGGCCCGGAAACTGTGGTGGTCGAACCTCTAACCATTAACCAGCCTGGTACGAGAAAGTGAGTGGGGCGCGGACACCCCCGGTATAGCTCAATGTGTCACTGAGGCACACAAATCGTCACCCCGGCCTAAAGCTGCCACATTGACGTGGTGTCTTGAGCGCTGCAATGATCCAGCGGGCTACGCTGACTGGAACTTCGTTCCACAAGATGCAACCATGCTGGAAGGCCAAGTGGGGGCAGTCAGACCGGGAGGAGCGATACCCCGTGCCACAAGTAATCGTACTAAGAGGTGGTCTGGGTGTAAAGTTGCACTCCTCTACGATATGAGTGCAAAAGCAGTAAGGTGTTTTCCTCAGCGATCAGCACGTCCATATTCATGGAGGCAGCGATGCTACCTTCCCCCGAGGAAGAACGGGTTGGAAAGGTCGGCCTTAAAAACCACTCCGATCGCCCAACAGTTGACCGTGACCGCCGGCGTATCATTCAATACGGCCGGAATACTTTTGAAACCAGAGTGTAGTGCTGCTCAAACAGCATCTGCTGTGCATAGCCGCATTAGGAGTGAGACAGTAATGCCTTACTACCTGCGCCCTCGGTCCAGGCCGGCCCCCTGCAGCCAAGTGGGTCAGACTATTGAGTCATTGGCTCCGGGAATGGTCTCTCAGTTCAGATTCTTGAGGCTAGGGACGAGGTCCCCGAACAAAGCTCTACATCCTCCCATTGCCTTGTTGGTCAGACTTTTAAGTCAAAGGCTCAAGGTGGGATGCCTTAACTAAACCCCTTTCTGCGGCCTGGGCAACCGTGAAGTGTCATTTTCCCTTGCAGCTCTTCGCTCACCGGCTTTCTCCCACAATTCCTTCCCAACCATCGTTCAATGCAGTGCAATCAACCCATCTGCCAATCCCCTAGCCACTACTCCGTGTCTAAACCTTCTCCCAGAAAATTCACCAAAATAACAACTTGCTGACCTCAAAAGGTCTGATCCACGTTGCAGCCTTTACCGCCTATACACTGTCAAATTGGGCAACAAGCATTCCTTGCTGAAACCTTGCTTTCCCTCTCTGTCGATGTATGTTGTGTCCTCGAAACATACAAACAAGACCCCACTTCGGTCCTGCTCCTCAAGCCGCTTGGGACGAGCTCAGGTGTTCCACATTTAACACTTCTGAAGCATATGCCGAAATCAACCAGTGGTAAGTGACGTTGTTCAAATATGGGGGTGAAATCCTCAGTCAGCGTGTCTGATCTGTTTGCATGCATTTTGGAAAAGGAGACTCCCAGACAACTGGGGGGAGTCGGTGGTGCCCATTTTCAAAAAAAGGGCTCGTAGTGAGTGTTGTAACCACAGTGGGATCAGCTTGACCCCGATCGTAACGAGACTGTTGGCGTCACTCGTTCTTCGTCGCCTTACGGTGGCTCGTGAAACACTGACTCGAGAGCAGCAAGTGGGATTGCGACCTGGTAGGGGTTGCGTTGACCAAATCTTCACACTTCATCAGGTGCTAGGACAACGTCATACGCATAAGCGACCCACAATTCTAGTATTCCTGGATTTCCAAGGCGCATTCGACTCGATTGACTGGTCTGTTCTTCTTGACACGCTTGCCCACCAAGGAATGCCCCGGAAGTTTGCGAACATAATAAGCTCTTTGTATTCTCGGACTTCCGGACGTGTGAGAGTATACGGCGAGCTCTCCAAAAGCTTCCGTACACAAAGCGGTGTTCGTCAGGGGTGCCCACTCTCTCCTTTCCTATTTAATTTCGTGATCGATGAGATAATGAGACGAACGTTCGAAGGTCTCCAAAACCCCGGTGTCCAAATAGCCCGTGACGAAAACCTCTCGATCTGGAATATGCAGACGACATCGTCCTCATCTCCGAAGAGGAGGGGAAGGCGCAAGTGTTTTTGGATGAACTGACCAAAGTCATCCCGTCCTTTGGTATGCACTTTGCACCCACAAAGTGTAAGGTCATGCTCCTGGACATGCAGTCACTGAACACGGCACTTACAATCCAGGGAGAGGCACTGGAATTTGTGGAGCGTTTTATGTATCTTGGAAGTTGTATTAGTTCGGATTGTAGTGTAACAGATGAGGTCAATGCACAAATGTGCGAGGCTCGTGTCGCGTTTGCTAATTTGAGACACCTATGGTGTCAAAGTAGTGTATCCCTGAATCTCAAGGGACGTGTGTATCAAGCTACAGTGCGGGCTATTTTGTTGTATGGTTGTGAGACCTGGCCTGTTCGAGCAGCGGAACTGAGACGTCTTCAGGTGCTCGACAGTCGTTGTCTCAGAACCATAGCTCGTGTGGGTTGGTGTCGGCAATTAGAAACGAGGCAATTAGAAGGCGAGTTTTCGGTTGTGCAGCGGGTACTTCCATTGAAGCATGTGTCCGGTACTAGAAGCTGCGTTGGTTGGGACACGTGTTGCGTATGCCTAATCATCGTTTGCCGAAGAGAGTGCTGTTTTCCATGCCCAATTCAGAGTGGCGGAAGCAGAGAGGTGGCCAACCCTTGACCTGGCAGAGGGGTATGAAGGAAATTACGAAACGCTTGGCTGCTGTCGGTGCTACTCGCCTTCCAGGTTGGGGACCGCGTAATCCTCACTGCGCCTGGTTAGAGACGCTGCAAGATGTTGCTGCTAATCGATGTCATTGACGTTCGTGTTGCCTGAATGAGTGTCTGGAGGTGTAGGTACCTCGGAATGATTGTAATAATGTAGCCTCAAGTCCTTTCCCCGTCGACTTTTATTCTTCTCTTCACTAAGTCTTTCAAATAAATCATGGTTGTACGGTAGCGAAGCATCGGTTTTGAACACTGATGTCATGCTGTCCATGCTGATGGTGAGACTGCAACACCTGTAGCGCTGACGTGATGAGAGTTCGTCCGTTAAGGCCAGAGTTCACACTGCGGCGGTGCGAGCCATACTGCTTTATGGGTGAGAGGTGGCCTCTTAGCGCGGAGGACATACGGAAAATGTCAGTATTTGACCATCGGTGTATCCGAAGCATTGGTCGCGTCTGGTTCGAAATCGGAGTAGCAATGCTGAGGTACGCCAGGTGGTCTTAGGTAAAAGGAACCCTCCCGCGATAGTTAAATTACTCACGCTTCATAGGTTACGCTGGTTAGGACATGTACTCCGCATGCATGAAAACCGTCTGCCTCGCAGAGCTCTTTTCGCCCCGCCGTGTGCTGGGTGGAAGCGACCGAGCGGTGGACAGTGTATGACCTGGCAACGAAGTATGAAACATTAACCAGTAAACCTAGTCGGGTCGACAACTGCCGCCTCCCTGGATGGGGACGCCGGGACTTACCTCACCCATGGTTAATGACACTGGCTAGATCTGGCCCAGTCTCGCAGTCAGTGGCCATCGTGCATTAAAGCTATCGCCTTCACTGCGTAGCTACCCATTTTCTGAACTGACCAAACATGCCATCACCTCCAAGGCTTGGCTGTTTGTCCCACACTGCCCAGTTTTCCTATGATTGAAACTGCATCAGCTGGAACAAATGTGCCTGTGGCACACGTTTTATAGCTGATAAATTGATTGATTCGTTGACTGAGCGCTTAGTCTACCTGCCTGGTCGTTCAGGGCACCAGCAACCACAACCATATATGAGCTTTTAGCCCGCTGTAGAAGGGCACCTAGAGCGTCATAGAAACTGTCCTTGGCAGATTCAGAGCTACAATCAGTTGGGGCGTAAGCAAACACAACAAACAGGGTGCGAAGGAACTCACTTCCTCTAGATTCTTTCACAGACTTCAAGTGAATCGCACAGAAGCGACTATCAACGGGTATCCAATCAAGTAGGGACGCTTCCGCTCGGTCGCTGCATATAGTACCCACCCCAGCACATCGGCCATCGCGTGGTGTCAGCATTCGGTTCGCCTTACTTGTTGCACACAGCAGGGCGGGCAAGCAAAAACATGCTACTGTTGACGCCTCCCTTCTTACACTTTCACGTTTTCCATTTTCCACCCTACCCCACTCGAATTTGAATAGTATCCGCAGGTCCCAGCACTAGGTCCGACCATTTTGCTCGCCGTGCATCACTCACCTGCAGCTTCTGTACGCCCGAGTTCAGTTACAACCCTAAACACTTTGAAGTCTGTTTTCAAACCCCGAAATCCTGTCTACTTAGCTGCCTTTAATTTTCGCACACTGAAGCAAGCAGGACAACAGGTGGCTCTTGCTGGTACGTTGGATTCCCTCTGCATTGATGTGTGTTGTCTGTCAGAAACAAAGATACAGGACGCAGGTACTGTGATCGAACTGACTGCCCCCTCGCTCTCTTCCAGGTTCCGGCTGCGAACTTCTGATGATGCTGAGGCCGATGCAGCTAAATCTGTTGGGGTGGCTACTCTATTGAGCGGCCGAGCGAAAGCGTCCCTACTTGATTGGATACCCGTTGATAGTTGCCTCTGTACGATTCGTTTGGCAACGTCTGTTAGAGAATCTAGAGGGAGTGAGTTCCATCGCACCCCATTTGTTGTCTGCCTACGCCCCAACTGACTGTAGCTCTGAATCTGCCAAGGACGGCTTCTATGATCCTCTAGGTGCCCTTTTACAGCGGACCAAAAGCTCAGATATCGTTGTGGTTGCTGGTGACATGAACGACCAGGCAGATAGACTAAGCGCTGCTGAGGCCCGATTGGGTGGTCGTCCTGGATTGGACACGAGTCATACGGACAACGGAGATCGCCTGCTTCAGATGTGTATCGATAACAAACTGTTCCTTTGCAGTACGAGTTTCCGGAACATCAGAACTCGCATGACAACGTGATGCCCTCCAACGAACCATACCCGAATCCAAATAAAACACTGCCATCAGTTGCCTGTGGCGAGTGTCGATCACTGTTTGTCGCTTTTTCTGAAATACCATCGTGCACTCCGATCATACACTTATCTGCTGCTACTTTTCATTACGGTTTTCATACCTACGCCGAACGCGCTCCCTTGCTTGAACCATGACAAGTTCGTGGACCCAGAAATCAAGCGATCCTATCAGAATAAGCTTCCCGAACCTGACGGATGGTCCGATCTCAGATATTAACGGTCACTGGAAGCGTATATCCAAAGCGCCACAGGTGATGCAGGTTGACGAAAGCTGCTCTAATCTTCCCAATACGAACGGAAATATCATCTTTCGCGAGACCGCCGTGACTGATACAGCTGTTCAGGTGGACAGATTTGTCTACTATCCCAATCGGCTCATCCGCAAACATGAAGTCCTGGTTCAAACCCATCCAGTCTTGTAGTAGCACTGTACACCTTGCAGGTGTGAAGCGCATGCCAAGCTTTGAGGCGGATTTAGTTTAGTTAGTATGCCCGCATTGCGATCGTCAAACGAAACGGCTCCTCGAACTCCTGCCGGACGGTCCGATATCCGTTATAAATGGCCACTGGGTAAAGATATCCAAAGCGCTACTCAGACCAGCCAACCTCATCCAAACATTGAATCTCTGATAGGACAATGTCTCTCCTAGGGGCCCGGCGACAGATTTCCCCTGGCCGCAACCACAACTCCACCTAACGCCAGGTGAAACTGAGTGCCCATACAGACCGAGAAGCCTGGTGGACCTGAAAGGAAGATGCGAAAAATGCTCCAAAAGTCCTTAACCTGTTCCATTTGATTTGATTGACTGGTCCTCTGAAGCCTCTTGTCAGCGAAATTATCAGGAACCAAAATGGCTCTCTGATATCCATCGAAGCAGAACGTTTGGATCGCTGGGCAGAGTACTTCGAACAGCAATTCAGCTGGCCACATGCTACCTCCAACCCGGAGTCCTCTCCTTCAACAGAAA
Source organism: Opisthorchis felineus (assembly GCA_004794785.1). Lineage (NCBI taxonomy): Eukaryota > Metazoa > Platyhelminthes > Trematoda > Opisthorchiida > Opisthorchiidae > Opisthorchis > Opisthorchis felineus. The sequence goes on from SJOL01007141.1 coordinate 1,216,187, forward strand.
GATGGACTGTGAATATGGAACCGCCTCCAACCTCAGAAGTGTCCAAGTGCATATCTCAAGCGTCATCGTGCTTCTGGTCCTGACGGCCTTCCACCTACTCTGTTCATGGAAGGCAGTGAATTCCTCAGCCAGTGACTGTCTAGGTTATTTGCTCCTATCTGGAGTCTAGTTGTCGTCCCAGACAACTGAGATGAGTTTGTCATAGTGCCCATCTTCTAAAAGGGCACTCGCGATGTATGTAGTGACCACAGGGGTGTCAGTTTTATTCCCGCCGTAACAAGGTTTATGTCGTCGCTGTTTGTTCGTCGTCTTACAGCGGCAAGCGAATGTTGGACCCGTGAGAATGAAGCGGGATTTCGACCGGGTAGGGGCTGCTTCGACCACATCTTCACGCAGCCATTTGATGCGGGTGCCGAAACACCCTCTATCAAGACGAGTGTCATTCTCCGTGTCTCCTTCAGAATGGCGCAAACCGCGAGGTAGCTACCGCATGATTTGGTAGAAGAATGTTAAAGAGGCTAAAAGGAGTTTGGGTGTTTTTGGTGTGGTCAGCCTCCCAGGTGGGATCTTCGTTACTTCCTTTGCGCGTGGCTGGAGACATTGCATGAAATGGCGGCTGATGGACATCAGTGGCGTTCGTGCTACCAGTTTCCTTCCAGATGGTCCGACGGAGAACTTGGGGGTATAGGCAGCTCAGAATACTTGCAATAAGCCAGCACCAGGTCCCCTCCCTCATCCACTTTTTCTCCTTCACTCTAAGGCTTTAAATATAATTAGGTAATCACGAGGTTGCTGAAACCTTTTCGACAGCCCACCACCGCTTTCGCCCTTCCTGGGACTCATCAGATCGGCGCAGTCACCGAGTTTCCATCAACGTTATGTTCTACTTGAACGCATATTGGACTGATTTTGACAAATACATTCATTTGCATATCAATTTGATACACCAGATTAATGTTTTTAAAAACATCATAAACGAGAGATTCAGCTGGGTTCCAGGAGACTCTCCCGTCAAAACCAAATCTATATGCAAATGAGTATATTTCACTGATGTGGTGTCTTCTTTGCCTATGAACTTATGCATAAAATATTTGACGCTAGCTCTCTGAACGGCAGCATTTCCCTCTGCTCACTGATGAATACGTGACGACCTCCCGTCCAACAAATCTCTCTTTTGTTTCCAACCTTTTTAGGCGGCTTCAAGGCATTCCAAAGTCTACGCTCCTCTGAATTCATCGAGGCTGGCACCCCCGTAAATAGCCTACCTGATTTTGCCGACTCAACCTCAGACGGCGTCACTTTATCGCCTGGCTCTCAGGCATCACACACCTTTCTTTCTCCGCTTTCCTGTAAACCATTTACCGACTTGAATCTTGAAAAGACTCCACCATCCTCCGCTGTAGTTTCACCCCGACAAGTCCGTTCAAATGTCGCTCCAGTGTTGCCGGGACCTCCTTTGTTCAAATGCATGACTCAGCGGAGCCAGTTCATCCAACTGCATGAAATGTTTCCTCGTCCGTGCGTTCGAAACATGCTTGGTCTTCAGAAGCTGTGCAAAAGTGTTGCGACACAGTCGGCTGATACAGATGACATTCTCGGTGCACCCGTATCGGAAATCTTGCCTTATTTGTACATTGGTAAGTACCGTCACTTTCGTTATAGTTTCTGAGCTTTGTTATACTGCCCTTCTACTGTCCGCTCTTTCGAACGTTGTGGGGGGTTCAGTGCGCGGGATTATGGAGTAGTTGAACCCAGTTCCACGTACTGGGCCCAGAGACTGAACGATAGCCGTATGCGTTTGCCTCTGAAATCTTAAAAATAACCAGTGGTTGAGTTTCTTCATTTACCTAGACATTTTTTTCGAAATTCGTTACATTGGCCCTTTACCTCTCATTTGGGGACGTTTATACCTATACAACAGGCCACCCTCAAGCCTTGCTGCCATGGGAACAAAGTTCACCCGACATACGTACCAAATATCTCGATCTCACAGAACTTAAGGGTACCACCTTCTGAAACCCAGTATTGCGCCTCGCGTTTTCATATCTTCCGGAAGACCTTTTCCAAGGAGCAGGCTTTCGCGATGTGATTAATAATTCTCAAAAGTCCTGTTGTGTATAATCTGCTTTGCTCAAGATAGCTCGGTGGTTAATGCATGAACTTAATAACAGGAATCTCCGTGGTTCCAAGCCAATCTCAGCATTTTGGGCAACCTAGAGACTCGAGATAGCACAGTGGTTATTGCGCCAGCTTACGGACCGGAAGGTCCGTGGTTCGAATCCAACCTCAACATCTCGACTGCTCGTCTAGGCTTGGGTAACCTGGCCGTATCCCAGCTCTCCTACCTACTTCCGTTGCAATGGCAGCTAGGCACCAGAAGTGTACTACAGCTGAACGATTGGGCAACCTAGCAGTATCTCATCCCTCGTGCTTCCGTATGTGCCACCATCATCAACATCAACTGCTCTAGATGACGTATTATTAGGTGCACATCGGCCGCCTCCGTGTTCACGATGTATTGAGCAAGCGTGTACTTTTGACCACAACTACATCGAGTTGTTGAAGAATTCGTCCGTAGTTGTCTGTTTCATCAAGAGAAGCGGGAAGAAAAACGGCCGATGTAATCAACCAGAAATGTCCGTTTGGTTCAGTTACGGGGGATGAATGTGTTTGGTCCAATGGCGGCAAGCCAAAAGGGAAGACTTTTCATTGTGGTCATGGTGGATCATCTCACTCGATGGATCCAAGCAGCTGCGAGTACTGTTCAGACTGCTGACATATGTCTGCAAGGAAAGTGTCACTGCGTGGCTTGGCTTACCTGAAAAAGTGGTCACCAACGAGTGTCCTTGTTGTGAATCCGGAAGGTTTCAAGGCGTGTCCGGTATAGATGAATCCGAAAAATGACGGCACCTCCATATCATCCTCAAACCAACGGAGTAACGACGGTTTAATCCATCGAAACTTGCGATCAGTGTTCACACTTCCAACTAGTACAACTATGGGGTAGCAGAGAACTCCTCTACGGACTTATTGACTTTTGACCTGGTGTTCTAGCCTACTACCACATGCATCCCGAGGTGCTTTCGCCTTCAGACGTTCATTTAGATAATCTGGATGCCAGCTGGCGACAAGATCGCAATTGACATCGGTTGGCAGGAGCAAAGTGGCAAACGAATGTCGTCGGTTGCAGGCAAACCGGAGGAAATTATCACGGCCGAGTGTTCACAGCTGAACTGAGAATCGAACAGACATCGGTCTATAAGTCCTGCCTCCAAGATCCATCATGACATATCATGCTAGAGCTTTACCGGTGCAGACTGTCAAAGGCAGTCGAGCAAGTTCACTTGCACTGTTATCTGATGTTCCAGTGGACAGCAGGACTCGGAGATAAGTCCGACACCGGCTTGGAATACGACATCCAACTGATGGCAGGTGTACACTGCACACGCCGCGATAGCACTTACCGAGTGGGTGAGAATTCTGCCTATGTTTAAGCTGATTGATCAGCTGCTTGTTTAACCAATCGCACTGGACAACACATCTGGCAGTCAATCCGATCGCGACACTCATTATCAGTAAATTGAGACTGTCATGTGAGGAAAAGCAGGCACCACATGTTTTTCGATAGTGAATGCGTTGAAGAAAACGTTTGCTAGAAGTGTAGGTTAGAGTCAGTGACAAGATTTTTACTATGTGTAATTTGTATTTGGTCTACACCTGAACTTTTGCAGCCCACCAGGCTCAGAACACGAGTAGAAAAGTAGCACTGAACAGCTGCACGCGCTGTTGTTCCATCCAGTTAGGAGGTTGTCAACATTTCGGTGGCGTAGAGGAATTTCGGTAAACCACAGTCAAAACACAAATTCGGCTAGCATTCGTGGCCAAAGTACCGTCACATAGTTCGAAGTAGGCCCAGGTGAAAGTGTCGCGCTGGGGTTTATGCAGACTAAAAAACGTAGTTTTGCTGCACGAGTTCAGCATTGTGAGATTGTGATTAGTTTCCCGTTTCAGTTCAAAGCAAGTCTTTGTCAAGCTTGCCTGTTAGTGGCAAATCAAAGCACCACAAATACGCATTTGTTGATATTTCTTGATATCTCTTTCTAATAGACTTTGGTTTTCGATACACATGGGTGTGGCATTGTATTTTCACAGTCAGCTGTGAAAGCCCTGTTTTTGACAAGTGGATCAAACTTATGTACTTAGCACCAAAGTTGTTGTGAAGGATGTGTGCAATCCATCAACACAGCCGTAACACATTCACGAATAATTGCTTGGAAATCAGTGAACCAAGTCGGGTCGGCAACTACCGCCTCCCTGGATGAGGACATCGGGACTCAATCCACCAACTGTTCATGAGACCTGCAGACATGGCTCAATCAGTGGCGCTCATGTATCAAAACCAGCCTCTTTAATGCATAGCTTCCCGGTTTCCCGATGCCTGGTTATATCTCCCCCACTCTTCCATTTTTCGGTGACCGAAACTGTAGCAGCTGGAACCAATTTACCGTGTTTTGTAGCTGATCAACCGACTGACTGGCCGTTTCTGACCAAGTTTGCCCTACCAATTAGGAAACAGAAACTGTGAAGGGGCCGACAGTTTTCTATCCCAAAGTACTTACTGGTTTCTCGTTAACTGACGCCTCCAGTTGAAGTTCTAGACTATGTTGTGGTTGAATTGACTCATTTTTGTGGCGCGCTGCTGAACTTGCGGGCTCCAGTTGGTTGCTGTTTGCTACACATGACCGTTGGCTCTGCTAACACCGAAGTGATGTTCATTTGTAGGCTCCTCTGACACTGTGGTCAATCCTCATGAAAATGTTTCGGTATTAAATAACTTGTTACAGGACATCAGGAGACACTGGTCTGTTTTCTGTTTCAGGTAACGCTCGAGACGCTCAAAACAACGACTTACTGTCACACCTAGGTATCACACACATCATCAATGTGAGCGTAACCGTCTCGCCTCCTTTTACCGACAACCAACTCTATCGCTATCTTATCCTTCCCGTGGTGGATACGGACGAACAGAACTTGCGCCCTTCAATCGATCGTGCGGTGGATTTCATTTGTAAGTACGATAAGCAGGAATCAGAAGGAATCTGTTTTTTTTTCATTGACCACACTGGTTCCTTATGCTGCGGTTCGCTGACGCAGGAGGTGAACAGAACCTGGTCAAACTTATTGAACACCACTTCGTAGGCGGCACAGTTGACAAACGTGGGTGGCCGTTTCTCTTCCCTATTGTAGGTATTTCAGTTGATGTTTCAACGTTTTTCGAATTGAATCTGTTAGATAGTCCAGTTTGAGATAAGAATACAACGACTGAAAAAAGGGCTTTCGGTAAAATCTCATCAGATAAGTGCATTCGCAAATAGTTTACAAGGTTTGCAGTGTTCCAGGTAGTTCGGGTGCGCTTGTTGGTTGTTGGTCTGAGTTGACCAACTCAACCTCACAATGACTTCTCGATTGGTGATGAGGCGTTTGCAATCCAACTACTAAGCTCGGCGAACAGACCAACAACCAGTTTACAAGGTTGTGAGGATAATAAGTGATATTCTATTGATTAAAACTTAGACGTAACTTACCCTCAAATGAGTCTTTGAGTTTGCCTCAGTGAGGGGTCATTGGCTGGCCAAGGTAAATTCAGTGCCTTCGCGTGCCTACTTTGATGACAGAATGATGGTAAACGCGATCGAATTGCAATCGCCTCCACCCTTTCCATCGCATTTATGGGGATGGCCTTTGAATGATTAGGTAGCACTACATAAATAACGCTGAACGATCGAGCTGGGTTGACTTGGTGGTTCATGCCAATCAGGTCATTTGCAACCACACTGGTCATGTGCTTAGCCTCTCTGGTTCGAATGCAGGACGGTATAGGTTCATATATTCTGTGGGATAGACGCCTGACCCATACAGTTCGCGGAACATTCGCAAACAAAGAAATGGATTGAACTTGCACGTGACCAGTACAACCATGACTCGACTGACCAATACGAACCGCCAAGTCAACCCAGCTCCACGGTTTAGCGTTATTTGTCGAGTGTTGTCTGATCGTTCGAAGGTCATTCGCACTGGAAACCGCAGAGGCGATTACAATCAAGTTGCGTCATCCATCACTCTGTCAACAAAAGAGGCACTGACTTTACTTGGCAACCCAATGACCCCTGAACGAGGTAGACACAAAGACTCATTTGAAGGTCAGTGACTTCCAAGTTTTAAGCTAAGGATCCCACTTATTATCCTCTTAACCCTGTAAATCATTCACGAAGGTACGTGTTTAATGCGATTTACCGAATGCACTGCTTGCAACCACTGTGTATGTCCACTTGCTTTTACCATGTGAATGTGTATTCTGGAAATTCACCGTAGGGTTCGTTGTGCTTTAGTTGACCTGAGTTCTGGGTACTATTGTTCTGTCCTTTGGGACAAACAGGTAGTATGGAGAGAGCATGAAATCAAACGGCCGGGGTGCATTAAAAGTTACGGTGGCTTTAAATGAATTTCGGTGAGTATATATATATATATA